>OW240917.1:134236735-134249235 GCA_933207985.1 Pelobates cultripes | reverse complement strand
CAGTTTACGTTCTATCCTTTTATTTCCTTTTCATTTTCTATGTATATGTTTACATAGTTTCTGCACACTAGCAGTCGTGACAACTTGCAAGGAGTCTCATATCTCATATCATGTCTCATATCTGTTTAATACCACTTGCATGTGTGCCACTTGTGCAACCCTGTGACATAACCTACAATTGACTTGACCTCAGTGTAACAGATCCCCTCTGTGCTCGTTCGCGGGATCTGTATTTTATGTGAACTGTTCATTCGTTTGAAACCGCCATATAACCGATTGCCATAGACTACAATACAAACTGTTCCAAAATCACGAATTAACTACCGGACCACCCTGATGCCTAATTGTGCTTCAATTTACCTCCCTGTTCGGCTAATGTATTAATATGGAAACCCGCGAATGCTTAGTTCAAGTCCCTGGGTGGCCGCCATTTTGGGAGTTTTACACGTGGCGGCCATCTTAAACTCCCGAACAGCGCTGTTTTGCCGTTGAGTGTATGGAACTAAAATCGGACACTCGACTAGGCAAACACCACTGAGGCCTCCAAACTTCCATAAATTCGTGCCAAAACTACCGAACGTCCCGCTGTTCAGTAGAAAGACTAAGTTAATCATGGGGATTCATATGAATGCCAGGATACCCACGGATGGCAAGCCATTCGGGACTTTTTATTACACGAACAGAGACCGACCACAAGGCCAAAACTTATGGAACTGTTTGCGGCTACTATGCCTGTGCGGTCGGTCAAAACTTTAAACCCCCATAACTCCCGAACCCTTAGCCCGATCTGGGTGATTTTTAAATGTTGCTCACCCAGATTAGGGCTATCAGGGGATACCGGATTTGTGAGGGTACCCCAGATATTTGGGGTACATCCAAAACTCAGGGGAAAATGTGTACTTGTTAATTGTGTTAAATGCTTATCTAAGGGAAGGAGATGTGTGGGTTGTACCTTATGTTTTATTGGTTTCTGTAATAATTGTGTGGGTGTCTCCCTTGCATGGGAGCATCACATAAAAGGAGAAAACCTGCCATTAAAATTCAGTTCTTCTTGACCCTTCAAAACGTAGCCTTGTCTCGTTATTAAAAGGGAACCTGCTCAGCATAATCACTAGCTCTTTTAAGAGCTCTGTCCTGCTCTCTACTTGGATCCAGCGGATGGGATAAAGCAACTCCACTATTGCACAGCAGCTTGCCGGGAAGAAGGATGTCTCCAACGGCTGATACCCCCTTACCAACTGGGGTAGCCGTTACACTCAGTACCCAGCTCTCTATAGGCAACAGGGAAGACAGACATAGACAGACTCTCTGTGCCCCCAGTCAAAGTGATTCTCCTACTGTCAGAAACAGTAGTGACTCCTCTCCCTGTCAGAAACAGTATCACCTTAGCCCAGCACAAGATGATGCCATTTCTCAGTCCATCCAGGACTTATTGCAGGCGTAATTGACCCAACCACCTCCACTTGTAATACCCCAAGGTAGCAGGATAGTGTCCATTAGGGCACTCACATCTTCAGAGTTCTTGATTGGAGTTCCTGCTAAGGTGAGGAAATCACAAGCCTGCCAGACAGGCCCCAAATCATGGGCTATACCAAAGGCATAGTGAGAGTCTGTGTAAATATTAATCTTTCCAGAGGCCAGTTTGCACGCTTCAGTGAGTGCCTTCAGCTCAGCCACCTGTGTAGAGTAGTGAGGAGTGAGTGGTTCAGCTTTTATTACCTCATGTAGAGAGACTACAGCATATCCAGTGTGGAAGTTGCCCTTCTCATCAGCATATCTGGAACCATCTGCAAAAACCTCTCAAGACGTCAGTGCCCTAATGGATGCTATCCTGCTACCTGCTCAAGGTGGCTGCTCACGTGACGATCACAGATGAAATTACAAGAGGAAACCACATAATGGCAATTTTTCTCATTTTTAAGCTAATTTCTTGTCTACTAAAATCTGTGTAAAACCAAATCTACTGTTGGTCAAACCTTAACCTATACGCTAGTTTCTCCTGCTTCTGGAGTCTACAGCGCTTAACCGATGAAGAAAAATCTCCTCAGTTGGTTCTTGGATTGCCCAGTCTAAGGGAACCATGGTGAAAATGTAATGAAGTCACACAGGTGTGACTAGCACACCTGGAAATACCTTGGACAATTGGGTGTCCCTTGGATCAAAAGAGGGGATTGTGAAGTTTGCACCTTTATTCCAAGGCTCAAGTTACACATGCCATTTTCAGTTCAGTCTGTAATAAAATTGGATAACTTGAATCATAAAATGCTTTATGTTTACATGAACATATCCTCTATTAGTTCTTCTTCCCCATAAAAACAAGCCCCCACCGGAGTACTTCTTGCAGACTGCTTATCTTGTGGCATTTAGAAATATGTCTCTTCTTACAGTCCTTTCCTATGACTGTTTAAAAAACAGTAAATTTTTTGTTTGCATGTAAGCATGTATCCTCCACTGTATAAAACTAATTGCCCCCAATTAAAGCTAGAAGCAATTCTTATGAATTCACAACTATCACGTGTCATGTGCCTTATTGCTTCTCCAAGCGCTTGAATTGATTTGGGTTCCTCCGACCATAATTAAAGGATGATTTATCCTTGACACAATCTAAACCATTCCCTCTCCTAAGCAGACACTAGTGCAACTGCCACGCAGCAAATTCACCCACAGGTAAAAATAACGAGTTATCATACTGGTTCACAAAATCTGTCCCCTGCACATAAAACAAATCATCGAGGACCCCCAGGGTAGACTCATCACACTCTCTCCGGCCAAGCCGGCACCAACTATGCTATCACATCAATATACACTCAAAACACTCCAGAAAACACATTCTGGGACTTATTATACGCACATCTGGCCTTTGGAAGAGACTACAACACCATCCTTTCTCCCGCGGTGGATAGTACCGACCACATAGTAACCCACAACTTCAACTGCCCACAATCCAAATCTGATAAATTACTCTTGGTGTTCGCCTTGCGCCTACACTTAATAAATGCGTGGTACTAGAGCCAACTACCCGGGACTACACAGTTTACTAACATCCTCATAATATGTACTCCCAAAAAGACCGCATTTTTGCTTACCCCCTCCCTCATGCCAATGGTCAAGTCTGCATCCATCGGTACAATCTCATGGTCATACGACACTGAAGTTACTCTGACCAAATTTAATTCCCAATATCTCTCACAATTGGTCGTGGCGATTAAACCCAACTCTGCTCCACAACTCAATTCTAATAGACTCTATCAATAAAGAAATAACCGACTATTTCACCCTTAACACAAACTCAGTATCCTCAACGGGTACACTGTGGGTGGCTCACAAGGCCGTTTTGAGTGGGAAAGAAATCAGTTTTGTATACACACAAAAAAACACAGCTGGCAGAGCTCGCAAAATCTCCAGACTTCGGATTTTAGAAACCACGTCACAAAAAAATCCCTCACCAGACATGCTAGCACAAATGACAGATTGTCGAAACACAATTAAAGACTTTATGGTCAGACTTCTCAGCCAGAGCCCTCCAGTGGTCAAAGCAATTATTCTACAAAAAGTCCAATAGGGAGACACCCTATTGGCACAGAAACTTAAGCGCAGAAGTGCTCAAAAACACACTGACAAAGTTCAGACCCCAGACTGGTGAACTCATACACTTCCCAAAAAAATTGTGTAAGTATTTCAAATCTAATTTGCTACTCTATATGACCATACTCCAGCTACCAGACAACAACCAGAACAGGCACTCCAATCCATAGATGAATATCTTAACGTAATCCCCCTGCCAGCCCTCCCTCTGATGGTGACTGCCAGGCTGAGCGAACATATTACCATAGAAGAAATAGCTAAAACCATACAGCTGAACAAATGCCCAGGACTGGACGGGCTCACTGGGCTGCACTACAAAATCTTACCCACACTGCTACTCCCCCATCTTTGCAACCTTTTAAAATGCTCCGGGGAGACCCATTGCCCCCAGACATGTTCAGGGCTAACATATTCCTCCTTCTCAAACCCAATAAACCCCACATGGACCCGGGCCACTACAGATCTATCTCCCTATTGAATGTAGACATAAAAACTCTTCACAAAATTGCTGGCAGACAGACTCAACCCACACCTACCCAAACTCATACACCCAGACCACGTGGGATTAATGCCCTCTAGGCAGGCATACAACAAAACAAGACAAACCTTCGCTACGCACAGATAGATGAAAATAATAGAAAAAGGCTGCGCACACAAGTAAAAATGAAGTCCAATGTAAAGGAAAAGAAAAGTCGCAATGTTTTATCCTTACAAATGGTCTTTGCTAGTGACGTCTTCTCTTAATGTAGCGGTTCCACTTATATGAAAGAGAAAAAAGGAGAGAGAAGGGCGACCAATAGTGTAGTATATAAAATTCTGGTGTGGACGTAAAAAATAATAGTATAGAACTCACATTTACCAGAGCTACTGTCCTAGCTCTGGGGTAAGGCGCATACAGCGGTTTAATCCCCGCTTGTGGGATTTAAATGGGTTCCTCTCTGTGATAGGTGTCCAATTCTCAGAATAAAAGAAACAGCCAATAGTGCTCACTGTATAGCAATATGGATAAAATAATAAAAGAATGTACTTACAAAGCAAGAGCAGATTTCCTGCTCCGTGATGACAGCTTGGGTGGATTGATCCCCACCTAGGATTTCTTTAAGTACAGGAAGCTTCCAGGAATTCTCAAGGTTTTTTTAAAACCAGTATAAAAGGGAATAAAATAATTAAAAGGCCAGGGTAAAAAAAGGAAAATTATGTGTCTATAAAAAAGATTATTGGCACAAACAAATAACCAAAAATACTTTAATATATAAAAAGAACACAATAATTTAAGTTTCCATAACGCGTTTCGTCAGAGACTTTTTCAAATGGAATAACAGATAGATGTCCACTTTCTTTCTATCATTGGACGCATAAAAGGCGTTCAATCGCCTAATATGGCTCTTCCTGTTTACTTTGCAAATTCTGATTCCAGGCTTTCCTTGACGCGCTCCAGAACCTATACTCCACTCTGGAGGCCAATCTTCTCATCTTGCACGCACACCCACCCTCATTCTGCATTTTAAACAGCACGAGACAGGGGTGCGCCCTCTCCCTGGTCATGTTCACACTATCTCTAAAACTGCTCCTCCAAGCCCTACAATTCGACCCCCACATCATGGGGCTAAACGTCTCGAGAGAGGAATACAAGGTAGCAGGTTACACTGATGACCTACTTCTAACCCTCACGTAACCAACAAACTCACTCCCACCACTACTTAAAAGCACTGGAAAGATACTTGACAGTTGTTATTATTATTATTATTATTATTATTATTATTATTATTATTATTATTATTATTTATATAGTGCCAACAAATTCTGCAGTGCTTTACAATGTAGTTTTAACCAGACACAGGAACAGAGGGGCTGAGGGCCCTGATCAATGAGCTTACATGCTAGAGGGAGTGGGGTAAAGTGACACCAAATGTAAGGATAGTATTAGACTAATGACAGTTGCAACAGTTGCTACCGCCTGAACAAAACTGAGGCACTACAGGTTCAGATTCCCATAGAGACAATGTCCACCCTCCAAGTGACCTACCCATTCCATTACAATTCCACACACATCCACCATCTTGGCACTAACCTCCCTGCGGATGTATCTTAAACTTATAACCTGAACTACACCCCTTTCCTGCAGAAGGCGACAAACGACATCAAGACTTGGGGCGGCCTCTCTCTATCCTGGCTAGGAAGAATGGCCTCTCCCTCCTTGTACATCCGGCTCCTAAAAAAGGCGCAACACAATTCCCAAAGACTACTCTAGCTGTAACCACCTCCATGAAGATATGGAATAAACTAACAATAAAACATGCCCTCACAACAAACCCATGCCCCCTCAACCCAATTCTGAGAAACAAATCATTTGTACTGGGCATGAACCCCCAAGACTTTGCCCACTTCAAAGACAATGATCTTCACGGAATTTATCGGCTTTACCAGAACCAACAGCTAATTCCATTTACAGAACTACCTCAAACCACACCACTTACTATCTATGACTACGTCCGATATATACAAATCAGAAACTTCCTGGATACCACCACATACAAAAAAAACCCTTTTTTGTATCCAAAGCCTTGTACAAAGGAGTCAAATATCTATGATTTACTCCCTCCTGATTTGACCCACCTGGCCACACCACTGTCCTATGTCTCAACTTGGGATCTGGGCCCCCCCCGGGTGATCCCTCAGACTGGATGGCTACCTGGGATGCCACGACGACTGTCACAAAATGTGTTAACCACAAAGAGCAGACATAGAAGGCACTAATGCGATGGTACCTTATACCTCTAAAATTAAAGCAGATGGGAATGTCCACCTCTGATTTGTGCTGGAAGGGCTGTGGCCACAAGGGGATGTACTATCACCTTTGGTGCGAATGCCACCAAATAGCCCAATTATGGACAGAAGTAGCCACCCTAGCCTCTAAAATCTTATACACGAACATCCCAAGAGACACATGGCTTTGGCTACTCTCCAAACGCCTGAAAGACATACCCCAGGCACAAAATTAATGACTGGCCAAAATTGCACTAGCAACCAGCAGATCCATCACAACACACTGGGGCGCAGTCACAATCCCGACCATGGGAGATGTGAAAAAAACAGACAGACGAAGACTGAAAAATGGACGGCATTTCAGCCCTAATCAACGACACAACCAAACACTGTGACAAAATATGGGAACCCTGGCTCTTCGAGTTCCCAATTCCCACCTAGTGACCGGGCCCCGGTCGGGGGCCAAGGGGGCGCGGCCATATACCTCACTAATTTTGAAAATTTGTCCCACTCTACCCCCTCAGGCCTCTCCTCCTCCTTTTTGTTAGAGACATTAATGCCCATTAATTACTACTCCACACAACTAAACTACACTACACATTCAGATCTTCATCACCAAGATGGCATCAAATGCGCAGAGCCTCCCAAAGTCACCCAAGTCATCACCTACTACATATCACCACTCTGACATCAAAGCCACCACCAGCAGCTCCCCATCATAGCAAAAATTGGCACATATCCTAAAACAGGATCCCTTGACCCACACTCACACCGAATTTGAACTCCAGAGCAAATAGTACAAATACCAGCTGAATGGAAGAACACATACTACTGTTCAAAAGTGGATAATGAAAGTATAAAAAAGCTAAAACACCTTGATGCATAGTATAAAATCAGTTAATGCATTTAAGTCAGACTGTAATCAGTATCTACTGTAACCATTTACAGAAGCTAGATATAGCCTAACTCTGCAAACTGTTTAATGTATTTGTGACGAGACCAATCTCGCCACATTGCATTGGAGGAGCCTGGTTGCCTGCCTGCTGCATTTGGATTATGGACCGGCAGTTAAACAGTTAATTTTACTGTGCAGAAAGGTTTATTCATGCCTTTCTGCACAGCCGTTCGGTAGATTTAGTCTACCCCACAAACCGCCTTCTAGTAGCCTCCCCAGAGCCGTGTGGAGCCAGCAGGCACTGTTAATTGGCCGCTCAGAAACTGGCATGCGCCGCCAATCTACCCCCCAGAGGCCGCGGTTAACCACGGCTTAACGATCGTGTGCAGTCAATTGACCACCCAGTAGCTGTGGTTAACTACAGCTTAATTGACTATTACTGGGTGGCCACGGTTACACTTAGCGACCGCTAGGTGGCGGTGTTATGGAGCTCCCCAGATGGCCAGCTGTGCTCAGCCAGGATTCAGTGCACTAAAAGCGGACACTTTTACGTGCAGGCACTGCTGAGCCTCCAGCCTTCCCTGCTTCTATTCGTGGCTATTTAACCGAACACCTGATCATTCGGGACTTTGTTTTATGCTGCTTTAACCCAGACAGCACAGCCATGGAGCCTATTCATGTAATTAAAGACTTTGGCTCCATGGCAATTGAACTGTGTGTATAGGATCTGAGCGCTATTCGGTACAATTGTGCGCTCAGATCCCAGCTATCTGGGGATAGGTTACATGTATATATTTTATGTGATAAATGTAACATTATGTATTTTATTGTATTTTAGTGTTTTATTGTAACCACGTGTTTAATGGCGATTTGCCTCTCTCCTGGGAGATAATTGGATTACTTCCCAATTATAGCAAAGAAAATAAGCAGTGTGTAGACGCTTTACAAGATGGAAAAGTTATACACTTGTATGTGAATACAATATGGTGGTTGATATAGCAGTGTTTCCCAGACACTAAATAAAGATGAAAATAAATAGAGAGTAAATATCAAAACCACATTTTAGGAGAAAACCCCAAAAGTGAAGTGGTAGTAAAAAAATAAAATAAAATAAAAATACAACCTGAAAATAGCAGGGTAGCAAGATACAATCTAAAAAATAAATACATAACACAACATAGTGTAAACTGTAACACAGAAAAATAAATATATAACAAAAAACTACCACTCACATTTAACAGAGCCGTACCAGGCTCTGTATAGCAGGCTCAAGGGTGCCAATACAGGCCAGCGAATTCCCAGAGAGTAGATGGAGAAGCTTTTGCAGTGTGTAAAAAAGGATTTTATTGAGGATAAAATAATCCACAAACTCAAGGTACTAAGGGAGTGGAACCCTATAGCAAAACAAAGAAAAAGGGATTTCCACTTACCCTAAACAAAGTAAGTAAGTAAACGAAAGAGTAAAATAAAAATACAATAACAAGCAAATAATAGCAGCAAAGGCGTTTTGGCTCGATAGCCTTCTTCCAGTGCTGGTGCTTGAGTCTTCAATGCTTGTTTAAATATGCCTGGCATCTCAAATCACCTGTGTTTGATTTCCGTCCGTCTGCGTCACTTCTGGTATTATCAAATGATGTCTCTTCCGGTTTTCGTCAATTGGAACGCACAATGGAACGCAAACAGCGTTCTACTATATTAGATGGCCGGAAAAAGTTCTTATGTACGTAAGTGATGATGCTCAATAAAATTAGAAAATAGCATAGTAAATAGGAGCAAAAATGCATATATAAAAATACACAGTAAGTTTTAATACACAATTGATAACCCCAAAATTCATATATATAACATCTATATATATATATATATGTGTGTATATATATATATATATATATATATATATAAAACACAAGATCCAGCGCACTCACCTATCCACTAAACAGCAACTTCAATGTTGAAAGATTTTATTAGTGTTTTTTTTTTTTTTTTTTAAAAACACCTAATCTAGGCAAAAATAATGGGGGTTTAGTTACATTATATGATCATACATTGCATAAGCCTGCCACGTCAATGTACCCCATCTTTGGCAGGTCCTACACTAACAGCCTAATGTCTGCTCTTATGAGATTAACCACTTACTTGAGGAAAAAAATTCCATCTGGGGCTCTCTGCAGTACAAGGCTAAATAGGGCCCTGGGATGAGGCACCTGTGACACAATAGGGCATACAAAGAAAAAGGGAGAGGTAAGAGCTGGCAAAGGTAGAGAGAGCAATAAATAAAAATAATAAAAATATATATATACACATATATGTGCTTAAAAAGATAAAAATCTACAAAACCTATATATTATCAAAACACCTTATTTAAAAAATGAATAAATTCAAAATCCAAATTTAATCCATTAGGAGATAACGAATCTACATCAAAAATCCATTTGCTCTCTCTTTGCCAGCTCTTTAACATTGTTTGCACCTCCAGCCATAAAAGATAACACAGATGGATCACTTCTATGTTTATCGGCAAAATGTGCCGAAACACTGTTTCATATACCCCCTCTAGATATTGTCCATGTGTTCCGCAACCCTGGTCTTTAAAGCTCTGGTGGTCATTCCAATATATTGCTGACCACATAGGCACCAGAGGAGGTATATGACATTGGTAGATTGGCAAGTCAAAACTTGGCGAATGGAGAAAGTACAGTGATTATGATACAAAGTGAAAGGTGTTTTTTTTAAGAGTTCTTTTACAGGCAACGCATGATTTACAGGGATAAAAACCCTGTTCTATATTAAAAAATCTAGTCTAATAAAGCTGGGGGTTAAGTGTTGCTTTAAATTTTTTGCACCTCTATACACTATAGTTGGTTTTTCCCCTATAATATTTTTAAGAGCTGGATCTGATCTAAGGATATGCCAATATTTATTGATAATGTGTTTAACTTGTCTGGTGTTTTCATTATAATTTAAAATGATAGGAATAGTTGAAAAATTCCTATTCTTTTTAATAGATATCTCACTATCTGGATATAAGACATCTTTACGTTCTTTTTCTTTAATCTTTGCTGCTATTATTTGTTTGTTATTGTATTTTTATTTTACTCTCTCGGTTACTTTGTTTAAGGTAAGTGGAAATCCCTTTTTCTATGTTTTGCTATAGGGTTCCACTCCCTTAGTACCTTGAGTTTGTGGATCATTTTATCCTCCATAAAATCCTTTTACACATTGCGAAAGCTTCTCCATCTACTCTCTGGGAATTCGCTAGCCTGTATTGGCACCCTTGAGCCTGCTATACAGAGCCTGGTACGGCTCTGTTAAATGTGAGTGGTAGTTTTTTTTGTTTTGTTATATATTTATTTTTCTGTGTTAGTTTACACTATGTTGTGTTATGTATTTATTTTTTAGATTGTATCTTGCTACCCTGCTATTTTCAGGTTGTATTTTTATTGTATTTTATTTTTTTACTACCACTTCACTTTTGGGGTTTTCTCCTAAAATGTGGTTTTGATATTTACTCTCTATTCACTTCCCAATTATCTCCAGGATAGAGGGGAGGGAAATTAGGATGCATTGTGGGGATGTTTACTTCTGTGTGTCTGAATGTGATACATGTCTGTCTGTGTTACAGTCTTCCATCTGGTCCGCTAAGGGAGTGTCCATCAGGTGGGAGACCTGCATAAATACCGGGCAGGTAGCCCTCAATAAACCAGACCACTGCTTGACCCTTAACACTGAGCTCTGTCTCGTCTTTGGGGGGATTTACTGTATGCTGTTAGAGACTGATTGCCAGGAGTGTAAGCCGCTTGAGTGCTTTTCCTGTTCGTCTGCTAGCAGCTATTTGTGAGGTTCCAGTTCGGGAGTTTGGAGTGCTACTTTGTATGCAGTTCGGGAATTTGGAGCATTCCCTTGTATTCAGTTCGGGAGTTTTGTGTTCTGCAGTAACTGTGCCTGTGTCTCTGGAAGGCGAAGATCGTCTAAATGGTGGTTTAACACTCTTATGCATGGGGGTGCCGTTACAGTATACTTTATATTTTGCTAATTACATCTCTGTGATGTTTTTTTTTTTCTGTGACAAACTGTTTTATCGGTGTGTCAACTTACTTTAGTGTGTAAGTACTAAATCTTGTATATTTACTGAATCCTTTTTTTGCCAGCTCCTGATTGTGTTTAAAGCAACGTGAATTTAAATTATAATTGCAATATTAATAATTCATGCAATCATTTGGTACAATATGTTAACTAATTAAAAGTACAACAGAATAAACAACTTTTCCTTGAATACCTTAGCCTATTTTAGTTAACTTGATACAGTTGAACAAAAAGAGTTGGTTGTTAGTCCATTGAGATCACTTATCCTTTTTTGGAGTGTTTCTTTCAATAAACAATAACATGATTCCCACCTTCTTAATGCTGCCAATTTTGTGCTACAGATATAATAACATTTACAGGAAACATCTTCAAATGGGAGTCATGTTGTTTAACATGAAACTGTTAAATGTTAATGTTAAATAGTACATTTTAAAAATTACAAATGATACAGCGGCAAAGAATAAAGCACATATTTATAAAAACCAGGTGGAACTACTATAAACATTAAATGTTTTATTAAGCACAATGAAATATCTCCAAAACAGCAAAATGACCATGAACTGCAAAGAAGCAACATTAAATGCCATAAATGCAAAAAATGTAACCCATCAGACCTCTAGAGTTTCTTCTCAATTAACATAAAAGAAGCACCTCAAACTAGTGTTGCAAATTATATAGCATATGGACAAAAACTCAACTTTAATGCTATAAAGTAGATATTTATAAAATGTGTGTGTGCATTAGAGCATGTGGTTAGTTCAGTGTCAAGATACATAGCAATTCGGCAGTATAATTGCTCTCTGTAGGCAAGTTGGTTGAATTTAGTTAGATCAAAAGATCTTCTTGAATGGTCACCCCACTTCTTCACTAAACCAAAATTAAGCTTTTGATCTACACCTCTGGCAGATGCAGATCATAGTCGACAGTCCGTCATTGCCTGTCACTGACTGAAAGAGTTATTGAGGAGTGAAAGATCAAACTTGCTGGCCACCGAAGCATCAACAAGAAGAATCACTGACCCTACCAGACAGCAAGTGATATTAAACCTTTTTATGACCAAAGGTAGGCAAGATGGGGGCATAAAAGGTGCACAAATATATATTGTAATTAATAGTGACAATTAAAGACATCCCACCCTTTCTGCCACCACAGACACAGTCCTAACACATAA
>OW240917.1:134211735-134231735 GCA_933207985.1 Pelobates cultripes | reverse complement strand
GTGCTAAACAGTATAAAAAACAATATGTATTGTAACAAACCACCTCTTTTACAGGTAGGATTGAGAGGTGGGTGGGGGCCATAAATAAAAATTGGGGGGGGCCTAATGTCCTCCCCCCGGCCCCCACCCCTGAGCGGTGGGTGGGGGCCATAAATAAAAATTGGGGGGGACCTAATGTCCTCCCCCCTGGCCCCCACCCCTGCATGGTGGGTGGGGGCCATAAATAAAAATTTCCCCCCAGGTGACTAGTGCAGCATCATTTGGCTATTTTAGCCTTATAGGTCTTTCTAAAGTGACTTATAGTGGATGTTTGTGAGGGGTAGTATCTATTTACCTCTATAGATGCTACTTTTGCAATTTTGAATATTTATAACTAGGGTATGAGTACTGTATTGGGATCCCTTTTTTCTTTCAGATTAGATTCATTCTAGTGACTTCCTTATTAGGGTATATAACCCATTTAGGAGATACTATTATTTCCTCCTTTTACCTATCTAGTCTTTTTAAACATTTTGTTTATTGTGTTCCTTTCCAATGAGTATTTTACTATTATCATTATTAAAAGTTGTTTTATGTATATAGAGTATAATTAGGGGGCTTCCTATTTCTTTGATCAATTGGGTCTTTTCCTTTCATAACTGGAGTTGTGGCAAACTAGGCATTAATTCTGAGTGACATTCAATCTTTTGTGTTTTACAATGAGTTTAACGGATTATAATATCATTAATCTTAAAGTGTATTCATGCTTATGTGATATCATTAACCGTGTGATTCTTCAGTGATACGATTAAACAGCTAGTGCTCTATGCTTAACTAAAGGAAGGCTAATATAAACAAGCGTAAGTAAGGTATGCAATGGTTGGCAAAAAGCATTTGTCATAATTTTGTGTCTTTACATTAGTTATGTGTTCTCTGAAACTGCTATGTTTATGAAAAAATGGGTTAACCCTAGCTGGACCTGGCACCCAGACCACTTCATTAAGCTGAAGTGGTCTGGGTGCCTAGAGTGGTCCTTTAATGGCTGTGTGAGTTATTTTGAGGGGACAGCAAATTTACTCTGTTATTCAGGCAAATTGATCCTGGTCCCCACCCTTACAGCTCTCAAGTCTCATCGGTACCGTCCATATTAGTGGTACCATCAGAGGTGCTTCTAAGATGGCGGATGCCACGAGTGCCCTCACTCCAGGAGGTGCAACTCCCACAATTCTCCTGGGCTTGGAAGCGGTATCTAAAAGTTTTTGGAAGAAACTGAAACATAGGCTAAACCTGCCTGAGGTGGTGTAAGTTTCTCCTGAGCAGTATCACCGCATCCCGAACCGCCCTCCTGCATTTACCAGAGGCAACATGCGCCGGAGGTGGGATAAGCCACATCGGTGCAGTGGTTTACCAGTGGAATGCTGACAAGCATTGCAGCCTCAAATCTCCAGATCCAGCATGAAGATTTAGAAAGTAGGGATAAAGAGATGAAGACAAGGCAACTACTCGTGCAGGATCACCAGCGAACACCCTCGGCTCAGAGCATGAAGACACAGGCAACATGAAACTGTAACTTCCCTCTAATGGGCATAGGCTGACCTCCTGGAGAGGCTCCTGGCTGTGTAATACCAACTAACCAGCTGATTGTGTAAAATGCTTTATATTGATTTATATGAGTATCTGCTCAATTCCATGCTGATGACCCTCAGCACTGAGTATTTTAATTTGATTTCAATAGCCTACTTTCTTGTTTATTTAATTTAACACATGTTGGCATATTTCAGAGGACAACACACCACCTTTATGCTATCATTTATATCTCTACAATATCAATGCAGCTGTCTAGGCTGGTGTATTATGCTAGCATATGATGACTTTTGTGCAAGGTGCACTAAGCACTGTTGCTATGCCTCAAGATTACTGCAGCACAGTCCTGCATGAATTGTTGCTTGGCTATTAGTTATTCTAAACAGGTATTTACCGTATATACTCGAGTATAAGCCGAGTTTTTCAGCACATTTTTTGTGCTGAAAAACCCCAACTCGGCTTATACTCGAGTCAATGTCTGTATTATGGCAATTTACATTGCCATAATACAGACTGGGGGCTGGCAGAGCTGTAACTTACCTCTTCTGCAGCTCCTGTCAGCTCCCTCCTCCTCCGCGCCGGTCCGTGCAGCACCTCGGTCAGCTCCCAGTGTAAGTCTCGCGAGATCCGCGGGGTCATAATGCGGCTCTCGCGTGACTTACAGTGTGAGCTGAGAGAAGAGCTGCACGGACCAGCGTGGAGGAGGAGGGAGCTGACAGGAGCTGCAGGAGAGGTAAGTAACAGCTCACTGTCAGCCCCCCTCCTCCCCCCACTGAACTGCCAATGGACCCCCAGGGAAGGAGAGCCCCCCTCCCTGCCATGTATCAAGCAAGGAGGGGGGACAAAAAAAATAGATAAAATAATCATATATAAATAATAATAAATAAATAATAAAAAGAAAATAATATAACAAAATTTAAATAATATCAATTAATAATATATAAATATAAATAATAATAAAAAAATAATATAACCCAAAAAATTTTTTTTTTTATAAAAATGCCCACCCCCCACCAAAGCTCTGCAACACAAACACACACTGCATCACACACACACACACTGCACTCATACACATACACTGCACTCATACACACACTGCGCATTCATACACACACACTGCATTCATACACACACACTGCACTCATACACACACTGCGCACTCATACACACACACCGCACTCATACACACACACCGCACTCATACACACACCGCATTATATACACACACACACACACACACACTGCACTCATACACACACTGCACTCATACACACACACTGCATTTATACACACACTGCATTTATACACACACACTGCACTCATACACACACACTGCATTCATATACACACACTGCATTCATACACACACACACGCACCACACACACTGGCAAAACACTCACACACACACACTGCACTCACACACACACACTGCGCACTCATACACACACTGCGCACTCATACACACACACTGCACTCATACACACACACTGCACTCATACACACACACTGCATCCATACACACACACTGCATTCATAAACACACACTGCACTCATACACACACACTGCACTCATACACACAAACTGCGCACTCATACACACACTGCACTCATACACACACTGCGCACTCATACACACACTGCGCACTCATACACACACACACTGCACTCATACACACACACTGCATCACACACACTGCATTCATACACACACACTGCACTCATACACACACACTGCATTCATACACACACACTGCGCACTCATACACACACACACTGCATTCATCATATACACACACTGTAAATAAATATTCAATTAATATAATTTTTTTAGGATCTAATTTTATTTAGAAATTTACTAGTAGCTGCTGCATTTCCCACCCTAGTCTTATACTCGAGTCAATAAGTTTTCCCAGTTTTTTGGGGTAAAATTAGGGGCCTCGGCTTATATTCGGGTCGGCTTATACTCGAGTATATACGGTATGTTTATTCTACAGAGTTACTCTGAGTGCATACTTGTCTACCTAATATACTTTTGCTTCACTCTTATCGCTGACATCACTTAATCTTACTCACAGTAAAAATGAAAATCTTATACATACTTAAATGGGGTGCTGCTGTGGGCCAATAAGTACAGTAAAAATGAACATCCAGCGCACTCACTTATCTACTAAACCGTTATTTTAGTGCTGAACAATTTTGTTAGTTTTATTAAAAACACCTAATCTAGGCAAAAAATAATGTCGATTTAGTTACATTATATGATCATACATTGCATAAGCCTGCCACAATGCCAATGTACCCCATCTTTGACAAATCTTTGACAAAGATGGGGTACATTGGCGTTGTGGCAGGCTTATGCAATGTATGATCATATAATGTAACTAAACCCCCATTATTTTTGCCTAGATTATGTGTTTTTAATAAAACTAACAAAATTGTTCAGCACTAAAATAACTGTTTAGTAGATAAGTGAGTGCGCTGGATGTTCATTTTTACTGTACTTATTGGCCCCCAGCAGCACCCCATTTAAGTATGTTTAGGTGAGTGCAGCTTAACCCTTGTTTTAATCTTACTCACACTCTGCATGTGGACATAAACCTGGCTAGCCCAGTTCTCCACTGCTCTTTGGTGGTTATACTATGATACGTATTTGTATTTAGCATGTTACTTCCCACCTAGGTCTGCAGTCCTGTCTATTTAGTTAGATATAGTCAGTTATATATGCCTTAAGCCACGTGATTCACCAAATAAAACCTGCCTAACTTACATATCCATTAGGCAGGGCTACCAAGATTGTTTATTTTTCTTATTACTCTCATATTCTCAAAAAAAGTGCATGACTATTATCTATGTTAAACTAATGTTACACCTTGTATGTTATTTTAATACTTTCTTTAGCCGTTGTGGCATCACAAGCTTGTTTGTAAAACCTCGCACAACCAAAATAAAGAATAAAAAAATTAAAAAGTTATAAATTGATTTGCATGTCAAAGAGTGAAATAAGTATTTGATCCTCTATCAATCAGCAAGATTTATGGCTCCCAGTTGTCTTTCATACAGGTAACAAGCTGAGATTAAAGGGAGTGCTCCTAATCTCAGCTCATTACCTGTATAAAAAGCACCTGTCAACAGAAGCAATCAATCAGATTCCAAACTCTCCACCATGGCCAAGACCAAAGAACTGTCCAAGTATGTCAGGGACAAGATTGTAGCCCTACACAAGGCTGGAATGGGTTACAAGACCATTGCCAAGCAGCTTGGTAAGAAGGTAAAAACAGTTGGTGCGATTATTCGCAAATGGAAGAAACAGAAAATAACTGTCAGTCTCCCTCGGTCTGGTGCTCCATGCAAGATTGCACGTTGTGGAGTTTCAATAATCATGAGAACAGTGAGGAATCAGCCCAGGACTAGACGGGAGAATCTTGTTAATTATCTCAAGGCAGCTGGGACCATAGTCACCAAGAAACCAATTGGTAACACAATACGCCGCAAAGGACTGAAATCCTGAAGAGCCCGCATGATCCCCCTGCTCAAGAAAGCACATGTACAGGCCCATCTAAAGTTTGCCAATGAACATCTGAATGATTCAGAGGAGAACTGGGTGAAAGTGTTGTGGTCAGATGAGACCAAAATCAAGCTCTTTGGCATAAACTCAACTCGCCGTGTTTGGAGGAGGAGGAATGCTGCCTATGACCCCAAGAACACCATCCCCACCATCAAACATGGACTTGGAAACAGTCTTTTCTGTTTTTCTGCTGAGGGGACAGGACAACTGCACCGCATCAAAGGGCAATGGCTGAGCCATGTACCATCAAATCTTGAGTGAGAACCTCCTTCCCTCAGCCAGGGCATTGAAAATGGGTTGTGGATGGGTATTCCAGCATGACAATGACACAAAACACACAGCTAAGGTAAGGCAAGAGGAGTGGCTTAAGAAGAAGCACATTAAGGTCTTGGAGTGGCCTAGGCAGTCTCCAGACCTTAATCCCATAGAAAATCTGTGTAGGGAGCTGAAGGTTCGAGTTGCCAAACATCAGCCTTGAAACTTTAATGACTTGGAGAGGATCTGGAAAGAGGAGATGTTTCCAAACCTGGTGGCCAGCTACAAGAAACGTCTGACCTCTGCCACTAAGTACTAAGTTGAAGGGGTCAAATACTTATTTCACTCATTGACATGCAAATCAATTTATAACTTTTTTGACATGCCTTTTTCTTGATTTTTCTGGATTTTCTTTGCTGTTATTGTGTCTCTCACTGTTTAAATACACCTACCATTAAAATTATAGACTGATCATTTCTTTTTGTCAGTGGGCAAACATTCAAAATCAGATGGGGATCAACTTTTTTTTTCCTCACTATATTTCCTGTCTTTTTTAGTAGCCACATAGTCACAAACACTGGCCAAAGTTAGCATTCATATTTGTTTTTTGCATTTTTTTCTAAGGTTACTCACCTATTTCAAGTAAAAATGCTTTCACACCATATAATTTTATTTTACATGTATGCAGTTTGAGGGAAAGTAATTGACTAGTAGATTATTTTGTATGGATTTTCTGCAAGAGTAGAGGAGTAGATTTCAAATGAGTAGCAAGAGCAGAGGATAGGTAGAGATTTAGAATAGGAATGTGCAGAAGTTTGAGGGATAAGGGGTGTTTGTAATAATGGACATGATGAGTTGGAGAATTGAAAATGGTGGAGATAAATACCTGGAACTGTAAACTGCAGACAAATTAACATGTAATAAACCCTGATAGGGAAGAGCAGGGATGTAGAATCAGATGGCAAAAGGGACAGTGCTGGATGGGTCTCGAGATTGTGCATGGTGTCAAAAGACAAAAGAATGCCATTAGATTTAATTAGTCTGAGAATATATATGTATGAATCCTAGAAAATGAGTGCTATTTTGGTGAAAAACAGCAAATGACATGGTGGAAGAAGAAAGTAAGTTTGGTAAAGGTTGTGAAATAATCACTGCAATGTCAAAGTCTGACACTGTCAAAGTCGAAGATGTCCATAGAATTTATCCAGAAGAAGTAAGCAAATTGCTAGAGGCTTGTGGAGCAATGTAGAGGTAAGCAAGAGCTGTGTGCCAGAAACATTTGTAAAGAAATATATCTACAGATGGACAGATGAGATAGTAAAGCTGAGCATATCTCTAAAAGATAGGGTCATTCCAAGACTTTGTGCAGCCAGTGTTTAAGCTCTTCCACTAACTTTCTCCTGTCCGCTGCTTGCATCCTTACTGATAACTAGTGCTTGTCGGACTTCTTTTGGGGTTGGCTCCCTTCCTTTGGAGCAGCCTGCCTACCCCTATCAGACTCTCTTCTAGTATTCAATTATTTAAAAAGTCCCTCAAAACACATCTGTTCAGAAATACTTATGGACTCCCAGAGTAACTTATCTATACTTATCCAAATATGTCTCTTGCTCTCCTAAAGAGCCACACTCCACTCACACCTCCAGTTGTGCTACTTTTTGACCTTGTTGGTGGCCGTTACCCTTGATTCCCTGTTGTGTATTTGCACTCCACCTCCTCTAGACTGTAAGCTTGTTTGAGCTGGGCCCTCATCTACCTATTGTTTCTGTGTCACTGTGTAATTGTCTCATTTATTGTAAATGTCTCCGCCTTTCATAATATTGTAAAGTGCTGCGGAATTAGTTGGACTATATAAATACCAATAATAATAATAATAATAATAATATTGTAGGTTTAAAATCAACCCATTGCTCACATTTATGGGGTTCTCCTAGTGGCCAGCATAACTTTCTTTCGTTGGTCCCACACTGGAGGCAACATACAGAGCATAGTGATGGTGGTTTTCCTACCTTACTGTAAACCATACCTAAGCATTGCTGGAGAATTGCCTGGCATTTCCACCATAGTGTGGGACCCCAATTTCGCAGGCAGAAGCAAGAGAAAACAGGGATTCCCACACACCATTTATGACAGGATGTCAGTGCATGTTGGAACACCACTTTAGACATGATGGAAATAATTTTGGAACAGTAGAAGGCAATACATATTCTATATTCCATCCACTCTATTAGTGTTGATTTTCCACTAGGGCATGAGGATTGGACAATAAAATTACATCTAGTATCAGTTCTTATCCCATGAAAGACATGAAAGAAACTTTGAGTCATGGTAATACCAGGTTCACCAACCTCATAAAATAAATATTTTTCTTTCCACTCTAACAGTAACTGATGCTACAGAGTAAATGTGTACTAAAGCTTTGTTCTCATTGACATAGAAACATAGAATGTGACGGCAGATAATAAGCATTCAACCCATCTAGTCTGCCCAATTTTCTAAACAATCCCCTTAGTCCCTGGAATTATCCTATAGCTAAGATAGCTGTATGCCTATCCCACGCATGCTTAAACTCCTTCACTGTGTTAACCTCTACCACTTCAGCTGGAAGGCTATTGCATGCATTCACTACCCTCTCAGTAAGGTAATACTTCCTGATATTAATTTTAAAACCTTTGCCCATCTAATTTAAGACTATGTTCTCTTATTGTGCTAGTTTTTGTTCTTTTAAATATAGTCTCCTCCTTTACTATGTTGATTCATTTTATCTATTTAAATGTTTCTATCATATCCCCCCGTATCCTCTTTCCTCCAAGCTATACAAGATCCTTTAACTGTTACTTGTAGGTTTTATCATGTAATCCATGAACCAGTTTAGTAGCCCTTCTTTGAACTCTCTCTAAAGTATCAATATCCTTCTGGAGATCCGGTCTCCAGTACTGTGTACAATACTCCAAGTGAGGTCTCACCAGTGTTCTGTACAATGGCATGAGCACTTCCCTCTTTCTACTGCTAATATCTCTCCCTATACAACCAAGCATTCTGTTAGCATTTCCTGCTGCTCTATTACATTGTCTTCCTACCTTTAAGTCATCTGAAATACCTACCCCTAAATTCCTTTCCTCAGATGTTGAGATTAGGACTCTATGAAATATCCTATACTCTGCCCTTGGGTCTTGGGTTTTTACGTCCCAGGTGTATTATCTTGCACTTATCCACATTAAATATCGGTTGCCACAGCTCTGACCATTTTTCTAGTTTACCTAAATCATTTGCCATTTGACTTATCCTTCTTGGAACATCAACCCTGTTACATATCTTTGTATCATCAGCAAAAAGGCATACCTTACTATCAAGACCTTTGTTGTGAATAGGCACAACATTCGCTAATTTCCAATGATCCCGTTAACAATGATTAGTTAAATAAATAAGTTAATGGTTTTGCTAGTACACCACTAAGCTCTTTTTATAACTGTGGGTGTATTCCATCAGGCCCCATCAACTTATTTGCCTTTAACTTTGACAGTTGAAATAAAGTTCTTCCTCTGTAAACTCACATGTTACAAATTACTTATGTGTCCTTTTTCCTTGCTGAGGTCCATTTCCTTCTTTCTCAGCTGTAAATACTTAACAAAAATATTAATTGAGGCAGTCAGCTAGACCTTTATCCTCTTCTACATACCTTTCCTTATGTTGTTTTTTAATTGAACTAATCTTTGTTTTACTTTCCTTTTCTCATTTATCTATCTAAAATGTTTTGTCCCCCTTTTTAACTGGCTGTGATATTTTCTCTTCTGTGTGAGATTTGGAAGCTCTTATAACTTGCTTAGCCTTTTTCTGCCTAATCGTATAGTTCGGTCTTTCTTCCCCACGCTGGAATTTTTATGATTACTAAATGCTAACATTTTGTTTTTTTTACTATTCTGGCCATTTCTGTGGACTACTAAAGTGGTTTCTTTAATTTTTTGCTCTTACTGAAAAGCCTAATGCAATTTTCTGTTGCCATCAGTAGTGCATCTTTTAAATAATCCCATTTCTCTTAGACTCCATTTAACCTGCTCAAGTCTGATAATGACTCATTTGCAGATATTCTACTTTTAGAATAGTCTGTTTTTCTAAAATCTAAAACTTTTGTTTTTGTGTGGTGTGGCTCAGTCACTGTTCTTATATTAAACCACACTGAATATTATTGGGGGTTTAATTGTCCTCTCACTTTTTCCTTTATTTGTTTGAATCATACCTTATGTTATTAGCAGCTTAAATCATTGGTTCGTGTAAAGGACAGGGCGGCCAGCAGAATCTATTATGATTAAGGAGTTTTTCACCCCTTAAGGACTGAGCCAAATGTACACGTTGAAAAAGAATATAAGAAAATAAGATTTATTTATTTTTTATATATTTTTAGTTCTATGTGACATTTTAACTGAATGTCATAATACTGTTTGCTTTTACTGCAATAAAATCCACATATTTGTATTCAGCGATGTCTCACATGTAAAACAGTACAGGATTTATGGTGTTTTGGGAAGTTACAGGGTCAAATATAGCATGTTAAATTTTTCAGTTTTTTCACATTGAAATTCACCAGATTGGTTACGTTGCCTTTGAGACCATATGGTAGCCTTGGAATGAGAATTACCCCCCTGATGGCATACCATTTGCAATAGTAGACAACCCAAGGTATTGCAAATGGGGTATGTCCAGTCTTTTTTAATAGCCACTTGGTCACAAACACTAGCCAAAGTTAGCGTTAATATTTGTTTGTTTGTGAGAAATGCAAAAAAAACAAATTTGTACACCAATTTTGGGCAGTATTTGTGACTAAGTGGCTACTAAAAAAGACTGGACATACCCCATTTGCAAACCTTAAAACCTGTACATGAGGACTACTGTTATACTCGGAAGACTTCGCTGAACACAAATATTTGTGTTTCAAAACAGTAAAAAGTATCACAGCAATGATTACAGTAATGCAACGTAACAGGGGAGACTACTATATGAGGTAGACGCATTACATTCAAAGCCAGCTAGTTCAAGCCGTGATTTGTCATAAGTGCAATGATTATGGCTTATAGCTCATGAAAACCCCAAATCATAAATCTCAGTAAATTAGAATATTGTGATTCTAGGCTCTCAGTGTCCTACTGTAATCAGCTAAGTAAGCCATAACACCTGCAAAGGGTTTCTGAGCCTTTAAATGGTCTCTCAGTTTGGTTCAGTAGGAATCACAATCATGGGGAAGACTGCTGACCTGACAGTTGTGCAGAAAACCATCATTGACATCCTCTATAAGGAGGAAAAACCTCAAAAGGTAAATGCGAAGAAAGTTGGATGTTCCCAAAGAGCTGTATCAAAGCCCATTAATAGAAAAGTATGTGGGAAAAGTGTAGAAGAAAAAGGTGCACAAGCAGCAGGGATGACCGCAGCCTGGAGAGGATTGTCAGGAAAAGGCCATTCAAAAGTGTTGGGGACTTTCACAAGGAGTAGACTGAGGCTGGAGTCAGTGCATCAAGAGCCATGGGGTTAAAGTTTTGTGGAAGCCTCCCTTGACCGACCGCACACAGGATTTCCTGCCCAAAACAGTTCCACAGAATTTGGCTGTGTGGCCCGTCTATTTCCAGTGTTAAAGTCAGTTCACATAGATGGACAGCAACCGTTCGTGCAAACCGTCAATGTTAAAGTGCCATTCGAATTGTCGAACGATGTTCGACTCCAGTCGAATGAGTTGATGTCTGGAGAAGGTAAAACTTCAGCGGTGTTTGTGCCGTCGAGTATCCGATTTTAGTTCCATGAACTCAATGGCAAAACACCACTGACCGCGTTCGGCTGAATTAAAATGGCCACCGCCACGTGTGGTGGATGTGCATGAGCAAAAAATGTGTCTGCTTCGGCAATTCGGACGAATGGCATTCAGTTCGGAATTTCGGCAATTCGGACATTTGTAAGCATCCGAATGTCCGAATTGCATGAAACAAATTACATATGTCTAGTAAGTGGTTGTAGTGGCAGTCTGGGCACTGAGAGCCCTATAGATGTGTAAGTGGTTATTGTGGCAGTCCGGGAACTGGGAGCCCTATAGATGTGTAAGTGGTTGTGTTGGCAGTCCAGGCACTGGGAGCCCTATAGATGTGTATAGGGCTTACACATCTGTAGGACTCCCAGTGCCAGGATTGCCACCACAACCACTTACACATCTATAGGGCTCCCAGTTCCAGGAATTAGGCACAGCAAGGGCAAAACACACATTACGACTGCTGGTCTGTCTCTCAGTCACTATAGTCAATGTGTTGGTTAGTATCCTGTAGATGTGTATAAGGCTCTGAACACTCTGATCAGTGTGATCATGCAAAGCAAGCTCTGAAGTCAGATTTCTCTCTCCTTTTGCTGCACAATGTTGTCCTGTTTCTGTCATTAGTGAACTGATCTGAAAGAAAGATGAGTGGGTAGGAAGGAGGCTGTAGGAACTTCCCTAGCTGAGAGGGTAGTCCACTAATTATTTTATTATTTATATAGTGCCATCATATTCCATAGCGCTGTACAATGGGTTTATAAACATATATTAAACACTTTTCAAAGTTTTTCTTGCTCTATTATGGTTTGTATATTTGAAAAGTGTTTTCTTGCTTGTTTTTTTTAAAAAAAAAATAAGTTTTAAATGATTTATATCCCTTCAATTGTTCTACCTTTTTTTTTTTTAACTTAGAAGACAAACCATTTTTTTTGTAGGAACAAATAACAGTTGTGCTTCTAAAGTGTTATCAATGCAAATGTTGATGGTCTTGATAAATATAGTATATTAAAATGATTTAAAATTTCTGTTCTTCAAAGTTCAAATTGTGTAAATTATTTACATGTCTACTTTAAACATAATGGAATTTGAAAATAGCATTTTAAGTTACAATGTTTGTCAAACTTTAATTATGAAACTTGCTTTTAAACTTTTCAAACTATTTCAAACTATCAAACCTTAAATGTTAGTAATTATGAATACGTATTTTACAAAATATATATATTTTTAACTGCTTTACTTAAAATATAGTTAAAATATATATTTTTATAGCAATTGCATGTTAATTTTCTTTCAAACACATTTCAAGTTGCAAAAGCTATATTTAAACACTAGAGGGAGTTTAGATCTAACTAGATCTGATATCATGATCTGAAAAATTAAAACAAAAGCTATCATAAAAAAACATTTTATGTAAAGTAATATTTTAATTTAGATTTTAATATTTTTGTGATGTAAACATTTTATGAAAGTAAATGACTTATTGCATTATTACTCTGATGAAAGAGAACTATGAAGTTTATACCTTGATAGATTTTGATTATATATATATATATATATATTTATTTATATACACTGCTCAAAAAAATAAAGGGAACACAAAAATAACACATCCTAGATCTGAATGAATATTCTTCTGAAATACTTTGTTCTTTACGTAGTTGAATGTGCTGAAAACAAAATCACACAAAAATTCAAACATGGAAATAAAATTTTTCAACCCAAGGTATAACCGCAGGTGGTTCCCTTATTTCCCTTATTTACCACTATAATGTCTTAAAGCATAGAACTTAGTAGGGCTAACCATACAGATATCTTAGCCATAATTTTATATAGTTCGTAAGAGATCCTCTATTTAACATATATAAATAATTGAGAATACAATATAAAATAAGGATTGTCTTGGAAGCAATAGTTTTGTCTTTTGGGATATTTATTATATAAAAATATAAATATAAAATTCATTATAGCAGAGTTTATAAGATTAAATTACATGCTTGCAAATATCATTAATAGGTTTACATACCCTTCTGAACATGTCATCATGTCAGCCTCTCTGTCATTTTAAGATGGAGCAGCGTCTGTCTCCAAGTCTCTCCTCTTTGTCTTAACATTTAAAAGTACACTTATTTATACCTTAGGTGTCTCCATTTTAGGGTTACCGTAGTTAAAATATGTAAAAGTAACACTTCTTTTACTTTATTCATTTTAGGACCTCCCTTAACTTGGCAAACATACAAGGCCATAACTAAAGGGTGCATACATCATGGAAATTTTCCTGCCTTCATTCAAGATGGCATCTTAAAGTCTGACTAGCTTATCTGTTGTTTATACTAAGTCGTAAGTGCACAGTCGTGGGAGATTCCTGGATTTGGGGAAGTTCCATTAACTTGGGGTTACCACAGTATATTGTGTACTGAAAGAGTCGTAGTATAGCCTTGAAGCTTGTTTATGCATTATTGTTATTGTAATTTGTCTGGGACAAAATGGCGCAAACATATTATGCACTGAGGTCCATACTTAAAGAAACATCTATGAAAAACAATATGTTCCATTTCTAACACCTTGTCAATTTGCAATATCTCTTAAAAACAAAGTACACAGTTTCAGAAATACAACATTTCATTCTAAAACTTGTAATATTTGCATTTGCCCATAACACCCTCTCCATTAAACTGTGGGCATTATAGATCATTTCATCCTTAAATTAGTAAACCCAAATTCTCCAACAGTCTTTAGGTTTTTATGCTCCCAGCATCTTTGATCATTGTTGTAACAGTAAAACATCCGTAATGCTAAATAGGGCTATAAAACATACAAATCACCTTGCCGGTATCAGCTAAAAGGCAAATTTCTCTGAGACAGGAAGGTGTGCTTATTATTTTGGTTGTCATGGTGCTAGATGGGGTATCGGTTGGACAGGCCCATTTGGCCCCTACGGGCATGTGTACTGGACCCCCCGAGGGTAGCGATCCTCCATGCAGCAAATTAATATAGAAGTGGAGAAGAGAAAGAGGATAGGGAATACAACAAATAAACATATTTACAAAAACAAGAACCTGGTCTGGTTTGTGCCCAGGACAAGCTTGGGATGTCCAGTCCCCTAGGGTCTATTCTGACCATAGTAGGGAGTGGTCTCACTTCACCTCTAGACACTCCTCATCGACAACCTCCTTCCTAATAGCCTTATAACATGCTTACATCTACGCTAACAGGAGGGACACAGAACCATAAACTTTGTAATAACCCACGTATTTGAGTTTGTTGGGGAGGTCTAACCCTTCCCCCCCCCCCCAGATTACCCCTTTGTCTGAACTGAAGTCCTCTATATGGTGGACTCTCGTGCCCAGTGTTTGAACGGATGGCAAAGAGAGCGGCCAACTTGACAGGAGCTGTTATGGTGTTTTGGTTTATTTGTTTGTTTTTTGTTTTTTTTCATTATTTTAGTTTTGCTTTCCTTCCGCCCCCCTCCCCCCCGCTCCCCTCTTCTCTCCTCTCTCACCCCCATGAAGGTCTGCCCATGGACTCTCCTCTTTCCTCTTGGGGGATCCGATGCCCCGGGGATAGAGGCAAGTACGGTTCCATCTCGCCTTACTGACCCCCAAGGCTAGATATTCGGTCCCCTGGGCTTCGTCTGGCTTCCTGCGCGTTGGTTGCTTTATTTCCTACCTCTTTCCCATACCCCTGGGATCTCTCTGCTAAGCTCTTGTCCTGTCCTCTAGCTGTCATGTCAGTTCTACGCTTTACCAGGACCTCTGCAGATCCCTTCTGGGCCATGTGGTTGCCACCTCGCTCTAGGCCACCCCACCTGCCCCTTTCTTGCAAGACTACCAAAGTGTCTGCTGCACATCTAGCTCCTCCAGTTCAGTTCTGAGATTCACATCCCCCATCCCATTGCCACGACTGTTGCCCCCCCTACCCTCTTTGACAGAATGGGGTGGACCAGGGCATATGTTACAGTGTCCAATCAGAGCGTCATCACATATTATCGTTGTTGAGCCAGGGTAGGCCGCAAGGCTGAGTGTATTCTTCCATGGTAGGTGCCTGCCTGTGGACTAGGCTTCACCGACCGTGAACCATTCTCTTGGCAGGGGGTTGGTGTGCTCACCCTTCTGAATAGGTCTGCAGCCTCCTCCGAGGTGCCCAGTCCCAGTGATCAGAAGAATCATTCAGGATCGCCCAGGGGGAGCAGGACGTGGGTGCGTCCTTCTCTGAATGCCAATAGTCGAAAAGGGTGACTCCAGTCGAACTTAATGTTGTGGGCCTGGAGAGCGTCTGTGATGAGCCTCCATTCCTTTCATTTTGCCAGAATGACTGGGGATAGGTCTTGAAAGATCTGTATCTGCCGGCCTTCAAAGGTTTCTTCTTCTATTCTGCTATTGCGGATAACTGTTTCTCTGGTGGCATAAAGTGAAACCAGGTGATGATGTCTCTAAGTTGTGTGTTGTTTTGGCAAGGTGCCCCCCAGGGCTCTATGTGCCCTATCCAGCTCCCATCTGACTGCTGGGAGGTCTGGCAGCAGAGGTTTCAGGATTGCTTTTTTTTTTTAATTTCTTACTTCCCTCAAGCTCCTCTCAATCTCTGCTGCCAGGAAAGTCCTGTCTGCTTTCATCTGTGTATGTGGATGTGTATGTCCCAGTATGTGGGACGTGTCTTCAGTGAACGAGGTGGAGGAGTTGGATGCTGCATCTTCCAGATTTTCCCAGGGTGTTTTTGCAACTCCTGCAGTGCCATCTTGTACAGCTGCATGCCACTGGCCCCCCGGGAAAAAAAGTTGTTAGTGAGGCGTCTTTGACTTTTTTCTTTGAGCGGGTATAGCCCGTGTGATCTCCCCATCTAGGAAGCTAGCATGGGAAGTTAGTGCTGTTTGTAAGTGCTATTGCTGAGTGTCTGTACGGCACTTGCAGCTTAAGCGGTCATATTCTTCAGCAGCCAAGCCACTCCCCCACCACTAAGTTCTTTTAATAGCTTTGGGTGTATGCCATCAGGCCCCATTGACTTATTTGTCTTTACTTTTAGTTGAAATAGAACCTCTTCCTCTGTAAACGCACATGTAACAAATTACTCATTTGTCCTATTTCCCAACGGAGGTCCCTTTCCTTCATTTTCATCTGTAAATACTGAACAAAAATATCAATTGAGGCAGCCAGCTAGGCATTTATCCTCTTGTACATACCTTCCTTATTTTGTTTTTAATCTAACTAATCCTTGTTTTACTTTCCTTTTCTCATTTATGTATCTAAAAAAATATATTTTTTTACTGACTGTGCACACTTGAATAAGTTTCCTATAAAGGTGAAATGTGTTGTGCATTATTCTGTTTTGTTTTTACAACAGATTTTACAATAAACTACTGTAATTCATTATTCATTTTCTTTTGTTCCTGGCAAGTCCTGTAACATTACTATTTATATCACCATCAGATTCCTGGTGGGGATTTTACCACCCACGCTGTCAAAATACAGCAATCTTACTGCTCTGATGAATTTAAGTATGTTTCCATTCACTCTTCCATGTACTTATGTACAGAGAGCACTATATGCTGTACTTTTTTCTTATATATATGTGGATACTGTTAAAGAAGTTGTGAATCAGCTTAAATGGGGATAGTGCTGCCTTATACCGACAAAATTGAGCTTTAGTAAAAGCTCTATGCTTGTGAGGGTATGTCCTACTTTTAGCAATATAGTCACTATATATTTTCCATACTACACTGTTGTATGTTATTTGTGCTTTTACATGTTACACTGTGATCCACTACATTCTTCAGTGGGGATATATACCCTATTAGTGGGGATATGAGCTTGTATAATAGGTCTACAACATGTGAGTGGGCACTTATATAGTTTGTTATCCACTCATTGGATTAAATACTACACTATCGGTATCTCTTTTTCTCCTTTTTCTTTTATATGCACCTTATAACAACATTTTCAAACACATAGGAACTCCAGCCATCAGTAGAATAATGGGACTATACTCTTTATTTTGTGTTCAACTGTTTTTTTGTTTTGTATTTTTTTGCTCTTTTATTTTGTTGATATATTTTGAGGGGACTCTACAATTTGTACAGTTTAGCACTTATTCATATACTGTGTAACCTGTAAAAAGTTGTCCACTCTGCCTAATGGGAAAGTCAGTCCTTTCGCTCTTTTCTGTAAGTCAGTTTTTGGAATAAAACTATTTTTGTAAAAATTAAAGTATAATTTATTATCCCTGCTGCATAGATCTTATCTCAGTTTTCCTATTATGAACTATTGTAAAAAAGTATTTGCACCTAAAGAAGCTTTTTTCTAAATCCTTTAACAAACAGCCATATAAATAATGATAGAACATAGTCAAAACAGCAACGTTGGATATATCTGCATAAACTGTTAAAATGTTCTGTATTTTTTCTATAACTCTAATAGATTTAGGAAATCACTTTTTATATATCTCAGTGGATAAAATTCACCTCTACAATTGAACATTTTCAATAAATAGTTTAGATGGAATATATATTCCCCATTTTCAATAAATAGTTTAGATGGGTGATATATTCCAATCCTTTTAGCATTAGTTTAATTTCTGATGAAAGTAATAGCAACTCATATATAACATATGCCTTGAGACATCTGGATCTGTCTGTGATGTGTGCACTAAACACATGCCTGAAAGAGTAATTATTTTAAAAATATGTGCATTTCAAATGTATGTTTATTCCAAATCCTAACCTTAAATATGTAAACAACACACAAATAACCTTAAATATAGTTGTAAAATATTATATTTTCTAGTTTACAAGTACATACACATTTGAAAAAGTGCCTAGTACATTTTTGGAAAAAAAAAGATGGGTAGATACAAAATTACAGCTGCCATAAAATGAAAAAAGAACACAGAATATAAAAAGCTCACAATCGTCTGCCACTACCAGAGAAATTATTCTCCAATCTACCCAACAAAAGAAGATTATATGAATACCCCAAACACCATGACTACTACAACCACTGTAGTGTTCATGGTGCCAGGAGTGCCTTAGGATAAGTAGTCAAAATGTTTGTGAACAGTTTATAAACTTACCAAGGGTTTTACTGATTGCTTATTATCACCACCTCTACTGCTGAAAAGCTCTGCACTGAGCAAAGGCCAGCAATGTAGGGAGGTGCTGCTCTTAATCAAAAAGCAGACACTGTAATGTTGGTGGGGACTGAGGGGGAGAGAATGAGACTTGTGGAGGGGCTAGGGGTAGTGGAACAGAGGGAGGGGGGAAATAACACATGGAGGAGCTGGGGAAGGAATTAAACACACGTAAAAGGGCCCTCAGACAATTTTTGCACCAGGCTTGCTGGTTTCTAGTTATACCTCTTTTGGTGTGGAATATGAGACCTTCATTATTTTACCTGTAATAATGCATGAAGGAAGCCTTAATGTTCGATTTTTTTTTTTTGTTCCTTTGCTCTTCATTACTGTTCTCCCTGGTCAAGTCTGCCATTTGCCAAAGCCTCTCATTCAAATCTTAAATTGTTCCGTATTCCAAAAGATTTAAAAATGTGTTCATTACTCATTGGGGTAATGGATGCAAACTTGTCCTGGGCAGTGCTCTACTTACTGCTGGCTGGGGCATCCTCAAGGACCATGGTAGTGAATCTGCCTTATCTAGCCATCTGAGAAAGCTGCTTTTGGCATGGTGGGATAGGAAAAGGTAAGGATATGATGTGCACTGCACAAGACAATTGCAGCCTTGGATGGAGTTCCCCAAGGCTCTCTTTTTTTCTTAATTTGCTGACTTGTTGCCTTCACAATTTCTAAAACTCAAACTCTCATGATGAAATGCATTGTCTTTCTTCTCACTAAGGCTATATCTGCTCCCAATTCCCTCAAGCTCAACTGAGCTAACATAACCTTTACTCTGCAGACACATTATTTTGGTGTGCTTTGTGACTGACTTTTCCTTAACCCCTTACTTAACACTAATCATCAAATCTTGTCACTTTCACCTAATATAACATTTCTCACATTGTCCCCTATCTTACTCAGGATGTAATTAAAATAATTGTCTATGCTTTCATTGTTTCCCTTCTTGATTTTTGTAACCCTCTGCTTGGCCTGAAAAGTGCCCACATTACCCCTATACGGTCCATAATAAATACCTCTGCTGGACTATTCTACATCCTAGAAAGTTCATTGAAATTGCCTGCTTCACGTAGGATTCAATACAAAGTTCTCATTCTTACTTACAAAGCTCTACATAAGTGTGCCTATGCTTATATTGCTTACCTCATTCGCATAGTTATTCCAGTCCAGCCTTTTTCCTCTACAAACACACTGCTATTGTCCCATTTTTGTACCTGCAACCCTGACTCACACCCAGGGCCGCCACCAGAAATTTTGGGGCCCCTAACTGAGCTCAGGGTCTGGGCCCCCAGGGGCCCGCCTCCAAGACCACCCACAGGGACCGCCTCCAAATCCCACCCACAGGAATACACACACAGACACAAAACACATTCACTGATACAAAAGGACACAGATACACGCACACATACAAACTAACAGACACACATACATACTGACACACACATACTGAGACAAACACATATACAGACACATTCATAATGACATACAGACAGACAGACATTCATACTGGCATACAGACACTGACATCTATACACACATACATACACAGACATCCATTCATACAGACACTGACATCCATACAGACACTGACATCCATACAGACACACACCACCTCTTTTACAGGTAGGATTTTGTCACAGATCTTACAATAAACCACAGCCTTCTAGGATATACAAAGTCCAGGACACATCCAGTTCAGTTTTACTTTTTTATTTGAT
>OW240917.1:134195741-134211635 GCA_933207985.1 Pelobates cultripes | reverse complement strand
AGGAAAAACAGCTGCTTTAAATAATAAAAAACAAAACAAATTCCTTGCTCTTACTAGACAGAAATCACTATCTGTAATTGGGTGGTTTTCCCACTTACCAATTTTCCCCAAAAAACGAAATAGCTTTGCAATAAACACAATTGTCGTTCTCTCTTCTAGCTGGCTTTTTCTCCCTCACTCTGCAGCAGGCTGATCTCTTCTTTTAAAGGCCTGTCTGCTAATTGACCAGCTACAGGTGAGTGCCAATTAGTTAACTCTTAAGTTAAATCCAAATTTTGGCCTGTTTCACAGCAACTAGGGCTGTTGGAGCATTGGCCCACCGTGCTCTCCAAATGCTCTACCTCAGGGACACATACCGTGTATATTGCAAACTTTAACATCTCTCCCTGGGGCATTTAACTGAAAAAGAGGCAAAATGATATTCTAGTCCCGAGTATGATTGCCCTTTTTCATGCATGACAATACCGTACTGGCCTTGGCCACTGCTGATTGACATTGCACATTGTTGCATAGTTTGTTGTCTATAACAATTCCCAAGTCCTTTTTGTCAGGCTCCCGCGGACGGCTGCGAGGGGAGACTGCACTCCGCTCGCAGTACTCACCCTCCAGCCGTCCGCGGTCCCCTCCGCCTCGTGGGTACGGCGAGCGGCATCCTTCCAGCCTCGGATGCCGCCCGCCGTTCCCTCCACGTTCCCCAGCGGCAGCATGCATGACGCTGCACGCTGGGAGACCGCCCAGGGTTATACACGCCGGGGTCAGTCACCTGACCCGGCGTTAAAGGCAAAGTGCCACAATCACAGTGGGAGGTCTAAATATCTCCCACGTGTGATTGTTAATTCTGATTGGAAATCGTCCAATCAGAATTAACCTGATGGTTTAAATACTTACCTTTCCTGTTCCTCCTTGCCCTGTTGTGGTCTTTGCTTGTTAGTATTGATTCTGAACTTGTGCTTCTGGTTACGTACTCTCTGGCTTGTTATCCGACTTTGTGACTTTCTCCTACCCTTTGACCTCGGCTTGTTTCACGTTATTCTGTCTTCTGGTTCCCCTTACTCGGCTTGTTTCCTGACTATTCTTTGTGTGCTTAGCCCGGCCACTCTAAGGTCCGGTACGGCACTTTGTGTGTGTGTGTGTGTTGGCGTGTTTGTTCCCCGAATCGTGACATTACAACAGGGCCATAATGGAACCTGCTGACATACCACAGCTCCTAGTTAATCAAGAGGCTAGAATGGATGGCTTAGACCACCGTATGGATCAGTTTGCTCAAGCTTTACAAACCATTCTGGCTCGTACTGCACACTTGCAACCGGCCGTTCAGGAAGCTGCTGCTGCTGTGCCCGAACCCATTCCCACTCCAGTACCTGTTCCCGCTCATGTAGTTCACATGACGCCGCCACAGCGCTACAGTGGTGACCCAGCATTGTGTCGTGGTTTCCTCAACCAAATCGACATCCATTTGGTGATGAATCCACGCTCCTATCCCACTGACAGATCTAAAATTGCCTTTTTGATAAACCACTTGTCCGGGAGAGCTTTAGCATGGGCCAACCCCATTTGGGAAAATACGTCTCCTATGTCCTTTGCTGATTTTCTGACAGCTTTCAGACGCACGTTTGATCAACCCGGTAGGGTTGCTTCTGCTGGCAAGGCTCTGCTTAGGGTCCGACAGGGTAACAGGTCTGTAGCAGATTACACTATCGAATTTCGTACTCTAGCAGCTGAAGTGGTTTGGAATAATGACGCCCTCGTAACAGCCTTTCAGGAGGGTCTGGCCGCTTATATACTGGATGAAATAGCATCCAGGGAATTACCTGCTCTTCTAGATGATGTTATAGACTATGTGATTCTTATAGATAACCGTATTAGAGAGAGGCGTAGCCAAAGACGGTTGGATACACGGGTGTTACCTGCTCTACCCAGTACTTCCCTGCTAGCGTTACCCGCTCCTGTGCAGCCATCCCCTGAACCCATGCAGTTGGGTGCTACAGGGTTAACTGAGGCCGAAAGAGCGTACCGTAGAAGGGAGGGGTTATGCCTTTATTGTGGGAAGAGGGGGCATCACTGTAAAGCCTGCCCTAAACTACAGGGAAACTGCAGCACCTAAGGCCTAGAGAGGGGTTGGCCTCGGGTGTTATGACTTTGTCCCCTCATATGTCCATCTCTAGACCGTTTATTACGGTTTCTCTCTTGGTCAATAAAACCACTATAACAACCAAAGCCCTGATCGATTCAGGTGCGGCAGACAACCTTATGGATGAGACCTTTGCCAAAACCGCAGCCCTGTATTTGATTCGAAAGGAGACACCCTTGGCCGTTGAGGCCATAGATGGTAGACCACTGGAGAAACCTCTGGTGACCCATGAAACCCAGGAAATAGTTATGTCTGTGGGTGTTTTGCACAAAGAGAAGTTAACCTTCCAAATAATTAACTCCCCAACAGCCTCCATCGTTCTAGGTTTTCCCTGGTTAGTTAAACACAACCCTGTTCTTGATTGGGGTTGTTTAGACATACTTTCCTGGGGGGAATCTTGTCAGCGAGACTGTGTGGCTCATGTACATCCTCTCTGTTTACTTAACGTACCCACGGCTAAACCACTCTCGGTTTCTGTGCCCTCTGTTTATGCGGATCTTGCCTTGGTTTTTGAGAAGAGGGAGGCAGATAAGCTACCTCCACATCGTGAGTATGATTGTGCCATAAACCTCTTACCGGGCACTATGCCTCCTAGGGGGAAGGTCTACCCTCTTTCTGAAAAAGAGAACCAAATCATGGAGGAGTACATACAGGAATCCCTAAGAAAAGGTTTTATTAGAAGGTCCTCCTCTCCTGCTGGTGCTGGTTTCTTTTTTGTGGCTAAGAAGGAGGGTGATTTGAGGCCATGTATAGACTACAGGGGTCTGAACAATATAACGGTTAAAAACGCCTACCCTATCCCCCTCATCACTGGGTTGTTTGATCGTGTTAAAGGTTCTAAATTTTTCACCAAATTAGACCTCAGGGGGGCTTATAACCTTGTCCGTATAAAGGAGAATGACGAGTGGAAGACAGCCTTCAACACACGCAGTGGGCATTACGAATATCTGGTCATGCCTTTTGGATTGTGTAATGCTCCTGCCGTGTTTCAGGACCTCATAAATGATATCCTTAGGGATCTATTGCATGTCTGTGCTGTAGTATACCTTGACGACATACTTGTGTATTCTCCTGATTTGAAGTCACACCATAACCATGTTAGGATGGTGCTCAAAAGGCTATTGCAGAGCGGACTCTACTGTAAGTTAGAAAAATGTTTATTCGATCAGACCTCTGTGCAATTCCTAGGATATATCATTACTGAACAGGGTTTCAGTATGGATCCTGCTAAATTGGAAGCTATAATGTCCTGGCCACTTCCCCAAGGACTAAAGGCTATCCAGCGTTTTATAGGATTTGCCAACTATTATAGGAAATTTATAAAAAACTTTTCTCCACTCATATCTCCCATAACGAAGTTGACAAAAAAAGGTCTACATCCTAGGGTTTGGACTCCTGAAGCCCTTAAGGCCTTCGAAACCCTCAAGAAGGCATTTGCCTCTGCTCCAGTGCTGCACCACCCTGATCCTTCTCTTCCCTTTGTTATGGAAGTAGACGCCTCAGAGTCAGGTGTGGGAGCCGTACTGTCACAGAGGTTGTCTTATGACAAACCCCTCCATCCCTGTTGTTATTTTTCTAAAAGGTTGTCTGATTCAGAGAAGAATTACGATGTTGGGAACAGGGAACTATTAGCTATTGTGTTAGCTTTCAAGGAATGGAGGTACTTATTAGAGGTTTCTAGACACAAAATTATGGTTATAACAGATCATAAGAATCTATCCTATATTGCTGATGCTAGAAGGTTATCTGCCCGGCAGGCTAGATGGTCTCTATTTCTCTCACGCTTCCAATATGTTATCACCTATAGACCTGGTTGCCGTAATGCCAAGGCTGACGGCAGCATGAACCAGTAGAATTTGTTAACCCGACTCCTGAACCTATTGTACCTGAGTCTCAGATAATAGCTGCTACCCGTTTGGTTGTTTCTTCACCTTTCCTTACCAGTATTAAGACATACCAATCCCAGGCACCCCCTGAGACACCGGTTGGTAAACTATACGTTGAAGCTAATGACAGAAAAAAGTTGTTAACTTTATTTCACACAGCCAAAACTGCTGGTCATCCGGGGTTTACCAAAACCTACAAGGGCCTCCTTCAACAGTTCTGGTGGCCTTCACTCAAGCGAGACGTAGTGGATTTTGTTCAGGCTTGTCAGGTCTGCACGCAATGTAAGTCCCTTAATATGAGACCCCAGGGTTTTCTGATGCCTCTATCTATACCCAAGAAACCATGGACCCACTTATCCATGGATTTCATTGTAGACCTGCCTCTTTCTGATGGTCAGACGGTGATACTGACTGTGACGGATAGGTTCTCTAAAATGGCGCACTTCATTCCGCTTAAGAAACTGCCTTCTGCAGTTCAGTTAGCTCAGGTATTTGCCAAAGAAGTGTTCCGATTGCATGGGGTACCCCAGGATATCGTATCTGACAGGGGCCCTCAATTTGTCTCTCGGTTCTGGAGGGGCTTTTGTGCTGAGATGGGGGTATCCTTGTCGTTTTCTTCCTCCTATCACCCGCAATCTAATGGTGCGGCCGAACGTGCTAATCAGTCTGTGGAATTGTATTTGCGCTGCTTCACTAATGCGCACCAGGATGACTGGTCTCGCCTTCTTCCGTGGGCTGAATTTGCCAGGAATACGGTGTCTCATTCGTCTACTGGCTTAAGTCCTTTTGAGGTTGCTTATGGGTTTCGTCCTTCTGTCCTTCCCGGTGCGTTCTCCGACAAGGGAATGCCCGCCTTGGACCAGCACCTCGCCTCTTTGCGGAAGACGTGGGATCAGGTCCATGTTGCGCTGTCTCGTTCAGCAGCTGCTCGGAAAAAGTTTGCTGATCGCCGTAGGGTTGCGGCCCCTTCTTATGTTCCGGGTGATAGGGTATGGTTGTCCTCCAGGAACCTCCGTCTCAAGGTTCCCTCGATGAAATTTGCCCCCAGGTTTCTTGGTCCCTTCAAGGTGTTACGTAGGGTTAATCCCGTTTCCTACTCCCTTGATTTGCCTCCTTCCATGCATGTCCCGAACACGTTTCACGTCTCGCTTTTGAAACCCTTGCTGTGTAACCGGTTCTCTCGTCCCCTCGGGCGGCCCGTTTCCCCTCGAGCTGTCTCTGACGACGTGTACGAGGTGGCTACCCTTCTCGACTCTCGTGTTTCTAGGGGTCGGCTGCAATATTTGGTGGACTGGAAGGGGTACGGCCCTGAGGAGCGGTCCTGGGTTTCAAGCTCCGATGTGCACGCTCCCTCTTTGGTCCACTCCTTTCATGCCCGCTTTCCTTTGAAGCCTTCCGCTTCCCACCCCCTGGGTGGTCTTCGAGGGGGGGGTAATGTCAGGCTCCCGCGGACGGCTGCGAGGGGAGGCTGCACTCCGCTCGCAGTACTCACCCTCCAGCCGTCCGCGGTCCCCTCCGCCTCGTGGGTACGGCGAGCGGCATCCTTCCAGCCTCGGATGCCGCCCGCCGTTCCCTCCACGTCCCCCAGCGGCAGCATGCATGACGCTGCACGCTGGGAGACCGCCCAGGGTTATACACGCCGGGGTCAGTCACCTGACCCGGCGTTAAAGGCAAAGTGCCACAATCACAGTGGGAGGTCTAAATATCTCCCACGTGTGATTGTTAATTCTGATTGGAAATCATCCAATCAGAATTAACCTGATGGTTTAAATACTTACCTTTCCTGTTCCTCCTTGCCCTGTTGTGGTCTTTGCTTGTTAGTATTGATTCTGAACTTGTGCTTCTGGTTACGTACTCTCTGGCTTGTTATCCGACTTTGTGACTTTCTCCTACCCTTTGACCTCGGCTTGTTTCCCGTTATTCTGTCTTCTGGTTCCCCTTACTCGGCTTGTTTCCTGACTATTCTTTGTGTGCTTAGCCCGGCCACTCTAAGGTCCGGTACGGCACTTTGTGTGTGTGTGTGTGTTGGCGTGTTTGGTTCCCCGAATCGTGACACTTTTCGTGTGTTGTTATCCTTAATTTACTTCCATTAAGGGTATGCGTTGCTTGTGTATTCTTTACACTGAAGTGCATAACTTTGCATTTTTCAACATTAAATGTCATCTGCCAAAATGCTCCAGGCTCCCAGTCTATCTAAATCCCTCTGCAGGAAAGTAATATCTTGCTCACATTGTATTATTTTACAAAGTTTTGTGTCATCTGCAAACACTGAACCATGACTTTCAATGCTGTTTTCAAGATCATTTATAAAATGTTAAATAGAAGGGGTCCCAGAACAGACCCCTGAGGGACACCACTTGTCACCTCTGTCCAGATTGAAAATGTACCATTAATGACAACTCTTTGTACTCTGTTTTTAAGTCAATGTTCTACCCAAGAACAAGCATTTTCATCTAGACCGATTTCCTTGAGTTTGAACATTAATCTATTGTGTGGAACGGTATCAAATGCCTTGGCAAAAACCAAATAGATCACATCCACTGCAACACCCTGATCTATACTTCTACTTACTTCTTCGTAGAATGCAATCAAGTTAGTTTGACATGACCTGTGATTCATAAAACCGTGCTGATTTTTGCTGATAACCATGTTCTTCTCAAGGAATTCTTGAATATTATCCCTTAATAACCTTTCAAATATTTTACCAGCCACAGAAGTTAAGCTCACAGATCTATAATTTCCAGGCAAGGATTTTGAATATAGGAACCACATCTGCCTTCCTCCAATCCTCCGGAATACTTCCGGAAACAAAAGAATATTGAAAGATTAAAAACAGAGGTTCACTTATTTCTACACTTAGTTCCTTAAGTACACGTGGATGGATACCGTCAGGCCCTGGAGCTTTGTTTATATTAACTTTCTTTAGTTGCTGCAACACCTTGTCTTGAGTTAACCAATTACAATTATTCTGCAAGTTTTTAGTAGCAATCATTTGCACATCTATTGCCATGGGTTCTTCCTTAATATATACGGAGGAGAAATAGTTATTTAAAATTCCTGCCTTTTCCTGGTCTTCATTAACTAACACCCCCGTTTCAGTTTTTAGTGTACCTACCCTTTAATTTTAATTTTTATTTTTTAGAATTTATGTACTTAAAAAATGCTTTGTGGTTGGTTTTGCTTTATTTAGCTATCATTTTTTCATTTTGAAGTTTAGCAAGTCTAATTGCCTTTTTGCACGCATTATTTGCTGCCATATATCTTTTATAAGATGCATCTGATTTGTCCGATTTAAATGCTTTAAATGCCCTTTTCTTATTTTTAATCTCTTGTTTTACTTCTCTACTAAGCCACATTGGTTTTAATTTGTTTCTTTTATATTTATTTCCCAATGGTACATACTGAGAAGATGATCTATTTATCCTCAATGTTCTTTTCACTAAAGAGTTTATGCCAGTCAATATATTGTAAAGCTTCCCTAACTTATTGAAATTGGCCTTTTTAAAATTATATGTTTAAGTATACCCCCTGTGCTTTTGTTTTTTTGAGTTTATTTCAAAGGACACTATATTGTGATCACTATTTCCCAAGTGCTCACCTACTTGAATGTTGGTCAAAAGATCAATGTTGTTTGTTAAAACCAGGTTCAGACAAGCGTCCATTCTAGTTGGTGCTTGTACAAGTTGTGACATGAAGGTGTCATTTAACAAGTTTAAAAACCTTATTCCCTTTGCTGAGCTACTAGTCCCTCTGTCCCAATTTATGTCCTGGTAATTAAAATCTCCAATAATTAAAGGGTTACCCAGATTTGCAGCTTTCTCAATTTGCTCAAACAGTTGTTGTTCCTCGTCAATATTAACATTAGGTGGTTTATAACATATCCCAATCAATAGCAGGTTTCCCTTCTTTTCCCCCAAGCAGATATTTACCCATAAAGCTTCCACATTTTCCTCATCGCATTCCATTTGCTTAAGATTTGGCTTTAAATCATACACAGACATGCATACACACACACACACACAAACACACACAGCTCATTTTCCAGCCACCCTCCTGTATCTAACCTTTTCTTTGCAGGAGGGTGGCTGGGGATGATGGGAGTCGGCACGGCTCTCCCTCTTCACTGCAGGGCTGTCTCTCCTCCCATGCGGAGTAGCGCAAGTGTTGCTTCCTCCCAGCAACACTTGCGCTACAGCTGCACTGTTTTTTTTAAAGGGGCCCGGTCGCGCTATACCACGGCCACAGCGCTGACCGGGCCCATGAAGATGCGTGGGCCACCTGATGGGCCCCATCAGCGTGCAGGAGCCAGTGCAAGTGCACCGGCGGCAATTCCGCCACTTCATGTGGTGCCCAGGCGGGTTGTCACCCCCTGATGGTGGCCCTGCTTACACCTACTGAACTTCTCCAGGGCTGCCCCATCTTATGGAATACTTTTCTGTGGCACTTTTGACTTAATTATTTCTGCGGCACTTAAAAACTAGTTTCTTAACCCTTAACTTTTCTAAAAAAGAAAAACTTCCTCTGCTTTCTATCATTCACGGTGCTCACTCCTCCCAATCACCACTCCCATCTCTTCAAGTATATCCAGATCATTTGATTCCCTCACTTCCCTATGGATATTATTCCCTCATCTTTTTCACCTAATGGTCATGTATATCAAATGTGCTTTGTTATAATTGTTTGTCATGTTTGGCCTATTCTACAGCACTGTGAATATGTACTATATAGCAATTATAATTGTTACAGACACAAAATGAACAAAAGGAGACACATAAGAAGGATTATGGACACAAGGGGGGTAAAAGACAAAAGGTAAGGGACAAAGGGGGGGTAAGAGATGCATGGAGGTGCAAGAGTTGTACGGTAAAAGACACAAGAGGGGCATATTAGATACAAGGCTGGGTAAGACACACAAAAAGAAGTAAGATACACAAGTGCAAAAGAGGGTAAAATACACAAATGGTTAGAGACAGAAAAGTAGGATGGGACACAAAAGAGCGGGTAAGAGGCGACAAAAGTGCTGGAAAAGAGACAACATGGTGGATAAGAGGGACAAAATGCAGTAAAAAGCACAAAAGGGGCAAGTTATGTAAGAGACAAAAAGTGGTAATTGAGGTCATGAGACACAATGTGGTAAAGTGTGGTTAAGCATAATATAAGGTATGTAAGAAAGACAAAATAAAATACAAGGGGGTTAGGAGATACACACAAGGGAGATCAAGAAATACACAACAAATTACAATTCATGGACTGGATTGCCAACATACAGTTTCACCACTAATGCCATGTTTTTCCCATGGATCTTTTTATCTGGTTATTCTAATCTATGCCATGTTTTCCAAGTGTATGGTGGAACTTGCCTTATGAAAGATACGTTGGAGCTCAGACCAATTGGCCTGAAGCTTGGTTTCGACTATAGGAACCAGAACATTCACTTTTATTGCACTTCCAAATTTTATTGCCTTTAGTCATACAAAACTGTTAAGATGACTGCAGATTCAAGAAAAGGAGGGCAGGAGCCCTCAAGTGTTTAGGTATCTGTGTGACAGCTCGGAACGATTTTGAGTAGTTACTGGGGAATCAGTTAATGAAGCGAACATGTGCTTGAGGCTGGAAAAAAGGTTACTTGAAATTATTGTTCCAGAGTCCAAATAATATTTTGGGATAATTACTGGCACTAGGTAGTAACATACCACTTAATGTTATCAACATAAACACAGGAAACATAATAAAAACCTTTAGTTTTTTTGTTTTCTTTCAGTAACCTAAAAATTATGATTGTGTTAATCCCATCAGGATCCTAAATTCCTTCCTTAGCAAAATTTGGACTTTCAAAGAAACATATTAGCTGTGCTGGTCTGGTTAAATTTACTGATTTATAAGTACAGATTGCACTTTTACGTGAGTGTTATTCTCTTAAACTAATTCGCTAAAGTTAAAATTGTCAGAAATTTAAAGTGAATTTGAAGTGAAACTAAATCATTACAAATAAAAAAAAATGCATCCAAGTTCAACCTTTCTCACATCTGTTTGTGCTATCAATCCAACTTAAAGCAAAAAAAAATTAAATAGAAGTTTAAAGTTCTTTCCAATTTTGCAACAAACTAAAATATTCCGGCTCAACCCCAGAATAGCTAAATAAAGAAATTAAATTTTCCAATTCCTTATTAATTTTTTAACCCGCCACTTGTCACTTTTTCTAGTGCCCTGTTATTCTTCTTAAGTACAGGTGCCAAAAATGACATTGCATATTCAAGATGTACAAACACAATAAAACAAGTGAAAAGATGGCGCTATCAATAAAATTTATAAAAAAGTAAAAAAAATAGGAGGAGCACCTAAACCAGTGTATTAGCCCAAAAACACTCCTAAAACCACAAAAAACAAACAATAGGTGCGCTATGATTTAACCCCTTCAGACCGGAGGGCGTACTATTACGCCCTATTTTAGGCAGCTCTAAACGCCGCCGGGCATAATAGTACGCCCTCATGTTTTTGTTTACTTACCCGGTCGCCGGCGATCCCACGCCGGCGATCGTGGTTGGGGGGACTCCCAGGGAGCCCCCCGCGGCACATCTTCTCTCCTGCAGCCCCCCCGGCCATGTGAGAGTGAGGTCCTTGCGAGGGCCTCACAATCACATGGCCGGGATAGCTGGCTGCTGTATTGCCAGCAGGGGGACTGCCTGTAATGACAGGTAGCCCCTCTGCTGGCTGGAAATAAAATCAAATAAAGTTAATAAAGTGTAAAAAAAAAAAAAAATAATTATATACTTAGATCATACATATATATATATATATATATATATATATATATATTGTGATAAAGTGAAGGCAGATAGGCCTTTTAACCCCAGGGGAAGTACGTGTAGCTTGTATGTTGCACAACCCAAAGCTTTGTTTAGTTATGGGCCCCTGGGGTGGAGCATTTGGAGAGAAGGGTGGGCCAATGCTCCACTCCACAGTTTAGTGGTTTTCTGGGGAGACATAGATCCAGGCCAGGGTTTTTTGGACTGTCTCCAACCCACTGCTCAGCTGCAGGTAATCAGCTGTTGCAGTGGGAATAAACTCCTCCCGGCTAGGCAGGAAAAGGAGAGGGATTGCTGGCTTCCTCCTAGGAAGCAGGTAGGAGAGAGAGGCTGTTCTCTCCAGATAGAGTCAAGGAGACTAGGCACTTGGAGTGCAGAAAGGAAAGCAGTCAGGGCAAGGCTGGCTTGGAGCACTGGGAGTGCAGAAAGCAAAGCAGTCAGGGCAAGGCTGGCTTGGAGCACTGGGAGTGCAGAAAGAAAAGCAACAGGCTAGCTAGCAGAGTGTTGCTTTCTAATAAGGTTGGTGCAATATTGTTTTGTTTAACCCTGAGAGATAGGGAACCTAATGTCAGTTAGAGCTAGGTTTTTGTTTATAGGGTTTTCTGTTACATTTGTTTTCATTTACTGCTGTATCCTGTGTGAACTTACAAATAAAGTGCCTGGAGTATTTGCAATTACAAGGACTGTGCATGTTTTTGCCCTAGAGGACCGTGCTACCTGCAAACAAGGATTCTCTCTCTTTCTCTTTCTCTTTTTCTCTTTCTCTTTCTCTTTCTCTCTCTCTTTCTCTCTTTTTCTCTCTCTTTCTCTCTTTTTCTCTCTCTTTCTCTCTCTTTCTCTCTTTTTCTCTCTCTTTCTCTCTTTTTCTCTCTCTTTCTCTCTTTTTCTCTCTCTTTCTCTCTTTTTCTCTCTCTTTCTCTCTTTTTCTCTCTCTTTCTCTCTTTTTCTCTCTTTTTCTCTCTTTTTCTCTCTTTTTCTCTCTTTTTCTCTCTTTTTCTCTCTTTTTCTCTCTTTTTCTCTCTTTTTCTCTCTCTTTCTCTCTCTTTCTCTCTTTTTCTCTCTCTTTCTCTCTCTTTCTCTCTCTTTCTCTCTCTTTCTCTCTCTTTCTCTCTCTTTCTCTCTCTTTCTCTCTCTTTCTCTCTTTTTCTCTCTCTTTCTCTCTCTTTCTCTCTCTTTCTCTCTTTTTCTCTCTTTTTCTCTCTTTTTCTCTCTCTTTCTCTCTCTTTCTCTCTCTTTCTCTCTCTTTCTCTCTCTTTCTCTCTCTTTCTCTCTCTTTCTCTCTCTTTCTCTCTTTTTCTCTCTTTCTCTCTCTTTCTCTCTCTCTCCTTCAATGTTGAAAGATTTTATTTGTTTTTTTTAAAAACACCTAATCTAGGCAAAAAATAATGAGGGTTTAGTTACATTATATGATCATACATTGCATAAGCCTGCCACAACATCAATGTACCCCATTCTTGGCAGGTCCTACTCTAGCAGCCTAATGCTTGCCTTATGAAATTGATCCACTTACTTGGGAAATACTTCCTTACTGGGACTCTCTGCAAGTCAAGGCTAAATAGGGTCCTGGAATGAGACACCTGTGACAGGGAGTAACTGAACCCCCATTATTTTTTGCCTAGATGAGGTGTTTTTAAATAAAACTATTACAATCTCTAAGATTTTGAAAGCATTGTTTAGTGAATAAGCGAGTGCACTGGATTCTGTATTTTGTATATTTTGGCCCCAGCACCACCCTATAATGTATGCATGTTTAGGTGAGTGCAGCCCTCTTGGTTTTGTTTGTATATTTGGTTTTGCACCCCTCCCTGTCACAGGTGCCTCATTCCACGACCCTATTTAGCCTTGACTTGCAGAGAGTCCCAATAAGGAAGTATTTCCCAAGTAAGTGGATCAATCTCATAAGGGCAAGCATTAGGCTGCTAGAGTAGGACCTGCCAAGAATGGGGTACATTGACGTTGTGGCAGGCTTATGCAATATATGATCATATAATGTAACTAAACCCCCATTATTTTTTGCCTAGATGAGGTGTTTTTAAATAAAACTATTACAATCTCTAAGATTTTGAAAGCATTGTTTGGTGAATAAGTGAGTGCGTGGGATTCTGTATTTTGTGTGTGTGTGTGTGTATGTATGTGTGTATATATGTATGTATGTATGTATGTGTGTGTATATATATATATATGTGTGTGTGTGTGTATATGTATGTGTATATATGTATGTATGTATGTATATGTGTGTGTGTGTGTGTGTGTGTGTATATATATATATATATTGATATAATTTTGTTCTAAATGTATTTTGATATATATATATATATATATATATATATATATATATCTCATAATACAGTTAGAACGAAATAACATCTATATATTTTTTAATTTTATTTTTTAGCTATTTACATTTTTATATATATATTATCAGTATCAGTCTACATGTAATTTGATATTAAAATATATATATATATATTAAAATACACCTAGACAGTGTGTGTGTGTGTGTGTACACATTAATTCTACATATATATTTATGTAATATTTTTACATAATTAGGTATCTTAATTACAATTAGCCTGACAACCCATGCCGAAAGTAAAGGGAATTTAACTTTCCAAGACACCATAAAACCTGTACATGGTGGGTACAGTTCTACTCGGGAGACTTCGCTGAACACAAATATTAGTGTTTCAAAACAGTAAAATGTATTACAACGATGATATCGCAAGTGAATTTTTTTGCATTTTTCACGCACAAACAGCACTTACACAGACGATATTATTGCTGCGATACTTTTTACTGTTTTGAAACACAAATATTTGTGTTCAGCAAAGTCTCCCGAGTACAACAATACCCCTAATGTACAGGTTTTATGGAGTTTTCAAAAATTACAGCATCAAATATAAGGCTTGTTTCATTTTTTTCACATTAAAATTCGCCAGATTGGTTAGGTTGCCTTTGAGACCCTATGGTAGCCCAAGAATGAAAATTACCCATATGATGGCATACCATTTGCACAAGAAGACAACCCAAGGTATTGCAAACTGGGTATGTCCAGTCTTTTTTAGTAGCCACTTAGTCACAAACACTGTCCAAAATTGGCGTTTTTTGCATTTTTCACACACAAATACTAACGCTAACTTTGGCCAGTGTTTGTGACCAAATGGCTACTAAAAAAGACTGGACATAACCCATTTGCAATACTAATGGTATGCCATTATGGGTGTAAATTTCATTCCTGGGCTACTATACAGTCTCAAAGGCAATGTAACAAATCTGGCGAATTTCAATTTCAAATGTAAGGTGCTATATTTGACCCTGTAACTTCCCAAAACACCATAAAACCTGTACATGGGGGTACTGTTTTACACGTGAGACTTTGCTGAATACAAATATGTGTATTTTATTGCAGTAAAAGCAAACAGTATTATGACATTGACAGTTAAAATGTCATGTAGAACTAAAAAAAAAAAAATCTTATTTTCTCTTTTTTCATATTAAATTATGTTTCATAGCTAAATATTTGATATTAAATGAAAGCCCTGTTTCCCCTGAATAAAATGATATATATTAAGGGTGGGTGCATTTACTATGAAAGAGGTGAATTACAGTTGGACAGACATGTAGCGCAAATGCCAGGCTTTGTTTACGTTTTGTTCACAACGTGTACATTTGGCTCCGTCCTGAAGGGGTTAAAGTGCAGTAATATTCAAACAGCACAAAGTGTAAATTCACAGTGCAATGGCATAAAGTACTTAATTTCGTGACAAGACATTTATACACATTTATAGCAAACTGTGTAAACAATGGTATAAAGTGCTTAATTCAGTGAGAAACACTTGCATAAAAAAAAAGGTGTGAACTAAAAAAACACTTAAAGTGATATTGTGCATACAGAATATGTATAAAACAACTTACACTAACAGCAAATATTCAGGTAAATCCCCAATAATAGAGACATAAAAAAAACAGAAGATGTATATAGTGTAAAATTGTAAAGTACAAAAAAACAAGTGTAAGTGAAGTAATAAACTCACAAACATAGAGCAAATGAGTCTGCTCTAACTTTAACAGCCTCAGTAAATAGACTTTCACTCCAACCAGTGGAATAAAGTGAACAGTCTTTATTGAAACATAGATAAAAAAAAAAACTCAAAGCTTTGAATATCACCCTGGTCCCTTGTAGCAAAAATGGTCCTGCTGCTGGATAAGTGCAGTTGCCTACCGGCCAAAATTTTTCTGCAAGTTCCTATAGTGGCTCCGTTTATGATTGGGCTACTTCCGGGAGGCCAAGTTTATTGTGATGACGTCAGATGACGCGTTTTTCCGAATCAAACGGCTTACTCAGGTCTGACGTTCTAGCTATACGCAATCCGACTGCACAGCCCAAATCTATGGAACTGTTTTGGGCAAGAAAATGTGCTTGCGGTCGGTCATAAGGGACTTCCACCTAACTTTTTATGTACTGGAGGGATTTGTATGATTTTTGGTTATGTTTATAGTTAAAGTGTGTTGATTAATAATATGTATTTTTTTATGAATATTGGATGTATAGTTTTAGAGTTATGAAAGCTGGGTAAGAAGTGGGTTTTAAAATGTATGGATAATTGGGTTACCTCTCAGGCCAAGGGGAGGAGATGTGTGGGATGTAACCATGGTGTGATTGGGTATTGTGTAATTGTCTGTGGCCATCTCCCTTGCAGGGGAGAATTGCATAAAAACAGAGTATGTGTCATTAAAAGTTCAGATCATCTTGTAACTTCATGAAGTTTCGGCTCATGTTTGGGGAGATTGGAGAAACTACACTGGGGATTGCTATAATCACTATACTCCCAGGGTATAATCACTAAGCTCTGCTAAGAGCTTGTTCCTGTTACTGCTCTCTGGAATTCGGAGAGGTCAACCTACTGGAAGCTGGACCCTGGTCTTGGGTCCAGAGTGGGTGGAGACAGCGAGACCCCAACCAAGCTGCGGTGGTTCGTGGGGTCTGCAGTGGTTATGGTGTCGGGCAGAGTGCTTGGAGTCCTCGGAAAGCACTAGGAGCATCCTTCAGCGGAAGGTACCCGGTCGGGGT
>OW240917.1:134133496-134195641 GCA_933207985.1 Pelobates cultripes | reverse complement strand
GTGGTTGGGGGGACTCCCAGGGAGCCCCCCGCGGCGCATCTTCTCTCCTGCAGCCCCCCCGGCCATGTGAGAGTGAGGTCCTTGCGAGGGCCTCACAATCACATGGCCGGGATAGCTGGCTGCTGTATTGCCAGCAGGGGGACTGCCTGTAATGACAGGTAGCCCCTCTGCTGGCTGGAAATAAAATAAAATAAAGTTAATAAAGTGTAAAAAAAAAAAATAAATAATAATTATATACTTAGATCATACATATATATATATATATATATATATATATATATATATATATATATATATATATATTGTGATAAAGTGAAGGCAGATAGGCCTTTTAACCCCAGGGGGAGTATGTGTAGTTTGTGTGTTGCACAACACAACGCATTGTTTAGTTATGGGCCCCTGGGGTGGAGCATTTGGAGAGAAGGGTGGGCCAATGCTCCACTCCACAGTTTAGTGGTTTTCTGGGGAGACATAGATCCAGGCCAGGGTTTTTTGGACTGTCTCCAACCCACTGCTCAGCTGCAGGTAATCAGCTGTTGCAGTGGGAATAAACTCCTCCCGGCTAGGCAGGAAAAGGAGACTGATTGCTGGCTTCCTCCCAGGAAGCAGGTAGGAGAGAGAGGCTGTTCTCTCCAGATAGAGTCAAGGAGACTAGGCACTTGGAGTGCAGAAAGGAAAGCAGTCAGGGCAAGGCTGGCTTGGAGCACTGGGAGTGCAGAAAGCAAAGCAGTCAGGGCAAGGCTGGCTTGGAGCACTGGGAGTGCAGAAAGAAAAGCAACAGGCTAGCTAGCAGAGTGTTGCTTTCTAATAAGGTTGGTGCAATATTGTTTTGTTTAACCCTGAGAGATAGGGAACCTAATGTCAGTTAGTGCTCACACGAGCTAGGTTTTTGTTTATAGGGTTTTCTGTTACATTTGTTTTCATTTACTGCTGTATCCTGTGTGAACTTACAAATAAAGTGCCTGGAGTATTTGCAATTACAAGGACTGTGCATGTTTTTGCCCTAGAGGACCGTGCTACCTGCAAACAAGGATCACAATACACACACACACACACACACACACACACACACACACACACACACACACTCTCCAGCGCACTTGAGTATATACGGTATATATATAAAACAAGAGGGAGTTGGCTGCACTCACCTTAACATGCATATGCACCTATTTATACTCGAGTATATACGGTATATATAAAACAAGAGGGGGTTGGCTGCACTCACCTTAACATGCATAAATGGGGGTGCTGCTGGGGGCCAAATAATACAATACACAAGATCCAGCGCACTCACCTATCCACTAAACAGCAACTTCAATGTTGAAAGATTTTATTTGTTTTTTTTAAAAACACCTAATCTAGGCAAAAATAATGAGGGTTTAGTTACATTATATGATCATACATTGCATAAGCCTGCCACAACGTCAATGTACCCCATTCTTGGCAGGTCCTACTCTAGCAGCCTAATGCTTGCCTTATGAAATTGATCCACTTACTTGGGAAATACTTCCTTACTGGGACTCTCTGCAAGTCAAGGCTAAATAGGGTCCTGGAATGAGACACCTGTGACAGGGAGTAACTGAACCCCCATTATTTTTTGCCTAGATGAGGTGTTTTTAAATAAAACTATTACAATCTCTAAGATTTTGAAAGCATTGTTTAGTGAATAAGCGAGTGCACTGGATTCTGTATTTTGTATATTTTGGCCCCAGCACCACCCTATAATGTATGCATGTTTAGGTGAGTGCAGCCCTCTTGGTTTTGTTTGTATATTTGGGAGTCTAGGCCAGCTCCTTGGTTTTGCACCCCTCCCTGTCACAGGTGCCTCATTCCACGACCCTATTTAGCCTTGACTTGCAGAGAGTCCCAATAAGGAAGTATTTCCCAAGTAAGTGGATCAATCTCATAAGGGCAAGCATTAGGCTGCTAGAGTAGGACCTGCCAAGAATGGGGTACATTGACGTTGTGGCAGGCTTATGCAATATATGATCATATAATGTAACTAAACCCCCATTATTTTTTGCCTAGATGAGGTGTTTTTAAATAAAACTATTACAATCTCTAAGATTTTGAAAGCATTGTTTAGTGAATAAGTGAGTGCGCGGGATTCTGTATTGTGTGTGTGTGTGTGTGTGTGTATATATGTGTGTGTGTGTGTGTGTGTGTATATATATATATATATATATATATATATATATATTGATATAATTTTGTTCTAAATGTATTTTGATATATATATATATTATCATAATACAGTTAGAACGAAATAACATCTATATATTTTTTAATTATTTAATTTTATTTTTTAGCTATTTACATTTTTATATATATTATCAGTCTACATGTAATTTGATATTAAAATATATATATATATATATATACACATTAATTCTACATATATATTTTGCATTTTTCACGCACAAACAGCACTTACACAGACGATATTATTGCTGCGATACTTTTTACTGTTTTGAAACACAAATATGTGTTCAGCAAAGTCTCCCGAGTACAACAATACCCCTAATGTACAGGTTTTATGGAGTTTTCAAAAATTACAGCATCAAATATAAGGCTTGTTTCATTTTTTTCACATTAAAATTCACCAGATTGGTTAGGTTGCCTTTGAGACCCTATGGTAGCCCAAGAATGAAAATTACCCCTATGATGGCATACCATTTGCACAAGAAGACAACCCAAGGGATTGCAAACTGGGTATGTCCAGTCTTTTTTAGTAGCCACTTAGTCACAAACACTGTCCAAAATTGGCGTTTTTTGCATTTTTCACACACCAATACTAACGCTAACTTTGGCCAGTGTTTGTGACCAAATGGCTACTAAAAAAGACTGAACATAACCCATTTGCAATACTAATGGTATGCCATTATGGGTGTAAATTTCATTCCTGGGCTACTATACAGTCTCAAAGGCAATGTAACAAATCTGTCGAATTTCAATTTCAAATGTAAGGTGCTATATTTGACCCTGTAACTTCCCAAAACACCATAAAACCTGTACATGGGGGTACTGTTTTACACGTGAGACTTTGCTGAATACAAATATGTGTATTTTATTGCAGTAAAAGCAAACAGTATTATGACATTGACAGTTAAAATGTCATGTAGAACTAAAAAAAAAAAAATCTTATTTTCTCCCTTTTTTTTTTTTTCATATTAAATTGTTTCATAGCTAAATATTTGATATTAAATGAAAGCCCTGTTTCCCCTGAATAAAATGATATATATTAAGGGTGGGTGCATTTACTATGAAAGAGGTGAATTACGGTTGGACAGACATGTAGCGCAAATGCCAGGCTTTGTTTGCATTTTGTTTTGTTCACAACGTGTACATTTGGCTCCGTCCTGAAGGGGTTAACCCCTTAAGGACACAGCTTCAGAAGCTTGACTTACGCTTAATGACACAAGCAATTTTTGCATTTTCTTGCTGTTTGCGTTCAACTGCAGTTTGCATCTCTCTCATTTATTGCACCGACACATTATATACTGTTTTCTAAAGGACAGAAAGGGCTTTAATTTGATATAACATATATATATATATATATATATATATATATATATATATATATATATATATATATATATATATATATATATATATATATATATATATATATATTTATTATAAAAAAATACAGAAAAATGCAAAAAAAATGAAAAATATTGTTTTGTTTTTTTTACAGTTTTTGCAATAATAATGTGTGCATAATTAGTGCAGGTTAAGGAAAGTAATTAAAAATAAATTTATTTATTTGTTCTGATTTACAGAATATATAATGTGTCTGGGATTTTAAGTTTTTTTTGGTAGTTACAGGTCACAAAGCACAAGGAGTAAAATAAAATTTTAATGTGGAGTGATTTTAGAATTTGGTATGTTTGTCTTGTAAGCTTAATAGCCATAAAAGAAAACAAAATTGCCACACAAAAGTATATATTTATATAAAGTAGACATCACGGGCTATTTACCTAAGGTTGTTTTGACACTTTCTACGTAGCCATTTCACCGCCAACCTCTGCTAAATATTGGAGTAAAATTGTGTTCTTTTTGGTTTTTGGCACACAAACTTATAACAGAGAAATTCTCGTGTATATTTTGTAAAGTTGGTGTGTGCTATTCCTGTACAAAGTTTTATTTTGTGTTCAGTTACATCTGCTGAGTAAAATGACACCCCCATTGTATGTCTTTTGCACTATTTCGTGAAGTTACAGTGCCATACAGGATACCTGTCCTTTTCAGTATTCACAGTAGAATTTTGAGAGATGAATTTAATGAGCCTTAGCTTCCATTTGGGGTATAATAACAGTTTGACTGTTCAAAAAACCCCCACAAAGGCCTACCATTGGTAAAAGTAGACACTCCAGGGTATCTTATAAGGTGCATATTGTGCCTTAACATGCCCCCATTTTTTCACCAATATATGCCAAAGTATGTGGTAAAAAATAATTTTGTGCATTTTTTACATACGGATTGCATTTTTGCTGGGCGTTTTGTATATTTCATATGTGCCACTAAGTTCAAACCCCCAAATTATGCTCAGCTAAGTCTTCTGAGTAAAATGACACCCCATATGAATGTCTTTGGCACTATTTTGTGAAGCTACAGTGCCATATAGGAGACCAAGCCATATCCGTTTTTACCAAACTTTGAATTTTGACGCTGGGCCTATGTGCAATTTCCAAGCATCTTCGCAGGTTTTAAATTCAATCTACCCCACAAAGGCCTACCATTTCTTAAAGTAGACACCCCAGGGTGTTTCAAAAGGTATAGTTTGAACCTTAGCGTGGGATCATTTTTCCGCTAGCTTGTACCAGATGTAGTGGTAATAAGCGTTTTTTCTGCCCTTTTGACATACAAAGTGAGTTTGCACAGTATATTTTGCAAACCTTATGTGTGCTACGACTGTATAATACTTCATATGTTGCTCAGCTATGTCGGCTGAGTACAGCAATACCCCCGTATGTACCTTTGCCAGGTATGTGTGGACATCGGAGGGGCACATTTGGGACACAGCCATTCCAGTTTTTTTCAAACTTTGAATTTTTATGCTGTGCCTATGTCCCATTTTAGAGTATTTTACCAGGCTATATAATCCAAATTCCCCATAAAGCCATACCATTTCTTAAAGAAGACATCCCAGGGTATTTCAAAAAGGCATATTTTGAACCTCAGCGTGGGATCATTTTTCCGCTAGCTTGTACCAAGTGTAGTGGTAATAAGCATTTTTTCTGCCTTTTTGACATACAAAGTGAGTTTGCGCAGCATATTTTGCAAACCTTATGTGTGCTACGACTGTATAATACTTCATATGTTGCTCAGCTATGTCGGCTGAGTACAGCAATACCCCCGTATGTACCTTTGCCAGGTATATGTGGATGTTGAAGGGGCGCATTTGAGACGCAGCCATTCAGTTTTTTTCTAACTTTGAAGTTTTACGCTGTGTCCATGTTCCAATTTGGAATAGTTTAGATGGTTGGTTATTGAAACTTCCCCACAAACACATACTATTTATTAAAGAATACACCCTGGGGTAATTCAAAAGGCATATTTTGAACCTTGGCGTGGGATAATTTTTTCTCTAGTTTGTTCCAGGTGTAGTGGTAATGAGCGTTTTTAAAATGTATTTTTTTACTTTTTATAACTTTTTTACTTTTAAAAACTAGTTTTTAAACTTTTGTTTTGCTTATAATTTTTTTTAAACTTTCCTAAACTTTCTTAAAACTTTTTTACAGATTTAACATTTTTCTAAGCTATTTTTTTTACTGTTAACCCCTAACTAGCAGTACGCAGCACTAACAGTAAATTCCCCATTTTCCCATAACTCCCACCCACCCCAGCTAGCAAAATATAGTTATAAAATATTTAAATTAATTAAATAAATTGAACCCCTGAGGGTTAAAAAAAATAAATAAAAGTTAATCCTCAGGGGTTAAAAAAAATTAGATCACAGTATAATACTGTGATCTCTATTTGATCGCTGTAGGCAGTGATCGACTGGCAGGGAAGGGGTTAATTTTTATTTGGACTAGGTAAAGTGTGTTTTTTTTGTTTTTTTACTTAAATGTTATTAAAACAATTTTTAACTTTTTAAAGTTTCTTTTAAAACTTTTTTTTAACGTTAACCCCTAGTTAGCCTAACGTCAAATCCCCCAATTCCCCACTAACTTCCACCTACCCCAGCTATCTAAATATATAATTTAAAAATAATTTAATTAATTAATTTAACCCCTGAGGGTTAAAAAAAAAAAGAATTAACCCTCAGGGGTTAAAAAAAAAAATCAGATCATAGTAAAATGTAATCCCTGCCAATTGATCACTGTAGTCAGTGATCAATTGGCAGGGAAGGGGTTAATTTTTTATTAAAATGGGTAAGGGGGGGACACTTTAAATAACTTTATTTTTTTTAACAGCAGGGGGCAGGATCAGCACTGATCCGGCTCCCTGCACTTCACACAGAACCCGGAAGTGCAGGGAGCCGGTAGGTAAGTATTCAGAGCACATGTGCTCGCTCCGACTTGTGGTCAGAGCGAGCACATGTGCTGGGCAGCTTGACCGGGTGCTCCCGGTATGCCTCCAATGCAGAGGCATACCGGGAGCACCATTAACCCCGCGATCGCCGCGATAGCGGCGATCCGGGGTTAATTTTACCGCGTGACGGACGAGGTCCGTCACCCGTCGTTAAGGGTCTCCCCTGTGTGACGGACCTCGTCCGTCACCCGTCATGAAGGGGTTAAAGTGCAGTAATATTCAAACAGCACAAAGTGTAAATTCACAGTGCAATGGCATAAAGTACTTAATTTCGTGACAAGACATTTATACACATTTATAGCAAACTGTGTAAACAATGGTATAAAGTGCTTAATTCAGTGAGAAACACTTGCATAAAAAAAAGGTGTGAACTAAAAAAACACTTAAAGTGATATTGTGCATACAGAATATGTATAAAACAACTTACACTAACAGCCAATATTCAGGTAAATCCCCAATAATAGAGACATAAAAAAACAGAAGATGTATATAGTGTAAAATTGTAAAGTACAAAAAAACAAAAGTGTAAGTGAAGTAAGTAATAAACTCACAAACATAGAGCAAATGAGTCTGCTCTAACTTTAACAGCCTCAGTAAATAGACTTTCACTCCAACCAGTGGAATAAAGTGAACAGTCTTTATTGAAACATAGATAAAAAAAACTCAAAGCTTTGAATATCACCCTGGTCCCTTGTAGCAAAAATGGTCCTGCTGCTGGATAAGTGCAGTTGCCTACCGGCCAAAATTTTTCTGCAAGTTCCTATAGTGGCTCCGTTTATGATTGGGCTACTTCCGGGAGGCCAAGTTTATTGTGATGACGTCAGATGACGCGTTTTTCCAAATCAAACGGCTTACTCAGGTCTGACGTTCTAGCTATACGCAATCCGACTGCACAGCCCAAATCTATGGAACTGTTTTGGGCAAGAAAATGTGCTTGCGGTCGGTCATAAGGGACTTCCACCTAACTTTTTATGTACTGGAGGGATTTGTATGATTTTTGGTTATGTTTATAGTTAAAGTGTGTTGATTAATAATATGTATTTTTTTATGAATATTGGATGTATAGTTTTAGAGTTATGAAAGCTGGGTAAGAAGTGGGTTTTAAAATGTATGGATAATTGGGTTACCTCTCAGGCCAAGGGGAGGAGATGTGTGGGATGTAACCATGGTGTGATTGGGTATTGTGTAATTGTCTGTGGCCATCTCCCTTGCAGGGGAGAATTGCATAAAAACAGAGTATGTGTCATTAAAAGTTCAGATCATCTTGTAACTTCATGAAGTTTCGGCTCATGTTTGGGGAGATTGGAGAAACTACACTGGGGATTGCTATAATCACTATACTCCCAGGGTATAATCACTAAGCTCTGCTAAGAGCTTGTTCCTGTTACTGCTCTCTGGAATTCGGAGAGGTCAACCTGCTGGACCCTGGTCTTGGGTCCAGAGTGGGTGGAGACAGCGAGACCCCAACCAAGCTGCGGCAGTTCGTGGGCTCTGCAGTGGTTATGGTGTCGGGCAGAGTGCTTGGAGTCCTCGGAAAGCACTAGGAGCATCCGTCGACGGAAGGTACCCGGTCGGGGTGCCAGTGGTTCCGTTACAATGCTAATTTCCACTAATCACATTGCTGAATATTATCAAATGATAATCCTTCAAATACTTTCCAAAATACTTTCCCACAGGTCTATAATTTCCAGGCAAAGATGTTGAACTTTTTTAATATAGGAACCATGTCTACCTTTCTCCAGTCCTCTAGTACACATTCTAAAAGAAAAGAATCATGAAATGATTAAAAACAGAGGTTTTCTTACTTCCACACTTAATGCCTTAAAGGGACACCCTACTGCCCAGATAAATAGGTAAATAGCTGTTTAGCAGATATACCCCAAATTAAAACATGTATCCATTTAATTAAGTTTTTATTAATTGGGGATATATCTAAAACAGTTTGCAAAATATTCATTCTCTGGTCTGTTGCTTTTTGCAAGCCCTCTCATTCTAACCAGCCCAAACTCTTTGTGGCTGTCACAGACTTTCCAACGCAGCTCAATAAGAGGTCTTTGCAAGTCAGGTGCTATAGGCAAATGCCTGACTCTTGAGTTTATCGTTACTGAGGTAAACAGAGCAGTAAGTAACATGACCTATTGTCTGCTTGAAAGCTATGGGGGTGTAACATAGTTCATTTTTAAAAAGTGCCAACTTTTTCTGAAATCTGCAATAAATGTGTTTAGAAATCAGTCTGTGTAAATAAGATACATTGTTATGCAAATGGTGTTATGCTTGCAACTGCCATCAGACTCTCCCCTAGTCTTCAATCGTTTAAGAAGCGCCTTAAAAAAAATCTCTTTAAGAAAGCTTATGGCCTTCCAGAGTAACCTCTACCTCACATACTTGTCTCTTGCTCTCTCCTAAATGGCAGCACTATACTCTCTCCTCCAGCTCTGCTTCACTCCCACATTATTTAATTGCTATTTCCTGTCCTATTGTGTTTTACACTGCACCTCCTATAGACTGTAAGCTCGTTTTATGGAGTTTTTGAAATTACAGGGCCAAATAAGGCTTGCCCATTTTAGTTTTTCCACATTGAAATTTGCCATTTTTGTTATGTTGCCTTTAACACAGTATGGCAGCCCAGAAATTACCACCATCATGACATATCATTTGCAAAAGTAGATAACCCAAGGTATTCAAAATAGGGTATGTCCAGTCTTTTTTAGTAGCCTCTTAGATACAAACACTGGCCAAAGTTAGCGTTCATATTTGTTTTTTGCATTTTTCAAACAAAACTACACTTTCGCTGATATCATTATCATGATACATTTTAATGTTTTAAAACTCATATTTGTGTTCAGTGAAGTCTCCTAAGTACAAAAGTAGCTCCATGTACAGATTTTATGAGGTTTTGGAAAGTTATAGGGTCAATATAGGGCTTGCCCATTTCAGTTTGCCAGATTTGTTTGCAAGGCCTATGTTGCTTTTAAAACCATATGGTAGCCCAGGAATGGGAATTACCCCCATCATAGCATCATTTGCAAAATTAGACAACCCAGGGTATTAAAAATTAGTTATGTCCAGTCTTTTTTAGTATCCATTAAGTCACAAACCTGGGCCAGAGTTAGCGTTCATATTTGTTTTTTAAATTTTTCACACGCAAACGGCACTTTCACTGATGAGATCATCATCATGATATATTTTACTATTTTGAAACACCCATATTTGTGTTCAGTCCCCCCCAGTTTGATTGTTAGTGGGGGAATGGCAGTGGTCAGGCAAGTTGTGAGGACGTGCAATACCATCTTGTGCAGTTTAGTACTGCCTCCTTAAGGGGACTCTCCAATGCCAGGAAAACAAACCCATTTTCCTGGCACCGCAGGATCCTGCTGTGCCCATCTCCCTCCAACCCCCATGCCATGTTACTTCCCTGAATCCAGTGCCGATGTTCCTCGGTGCTGGGTCAGGCTCTGCCCATGCTCCTCCCCCGCGGACATCAGCTGGCGGGGGAGACCTAATGCGCATGCGCGGCAATGGCCACGCGCACATTAGACCTCCCCATAGCAAAGCATTATTCATTGCTTTCCTATGGGGATTCCGGCAAGGCTGAAGGTCCTCATGCATAGCATGAGGACGTCCAGCGTCGTTGAAAACACTTTTTTCATGTTTTAAGAACACGGAAGACCCTCTAGTGGCAGTCTGATAGACAGCCACTAGAGGAGGACTTCACCATGCAAGGTAATAATTAAAGGAGATGGGAGTTGGCACCCAGATCACTCCAATGGGACTGCACATCATACCCACCACCTTTAAAGGGTAAAATAACTTAGAAAAGTACACAATATAGTTAATCTATGCCCTAGTTAGTTCTTTCACATCTAAACTTTCTGTACACAGTCTGCAAAAAGTGTTGCCAAATCTTATTTTCAAAAAAGGCAGGGTCAAAAGTTTTACTGCATCAAACAGATAAATGGTTCATTTTCATGATTTGTATATTATAGCTGAGGCTAAAAATATTTGACATTTCCCGTTAGGTGTAGTCATTACACTATAACAGTGTCCAGAGCTGAGTGACAGCTTCAGCAGGAATGTAGAATGCAGAATCAGAGCCATATAGTAGAAAGCATCTACCAGTTTATTGTTTTCCGGGTGCCATTATTTCTTTTACAGTGAGTTACAGCATATAACCAGCCCCATGAATTCATGCTCCATTGTTGCCATGCTGCACCCCCGCCCAGTGTCCTCATTGAGTCTTAACTGGGAGCAGAAACAGCACACTATGAGTTTCCATTTAAACTGTGCTAGTGTGCTGCTTTTGCTCCAGGGCTGAGACTCCATTTGCGGTCTGGGTAGGGAAGTGAGCAGTGCAGAAATTCAGCTTTCCCTGTTAACTCCCCCCAAAAAGATGTGACTACGAGCAGTAGCTATTTAATATATTGCTGAATTGGCAATACACCAAATATCAATAATAGACTCCCCCAGCCTTGACAAGAATCCTCTGGACAAGCAGAACTCCAGGGATCTGTTGCTGTGATTGTTTTAACCCTTGTAGTCCTGTCACTGACTAAATCATTATTTGATTTATTGCCATATTGGCAATATGTTAAGAACATTAGAAGCTTACCAGGCAGCAGACAGATTGGCCATGCTACAATGTATTTTGGAAACAGTAAGAGGCATATGGGGGTTGCTAAGGGTCACACTTGGAATGTATGGAGAAGGAGTATACATAAGGAGAGCATGAAGAGAGGTGTAACTGAGCTTCCTGTATCCCGGTGCTCACCGAGGACTCCAAGCACTACACCAGACACCATCAGCACTGCAGTCCCCACGTCCAGCATTACAGCTAGGCTGGGAACTCGCCGTCTTCTACCCACCCAGGTTCCAGTGGGTAAACCTCTCTTCCTCCAGAGAGTTAAGCAGGAACAGCTCTTAAAGGAGCTAAGTGATTATAATCCCAGGAGAGTATAGTGATATAGGAATCCTCTGGGTAGCTGCAGCCTTTTCCCCCACACATGAGACAGACTCTATGTTGAGGGTAAAACAGGAACTCAAGTTTAATGGGACACACTGGCCTTTTATACAATTTTCCCAACAAAGTTGACGTGCAGGTGGACCTTGTTGAACACCGAATACAAAACATGCAAGCCAATAAAAAGAGAGGTTTACATTTATACACTCCCATACAGTGTACACAATCCCTCCCCTCTGCCTGTGATATAATTAAAGAAGACAATGGACTAACTTAATTAACTCTAAGCAGAAAAAATATAAATTTTTACCAAGTCTGGAAAACACCCCAAAACACCACATATCCTCACATCACCGGATAGCGCTGATCTGGGTGAACAACATATCCAAAAATCACCCAGATCAGAGCAGGGGTTCAGTCATTTTGTGAAGTCCCATTTTGACCGACTATGCCCAAAACAGTTTCAAGGAATTAGGGCCAACGGTCGGTCTCTTTATGGAGTACAAAAGTACTTACACTTTAAAAGGCTCCATTCAGGTAATGTATTGGGCAAGGTATATTGCAGGGCCCATAGTCACAGGGTAGGAGGCAAGCAAACAGGCCCCTCAAAAAACCAGTGGCGAGGTCACTTTTGCCACATATCTCCCAGGGAGCTCCATTACAAGAGGTATAAACATGGGGCATTGGATACACAAAGAAGGCATGGAAAAGGGGCACACAGGGTGGCATAGACTACTAGGGATTCTGCAAACACCTAGTGGGTGGTTAATAATAAACACAGTCACAATTACACACACACACACACACACACACACACACACATTTACACTCAGCCAACCATGCAAACAATCATATTGAACCCACACCCTCTAGACTACTAGGAATCCTGGAATCAGCACACCCAGGGATCCTGCCAGCACCCAATACATCACTAATTATTAACACAGTTGAGATCCCACGCACAATATATTCTGCCAACTATACACACATTTGCAATTAATCAACCACCATACTATCACACTTGGCATACTATCACACAATCAATGTCAGCTGACCACACACACAAGATGGGGTGGGAAAAGGGATCATTTGAGGAGGGCTTCAATGATTCTTGCACCAAGACCCTGAAGCTGCCAGTTACAACCCTGCCGGGGACTCTCTTTCAGTGTTAACACTAAATGGAGGAATATCACTAGCAGAATATGATCACAATAACCATTTCAATAGGCTGAATAAGTTAGTGTGCCAAGATTGTCCCTTTAATACTGTTACTGCCAAAAGTGTGTGTAAGGAATATAATCCAATGTATTTTTGTTTTCTTTCCTTTTCATGTGTCCCTTGTTTTGCTGCTATAAATTGTTTGTTTTTGTTTCAAAAGATTTTTTCCAAGAGATCTGTTAGTTGGAAGTGTTGTGTTTTTTTATTCACATGATGGTTATCAGTTAATCAGTTAATGTATTGTTTCACTATTGGTGTGTCTAAAATATTGGACATTTTGAGTAGGTATGATTATTCCCCTCTATTTCTCTTATTTTCTTTATATAGCTTTTCTCAAGTTGACATTTTCTTGCTCCCTATTTAGTTTTGAATTTCAAATAGAAAGTGGAAAAAAAAATCTTACAGCAATAGAAAGTGCCTTTTTGTTTCCTCTGTGGTTCCTTGAATAGATTCAGAGACATTCAATAATTGCTTTTCATTTGACTAAATGCTCAGTTAGACACATTGTAGAATATGCTTTCCTACTCCTAATCTTGTCACAAACATCATGCAAGTCTATAAGATGTTTTAGTTCTTCAGGAGTATAAATAATTAGCTAAAAATGTGCAATGTGTTTGGAACAGACATATACATCCCAATGTGCATACAATACATTAGCTAAGAGGCATAGGTCAACATTTAGCACTGAATAGATATTCATATCTGCTAGCTATTAAGAAACAGAATCACACATCTCTGCGTGTATTTATGATAGGAATGCAAATCACGGCAATGCATGCCACTTTCCCCCCCTCATAATATATAGTGTGTTTATGTCATTATGCCAGCATCCTTGTCTCCTTAAGATAAGAGTTTAAATGTCACTGCATGCTATGCCAGTCCTGCAGTTGACTCTGACTTCTGACCAGAGTACATCTATTCTCAGTTGTTTTCTCTCTCTACTGCCTACTGTAACAAGTGGCAGACTGTAACACAGAATGTACCTCTCTATAGTCTACTGACTATTAACTTTCAACAACTATATAAAGGGGCACCACAGGCACCAATAAAACATTTAAGTATTGGAAAGATTTTTGGCCTCAAATAAGTAGCTTATTTTTTGGTATCCTCATTTAATTTTTTTTTTTTTTTTTTTTGCAATGGAGAAATAAACACTTATGTTTTGCAGCATTCACCAGCCTAATTTCCATTTGTTGATTATAACCATTTTCTATCCCTCCTTCCTTACCTGCAGTATTTCAGTAATAACACTGTTACACATGTCATCAAGAAGCATAGTTTCTGGGCATTCTAGTTCAACTAGCAGCTTACATAAGAAGAAAACTGAAACAGAACTACAAATACCTGCAGTGTTTTGAGTAAAAAGTAAGCTGTGTACAGGGCAAGATCTACCCTCCATACTGCCCCCAAGGTCAATTTCCTCAAAGAAATCCCTCTACTTTATGTATAGAAGCGGGGGGGAAGGGGGGGAATACGACTGGCTGCGCACGTACGAGTATGCACATTCACAATATTAGCTGGTGCTAATGATGGGGATCTCATGACATCACTGATCACATTACAAACTCTCAATTGCCCATGTGTAATTTTGTCGCTAATTCACAAAGTGTTTTTCCAGCCTTCATAGGGATAGGAGACTGATTGTCTATATTAATGTCGCTAGGTCCGGACTGGCCATCGGTGGCCAAGGGCCGAGGCTGACAGGGGAGTTCAGTGTATCTCCCCTGCCGGCCCATGCAGAGCCAGGGCTAGCAGAGTGCCGGCCCTGCTGTGTGCCTTCATGGGCCGGTGGGGCGACATACTATCTCCCCACCGGCCCACAGGCACTGAGATGCGGCTGGGGAGGGAGGCAGAGAGGACCTGGGGGAGCAACGCTCCAATCTCGCGAGCGTGAACTCTGCCCCAGGAACTACAGGGCAGAGTTCACTACTCACCAGACCACCAGGGGATTTCTCACTGGACCACCAGGGTTACAAGGTCCCCTCTCCCAGGCAAAGGTAAGAAGGGAGGGGGGACATAAATATTACAATAATAAAAAAATTAAAAAAAACACATTTTTGATTTTTACCCCACTACACCCCTCACACACACTACACCCCCAAACACCCCATTGCACCCCTCACATGCCCACACTGCACCCCTCACATGCCCACACTGCACCCCTCACATGCCCACACTGCACCCCTCACATGCCCACACTACACCCCAAACACCACACTGCACCCCTCACATGCACACTGGACCCCTCACATGCACACACTACATCCGAAACACCATACTACACTTCTCACATGCACACACTACACCCCATACACCACAGAGCACTCCCAGACACACACACACTACACCCCAAACATCACACAGCACCCTCCACACACACACACACACTACACCCCAAACATCACACAGCACCCTCCACACACACACACACACACTACACCCCAAACATCACACAGCACCCTCCACACACACAATCACCCCTCACACACACTGCACCCCAAACACCACAGTGCACCCTTCACACACACACACTGCACACCTCACACACCCTGCACCCCCCCACACACACACTGCACCCCAAACACCCGAACACACACCCACCCTGCACCCCTCAAACACCCACCCTTCACCCTTCACACACAGTGCAACCTTCACGCACACCGTGCAACCTTCACACAATATTCACACAAACTGCACCATTTACACACACACACTACATTCTAGACACACACACTACATCCCTTATACACACACCTTAGATTCCATACATAACTATGGATCCTCTACACACACACACACACACACTAAATCTCATATGCACACTCTGGGTTCTTCACACACACTAGATCCCCTACGCACACAATAGATCCCTTATAGGCACTCAATGCACCACCTACACACACTACATTAAAGACAAACACACTCTGGATCCCCTATGAACACAATAGATCCACTGTAAGCAAAAACACACTACTTTCCCTAAACACACACACTTTAAAACCCCTACACACACTACATAATCTATACACACATACACTACAGCCCCTATGCACACACTCACTACATCACATATACTCACACTCTCTACAAGCCCTAGCCTAGCCTGTACAATACGCTTTCCTTATACTATTTTCCTCTGGTATCTCACTTTTGGAGACACCGGAGAAGTGTCACAAGCAAACACAGCACAAGCATGTTAATACATTTGCTTGCCCTGCATAGAACGAATACAGGGCCTTTTTTCATGCATTGAACCAACCTCCTCACATTGAGAGGGGGCATGCTTGTCATTGGAGATGACAAAACACCCCCTCTCTGGCCTGCCCCTTTCTCAGTGGGCCGCTGTGATTAAAAAATGCCCGGGCCAAATGTTTTCCCCAGTCCGGCCCTGAATGTTGCCTTAAAAGCTAAAGCTTTTGAATGAGACAGTTGTCTCAAAGTGATACATGTAAATTTAAAGGAAGCTATAGTCACTAGAACCACTACAGTTTCTCATGAGTATATTCAGTCCCTGCAGGCTTTTCAATGTAAATGCTGCCTTTTTAGTGAAAACACGTAACACTCCATCTTAATTAATTTAATGTATCTCTGTGAGGAGATGCTGCTTTGTGGATTTTTGCCTATGGGAAAGCATTGGATTGGCTGAAATCATAGAAACATTTCAAGTGTACAGTAACCACACCAAATGGGAAATTACACTGACAACCTCTCATAAAATGCAGCCCAAGCATCAATGTGTCTAATGAGAATACCCTGTGTGACAATAAATTTATATAAAATAGTAGAGAAAAGTAATACAAGAATAAAAAAAGTGAGCAGAAATGGAAGTGTGATCTGGATGAATGTAAAATAGAAAAGGAACAGGGGGTGGGAATATAGCACAAGTGCCCACGGAAACAGCCTCAGCTGTCTGTACTGGCATCTGACAATTCCCCTAGAGACCTCGATAACATGGAAAGGCGGAGTATCTGCCCAAAAGTGGCCGTCCCTCCCAACTTAATGGCAGCCCATTCTGCTGTTAATAGGCACCAATCATTTCCACCAGCCCACTGAGGGCTGAATCTGCATAAAGCACTGAATCAGTGTGCCCTGCAGAGTCCTAGTGCCCTTAATAAGGCTAAAGTGCATCTGATATAACTGTTGGGGCAGTCCCCTGGTGACCCTCACACACACACTGCACCCCAAACACCACAGTGCACCCTTCACACACACACACCCTGCACCCTTCACACACACACTGCACACCTCACACACCCTGGACACTGGGGGCTAAAATCAATTAATGAGAATACTGGGTGAATCTGTGTACACTCTTTGCTCCCAAAAGATCTCTAATAATCAAATACAATAAAGTGCAAAATATAGGTATCTCCTAAAAATACACTGAATATAGTATTTTTAAATGATTCCTACATTTTGCACTTCACCATGGGTCTAAGGTAGAATGGCGTGACAGACCCAAAAATCTAGACTGTCCCACCGAAATTAGGATGGTTGGGAGGCATAATTTTGGCATCTGCATAAGTAATCAAACCAATGGGACCAAAAGCATATGTGCTTTTCCATTGATTTTTTTTGCTCAATCACTCAGTGCTTCAAATTCTTTTAAATCTACCTGTAGCAAGAGTGAACATTACAGATTTGTGAATAAATAGACTATATAGAATATTCCATTAGTTATCATATATAGCATGTTGTAGAAGATGACCTTCCCTCCTTCTTGCAGGCCCATGGCAAAGCATAGGTGGAGGAGGGCCTTGACAGCTTGTACTGAGCAAGGCAGTAGATTGGTGGGGCATTAGGAGGATGAAGGGTGTATAGGGGCTGGGGACCATTACACAGCAGCCATTTTGTGAGTAAATCTGTCAATCTATCTATTTTGATCTGTATCTGTCTTCTGTGCTGTCCCCCTTTCAGTCTCTCTTTCTCCTGGTATCTTTGTCCTCTCTGTGTGTGTTCTGTGCCCCCTTGTTGTGTGGCTCTTGTCCTCCACCCCCTCTTTTTGTTTTACCAGTAGTGGCAGCATTGAGCCAGTGGTGGATCCGGTCATGGAGAGGCTGTTGGGCGAGATCTGCGCGGTGGCGCTGTCTGGGTCTAGCAGCACCTCGGGCTCATCATAGTGGGACCAGTGGGAGGACCAGTGGTGCGGCCATTGAGGAGGATGAGGCCTCCCCAAAGACTCAGCCGGGAGGATCCAGCGGGCCGCAGGCAGCCTGTCAGGAGAGGCGGGGAGCAGAGGAGGCCGGGCGCAAGATCCAGTATAGCTGCTGGAGGTTGCCGCAGCCAGGTGGATGGTGAGGTACCCGGTGTCCAAGGCCCACTGCAGGGACATGCAGCACCGGCCGCTGGGGTGGAGGTCAGAAGGAGAGCCACCAGGAGGAACTCGGTCATCCAGCCAGCAGGGGCAGTGGCGAGCAGCAGGCTGAGTTCCAGGCTGTGACCACTAGAGGCTGAGGTGAGCATCAGGAATGCTGGGTTCCAGCCACTGGAGGCAGCAGGGAGCAGCAGGAGTGCTGGATTCAGGCCACTGGAGGCAGCAGGGAGCAGCAGGAGTGCTGGGTTGCAGCCACTGGAGAAAGCACTAAGCAGGCTTGAAGGGAGAAGTGCCATTGATCCAGGATCCGCTTTGGGTGACAGTCTGGGCCCCGCAGCTAGCACTAGAGAGGCGTGGAGGGCTGTACTGTCTGGAGTATCTGAGTTGGAGATGTCAGTGGCGGGAATGGAAGTGAGGCAGCAGAGGCCATGCAGGTGGAGTTCCAGGAGGACAGGAGTGGCAGGAAACTGGAGTCAGTTGTTGAAGTCAGTTCATGAGGGATTCCTTCATTTGAAGGGGCAACTGCAATGACTGGCAGTTCCAGCTAGTTGCAAGTGGCACTGCGGTGTAAGAGGATCTGGCTCACCCACGGCAAAGCTAGGAGGAGAGTACATGGGGAGGGGAGTACCTTGAGAAAGTGATTCCCTCCAGCCCAGAGTTCCAGGGCCCTAGGGGGGGTTGGCTACAGTTTAGGGGTTCACCAGGGAAGGGTAAGCATAGGGGGATTCAGAGCGGGTGCCCACATCCAGAATTTGGGGGCTCCTAGTGGTGGGATGCAGCATGGGTCCAGCAGGGAGGTATCACGAAACCACCCTACTTCAAGTTGTGGTGATGAAAGAGTTAAAGTTCACTATTTGTCTGCACTAGACCAGAAATAATGACAAAATCCCCCTTTTAACACCACCCACACTTAAAGGACCACTATAGGTACCCAGACCACTTCAGCTCAAGGAAGTGGTCTGGGTGCCAGGTTCCTCTAGTTTCAACCCTGCAGCTGTAAACATTGAAGTTTCAGAGAAACTGCTATGTTTACACTAGGGTTAATCCAGCCTCTAGAAGGGGAGGTTTGTGTGGGATGTCCAGGCGATGGGGAACAACAGGGGAAAGGTGAATGAGCTGATTGCCATTTTTATTCGGACACTGAAGGGGATAGTGGTATGGCCTTTCCCACTGAAGGGCGACAGGACCGGCCTCAGTGCTGCAGATGGTGTACACTTGTTGGGTATCTGATCGGATTTATTTTTGCTCGGTTTACAGGAAGGGGTAGAAAAGGCCTTGTTTTTGAAGGGTGGGGGAGCCAGAGCGGAATAAGGGGTCATCCGCTAGGGCAGTGGCGGTGGCTTACTCCTGGGGATGGTAGATAGCCTCACAATGAGGATTTGGTGATAGCCTAATGGAGGCTTGGTGAGAAGTTGGGTGCTGGAAAAGGTTAAATTGTTATGTTAATTATGGTATGCAAGTTATGCGTGGTTATGTTAACCCTGTGTTGGTCATTGGCTAGTTTATTAAATGTATATGTAATGTTATGGGGGCAATGACCAAATTTTACTAATTAAATAAATAAAATGGCTGTGTCCTTTTCTACCCACTATTTCTGTGCCATGTGGTTTGATTTATGGTAGATACAGCCTGGGAGTCGAGGTTACAACTGTCATGGAAAAAAAGCTGTATGTTTTCAAACAACTGCAATGTGATACTCACCCTCCGCTTACACAAGAACAAAAAAAGATACATAGGAGGGCACTCCATGCTGGGACAGAGATTGTGAAGGGTCTCCAGTTTGGAGAAAGGAGTGAACACATGGCTTTATTCCAGTGGATGAAAAAAACTTGTGCAAAGCTAATTGTGCCAAAATTGTCTCTGCATTGAAAATAAACTTAACACCTAAGCTAATTGTTTATTTCTGTGTAACAAAGTTTGAATTTCTTTATATTTTCGCTAAATAAACATTGTTATAATATCACTCTATGCCACAAATTGCCTGAACCTAACACACAAACCTAGGTATATGCTAGGAATGTAGGCATAAGGGTCCTAAGAGTGGCCTGAATAGCCGTGTGAATATAGTCACAAGACAGAATAAGTAATATATAAAACACTCTCGGCTAAACAGAAACCATTTCAGGGCAAGGAAAAAAGACAACATCATCAAAGACTGACATTGTTAAAAAGAAGACCAATAGGAAGGTTTCATGTCATATATGATGTCATAATGAGGCACAAGGAAACTAGGGATGAGTGGGTGTGCATCAGCACACAGAAGAGACATCACTTCCATGACCGCACAGCAGCGCGAGGGACCGGAATTGTGACAGTGTGTGCATTTACTAAGTTAGTAATCTATGCCATCGCTGAAGTATTTTTTGTGTGTGTTGTGAGATAAATCAATTCAGTAAATTTCACATACATATTTTATTTTTTATGTTTTTGATACATAATATTTTTTCATATTACAACTAATATTGAATATGAAAAATATTTGACACCAGACATTTTAACTTTTATTTTTTTTTATTTTATTTTTTTTACACAACCTGGGCGCTTATTGTCAGACCAACACATTGTAATTCACAAGGACAAATTAGGAGATATACCACATAACTAGTTTAGCACGTTATCTGTTCCCTTATCTCATATTCCCTGTGAGTGACAGAAGATTTAAAATTCCTTATTTCCATTCATACTTGTCATTTTTCAATTTAACAAACTGAGCATTTATTGTCCGACCACATACTGTAATTCACATTTTGTGAGTTGCTTTCATATGGGGATGATTTAAGGGAAATGCAATTTTTATTGGTCTGCACTATGTATGTGTGTTTTTATATTTTCAAGATTTTCTTTTTATATAGAAGATATCTGTGAGATTAAACAAGTATTGTTACTGATATGTTTGAAACCATAATTAATTTACCTACTTAGTTATAATAGAGTGGCTGATGCTAAACACTTATAGTTTAATGCTAATTGCACATTTATATTATTTGAGCATGTAAATTGTTTGCAGAAATACACCTTATTTATTGATAAGCGATTGTTATATTTTAAATAGCACTTTAAATTGAGCACCAGATATAACTTAAAGAGGAAGAAGGGGTGAAGGGCTGCGCTAAATTAAAAATAAATAAAATATCAAATGTAAAATAAGTGGATTATAAAATAATGTAATAAAATAATACAATAAAAAATACAATAAGACAGATAGTGAATCGGTGGATAAAACAAAGTTGGTGTACTAATAAGAATAAAACTTAAAAAGTCCAATAAAATGCATAAAGGTGTCTCACTGATATGTAGATAAACTGCATATACAGTCCTCAAAGATTGATCCTTCCGAATTTCCAGGGAATCCGTATAGGAAAGATAAGAACACAACAAACTTCCAATGGTATAGTATGTACTGAGAGAGTTAGCGAAAAGAAGGAAAATGGAGGATAATACACTCACATTTGTTGGAGCTTTGGACGAGCTTTTAGTTGAATCGCACTTAGCGGTATAATCCCCGCTAATGGATTTACTGTGGGAGTGGGTTCGTCCGTCCAACTTGAGTTTCGTGGGATTCCGCAAGGTATATAAAAACAAATATAGTGCTCTCAGTAGGAAGAGAAAACAAAATATAAAATAAAATATACTCGCAATGCTAGAGCAGGGAATACTGCTCTATTATTAGTGTGCTGGTGGAATAATCCCCACCTGTGGATTGCTTTAAGCAGGAACAGTTGAATGCCAGGAAAAATTTAAAAGAATGTGTTTATACAATAAAACAAAATTGGTCCTATAAATAAGGGTACCAAATAAAAGTTTTTATGTTAGATTACACAGTAAAAAACCATTGACGCGTTTCACCTCATGGGCTTTATCAAAAATGGCTAAGAGCAATAACCTGGCATGGAACAGTTTTTATAACAAATATACAATAATTGAAATTGGTGCCTAAAACAAGTGCACCAATTACAGGCAATAATTAACAAAATATTTTACATGTTTGTCAAATTAACAAAAACTAAAAATATTATATATATATATATATATATATTTATTTAGTGTCTTATACAAAGTATAGTTTTTTCGTTAAAACGAGTGTTCGTTTTTATAATTTATATAAAAGTAAGTCACATGGTCAGGAGTATGACGCCACAGCACGTGACCGGCAGGGGTGAGCGAGGGCTCATGGGTAGTGGATGCCGGTCACTGCTGGGATCACTGAGCGGCTTGATATCTGTTGGCGACGAAATACGCCGCGGCACGTGACCGGCAGAAAAGAGCAAAGGCTCTTGGTTAATGTAGTTTCATTTCTGCCGGTCACTGCCAGAAATAATGAGCGGCTGACAGGAGCATCATTAGTCAGCCGTTCACCTTCAGAATTTATATAATATAAAAGTATACACAGATTTAGGTTATTTTAAAGTTATAAAAAACGGACATTGTGTTTTACATAAGACAAATAAGTTAGGTATTTGCATGTATATATAAGGGTTGTATCAATACATGATATGCATATCAAATAGTTATAAAATAATTTACATACAAATATTGCATGTTAAAAACACATAATAACGGACACAATAAAATAAATTGAGGACACAATAAAATGAATGGATAGGAGCAGATATTAATATATTAGATGGATGAAAATAAATATATAGATAAAAATAAAAATTTAAATGTATATAAGATAAATAAATATGTAAAAAATTTAAATGTATATAAGAAAAATATTAATGGTTATAAGAAAAATATTAAAAAATGCTTTAAACTTTTTAAATCATTTTAAGTGGAATTCTAACTTTATTTTAGCTACTTGCGATGTACAGTCTCTGTACACTATTATACCTCACGATTTTGGATGTGCAGCTATTAAAAATATTTTAATCAGTGAGAACAGACTCTCTACAAAACAGATAGATTTTATATTAGAAGGGATAAATATTATTTTAAAAAATAACTTTTTGGTTTTTAGACTCCTTTTTTCTACAAAAAAAAAGCACAGCTATGGGTACCAGGTTCCCCCCAAGCTACACCAATGTATTTATGTCAGATTGGGAATCTTACGCAATATATGACGGAGACCATCTCAGAGCGAACCTGGTCTCATACTTCAGATATATCGATGACATTTTTTTCATTTGGAACGGGTCTAAAAGTCTTACTTCTTTTATTGACAATTTAAATACTAATAATAGAGGTATAATTTTAACAGAGAAAAAATACATTTTTTTAGATCTTGATATTTTTATTAAAAATAATAAAATACAAACTAAAAAGTTTTTTTAAAAAAGTCTCTGTTAATACAGCCATTGACAAAACCAGCTGTCACTACAAACCATGGCTCGACAGCGTTCCAAAAAGTCAATTCTTAAGATTATGAAGAAACTGCACTGATTTAGATAATTTTAACGAGCAAGCAGATACTTTAAAGAATACATTTATGGAAAATAACTATCCAGAAATAGATCTATTGAACAATATTAATGAAGTAAAAACTATCGACAGAGATGAACTTTTAAAATATAAAATAAAAACCAAAAATGATTCTTTATGTCTCCCTATTACTTTTGATTACAACAATAAAAGCAAAGAAATTAAAAAAATTATCAAAAAACATTGGCATATTTTAGAACAAGATGAAAAACTTAAAGAAATTATTCCAAACAAGCCAAACATAGTTTTTAGAGGAGCTCCTAATTTTAAATCTATCTTAACTACTAATTTTACCAAAAAAATCCAAAATCCAAATTCAATATCTTTTTTTCCTCAAGCTAAAGGTTTTTATAAGTGTAAATGGTGTATTGTGTGTAAAACTACCGATTCCACTCTACCATCTAAAATTACTGAATTTACTTCCAATAGAACGAGAACTACCTATCAAATTAAAGAATTTATAAGTTGTAACACCAAAAATTTGATTTATTTGCTTGAATGCCCTTGTGGCTTCCAGTATGTTGGAATGACCACAAGGTGCCTGAAAATAAGGATAAGCGAACATTGTAGAAACATCAAAAATGGATAATTAAATCATTCTGTATCCAAACATTTTCTAAATCACAATAAAGACCCTAAATTATTAAAATGCATGGGAATCAAAAAATGTACAATACCATATTAATATCTGCTCCTATCCATTCATTTTATTGTGTCCTCAATTTATTTTATTGTGTCCCTTATTATGTGTTTTTAACATGCAATATTTGTATGTAAATTATTTTATAACTATTTGATATGCATATCATGTATTGATACAACCCTTATATATACATGCAAATACCTAACTTATTTGTCTTATGTAAAACACAATGTCCGTTTTTTATAACTTTAAAATAACCTAAATCTGTGTATACTTTTATATTATATAAATTCTGAAGGTGAACGGCTGACTAATGATGCTCCTGTCAGCCGCTCATTATTTCTGGCAGTGACCGGCAGAAATGAAACTACATTAACCAAGAGCCTTTGCTCTTTTCTGCCGGTCACGTGCCGCGGCGTATTTCGTCGCCAACAGATATCAAGCCGCTCAGTGATCCCAGCAGTGACCGGCATCCACTACCCATGAGCCCTCGCTCACCCCTGCCGGTCACGTGCTGTGGCGTCATACTCCCGACCATGTGACTTACTTTTATATAAATTATTATAAAAACGAACGCTCGTTTTAACGAAAAAACTATACTTTGTATAAGACTATATATATATATATATATATATATATATATATCTGCTTGCTCGTTAAAATTATCTAAATCAGTGCAGTTTCTTCGTAATCTTAAGAATTGACTTTTTGGAACGCTGTCGAGCCATGGTTTGTAGTGACAGCTGGTTTTGTCAATGGCTGTATTAACAGAGACTTTTTTTTAAAAAACTTTTTAGTTTGTATTTTATTATTTTTAATAAAAATATCAAGATCTAAAAAAATGTATTTTTTTCTCTGTTAAAATTATACCTCTATTATTAGTATTTAAATTGTCAATAAAAGAAGTAAGACTTTTAGACCCGTTCCAAATGAAAAAAAGGTCATCGATATATCTGAAGTATGAGACCAGGTTCGCTCTGAGATGGTCTCCGTCATATATTGCGTAATAATATTTTTAGTTTTTGTTAATTTGACAAACATGTAAAATATTTTGTTTAATTCTTGCCTGTAATTGGTGCACTTGTTTTAGGCGCCAATTTCAATTATTGTATATTTGTTATAAAAACTGTTCCATGCCAGGTTATTGCTCTTAGCCATTTTTGATAAAGCCCATGAGGTGAAACGCGTCAATGGTTTTTTACTGTGTAATCCAACAATAAAAACTTTTATTTGGTACCCTTATTTATAGGACCAATTTTGTTTTATTGTATAAACACATTTTTAATTTTTCCTGGCATTCAACTGTTCCTGCTTAAAGCAATCCACAGGTGGGGATTACTCCACCAGCGCACTAATAATAGAGCAGTATTCCCTGCTCTATCATTGCGAGTATATTTTATTTTATATTTTGTTTTCTCTTCCTACTGAGAGCACTATATTTGTGTTTATATACCTTGCAGAATCCCACGAAACTGTCAGGTATAGCATGGCATGTATTTCGCCGTCGGAACCCACTTCCGGGTTCATGGCGCTTAGCCCCGCCCCTTTTTTTTCTGACGCGGTCCCTCCACGATACTTAGGAAGACCGCGCCAGATTCAAAGGGCTGGATTATTCGCACAGGTGCTGCAGAGAGATCAGCTGCTCTATTTTGATCCTACCTGCTCCACTTCTAGACCTCGGCTTGTAAAACGGATATCTACCTTCTCCACTTCTCGACCTCGGCTTGTAAAACGGATTTCTACCTTCTCCACTCCTAGACCTCGGCTTGTAACACTGAATTCTACCTTCTCCACTCCCAGACCTCGGCTTGTTAAAACGGACTTCTAATTTCTCCTCCATTGGGTGAATTAACCTTTCCAGTGCCAGAACTGCCTTTAAGTTAAGTAAAACTTTTGCCAAACAAGCCAATTCCTATTATTTATGTTACACAGTATCTAAAGCTCACTAAAGTGTCACTTTGTCAAGCTATTCCTCTTATTCATAAGGGATTGCTACTAAGGCTAATTCTTCCTGCAATAATCAACTTATTCTAATTGCAAGCCTGTCCAGCTTCATTAATAAATTTCTCATTCCATCTTAATTAAGTTGGAAACTAGCACTGCCTATTTCCCTGCATGTGTATTTAAAGATACAGTAACCATTGTTTCATATCAGTATAAAAGGAGGTGAAACTTATTGTTGCTGCAATCAGAAAATTCTGCAGTTGAGTTCCAATTAAAGAAATATTACAAAATAAGTATTACAGAAACCCAAGTTGGACAGACGAACCCACTCCCACAGTAAATCCATTAGCGGGGATTATACCGCTAAGTGCGATTCAACTAAGAGCTGATCCAAAGCTTCAACAAATGTGACTGTATTATCCTCCATTTTCCTTCTGTTCGCTAACTCTCTCAGTACATACTATACCATTGGAAGTTTGTTGTGTTCTTATCTTTCCTATACGGATTCCCTGGAAATTCGGAAGGATCAATCTTTGAGGACTGTATATGCAGTTTATCTACATATCAGTGAGACACCTTTATGCATTTTATTGGACTTTTTAAGTTTTATTCTTATTAGTACACAAACTTTGTTTTATCCACCGATTCACTATCTTTCTTATTGTATTTTTTATTGTATTATTTTATTACATTATTTTATTATCCACTTATTTTACATTTGATATTTTATTTATTTTTAATTTAGCGCAGCCCTTCACCCCTTCTTTCTTTTTCTATATTTTATTAAGGGTTCTTGAGGGATTCCCTTTTGAGGGTTGCAGCTCTTATCGTTGCTATCTAGTGCAGACTCCTCCCCCCTCTTTCTATATAACTTAAAGAGGCACTGACACAGTGAATTTAACTTTTTTTATTTTTTTTTTTATTTCCTCGTTTCTCATGACAGGCGCATAGTCGTACCCTTGGACATTAAGAATTAACAAACCCCCATAGATACCCAATAATGCACGGATACCAATATGTTGGGTAAAATTCTGTCCACAGCTTTTATTTTAATATAATATCAATTTATATTTAAAGGTCATTGTCAAACAAACCCAATACCATAGTATATAACTAATCCTCCACAACATTACGACAATGACCAAAATATTAACAACATAACACCATAACAATCTAACAAATAAACAACTTAATGAAACATAATAAAGTACAAACAACTTGCCAGAATGATCCAATGTAGGGGTATACCGAGATACCACTACACTCCCAGGTTCTGAGCCACAGGCCAGCTCGAAACCTACCATACCACCCTCAACTCTCCAATCTCACAGAAACCTCAACTGCCTTGATCCATCCATCCATTATTAGGGATGACTGAATTGCTTGGGAAAGTGTCCCCAAACAGGGTGCAATGGAGAGAAGTCCAAAGTAAGTGCTAATATAACAACTCCTGATATTACAACTTAATAAAGTATTTACCTATATGATGAAAGATTTCATATATATATATATATATATATATATATATATATATATATATATATATATATATATATATATATATATATATATATATATAATGCATTGTGAGCTATATATTTAAAACTAAAACTGACAGAATTTTTATCACTTTTATCTTTGATTTCTTGAAATAGTTCTTTGTTAACTTTGTGGTGTGCTTTAGGTCATTGCTTTGTCAAAAGATAACTTCTCAGTAGGGCCGGACTGGCCCACCGGGATACTGGGAAATTTCCCGGTGGGCCGGCATACTAGGGGGCCGGTGCGCGGCCGCCTAGTGTGCACCAGCCAGGGCTGCAATTACAGGGTGACCGGCAGGAGGGGATGCACTCCCCTCCTGCCGGTCACAGAATGTAGCATGGCCGAGCAGGCAGACCGCGGTAGGGGAGCTTCTGTTCCCCTACCCGGTCTGACAGGAACCTGCAAGAGAGAACGCTCCTCCCGCGAGCAGGCAGGTTGGAGCGTTGCTGTGCATTCATGGCAATGCTCCGACCTGCCTGCTGTTCTCGCGGGAGGAGAGCGAAGTCAGCCTGCGGCCAGAGGAGCTGCAGGCTGAACAGCATGCGCCACCACTGGACCACCAGGGATCGAAAAGTAGCCGTCCCCCCTCTCCCCTGACCAAAGGTAAGGTGGGAGGGGGGTAAAATTAAGCTTTTTTTTTTAATATATCAATGCCCATACACACTACATATCCCCCATACACACACTACACCCCCTCCCCCACCAGCAGCACCCCCCCACCAAGCACCTCCCCCCACTGACAGCACTCTCCCCCCACAGACAGCACCCCTCCCCACCAACAGCCCTCTCCCCCAATAGCACCCTTCCCCCCACCACAGAACCCCTCCACGCACACAGAACCCCTCCACGCACACAGAACCCCTCCACGCACACAGAACCCCTCCACGCTCACAGAACCCCTCCACGCTCACAGAACCCCTCCACGCTCACAGAACCCCTCCACGCTCACAGAACCCCTTCACGCACACAGAACCCCTTCACGCACACAGAACCCCTCCACATACACACACTAAACCGCTACACACACTGCACCCCTCCAAATACACACCGCACCCCCCCACATACTGAACCCCTACACACACACTGCACCCCTCACTGTAGTCTGTGTGTGTGCGTGTATTCACCAGTCTGTGCGCGTGTAATCACCAATCTGTGTGTATATTCCGCAGTCTCTATATATGTGTATTCAGGAGCCAGTGTATATATTCAGCAGTCTATATGTGTTTTTTGCGGTTTGTGTGTAAGTATTGTATTTGTTGGAGGTACCAATAAATATAAGCCTAATTTTATTGATAATTTATATTTTTATTTCTTTGAGTGGTTGCATAGTCAGGGCCCCAGTGCATTGGTTTGCCCAGTGGACTATTATGCTGTTACGATGGCCATGGTCTAGGGTATGTGTGTGCTCTGATGATCATGCTCCTACAAAATGTAAATGAAAAGACACTCATTTGAGTACCAGGAAGGGGATGAACAGTAACAGCCACTTCTGGCCAAGAAGAGATTAAAAACTTATGTATTTCTCTGTTTTGTTTTGGGTTTTTTTAGCGATTTTTGTATCGCTAATGGGTGTCCAATTTTTATATTTTCAAAATCTGGTCACCCTAGACACATGGAAGGTTGAGAGGGGGCATAGGGACACATGGAGGACTGGGAGAGAGGGCTAATAGGACATATGTGGGGGCTACTGGATTATATGCAAATGCACGTCTGCATACAATAAATCTGCTCTGCTTTATTTTGAAGCCCTATAAGTGCTTTCTTTCATGTTTGAGTGCTAGTTTTCAGTTTTTTTTTCACGCTTCCATATCTGCGGACTATGCTGGCGCGATGCATTATGGGGCTGGTATGGAATTTTTTTCCAGGGCTGCTTTTCATTCCCAGTCCGGCCCTGCTTCTCAGATACAATATATATCCACTGTCTGTGGAACATTTACTTTCAGAATTTAGTAGAATCCATGTTCTCTCTTCCCTTTATGATACTTACTGTATTACTATCCCAAAGCATAATAAAGGCACTCATGATTAACCCATTAAAGGACCACTATAGGCACCAAGACCACTTCACCTCAATGAAGTGGTCTGGGTGCAAGGTCCATCTAGGATTAACCCTGCCTGTTGTAAACATAGTTTCAGAGAAACTGCTATGTTTACAAATGGGTTAATCCAGCCTCTAGTGGCAGTCTATAGTATAGAGTTTGTTTTCCTGGCACTATAGTGGTCCTTTACGGATGTTAGAATGTTCACTACCGTCTTGAAAATACTGGGCTTAAACGCCATTAGGACGACATGGAATGTCCTTTCATTTTAGTGTGAGCAGGGTTAAATCAATCAATAATTCAATCTTTATATAGATCAATCAATTCCAAAGACTCCCTTCTGTCAGCTAGAGCCATATTTTGCAGATCCAGACTGATGAAGAGCTGTATGCAGCACTCAAAATTAGCATTGCATACAACCCTTTAAGTCACCAATTGCATTCATCTGTGGTGATTATCTGAGTGTCCGATGGGATTCTGAGGTTCTCTAAAACAGAGTGAGACCATTGGGATCTGAAAAGATCCCAACTGGATCACCCTGCATGCCCCAATAGTAAGTTTCACAGGGCTCTGCCAGCTGCTCAGCATCAACCATATTGTTATCGGCAGGGACAGAATTGGCTGCAACATGAGAGGGAGGTCTTCCTCTCAAACTGCAATCAAACAGTACAGAGCACCCACTGAGGCTGGGAAATCTTAAGTCAAGAAACACTAAATAATATCAGGAACATGGTAAAAAGCCATATCTAATAATCCATCCAAATGATTAAATATTGTTAGAAAAACTTTCCAAAAACATTATCTACAGAAGTAACCATTAAAATCTATTGGATTATTTTTGTTTTGCAGATAAATAATTTGGAAAGTTTTATAACAGTTGTCAATCATCTGGGAAGTTTATTAAATGAATGCCATAGAGATGTGAAGACCTACATAATGATGAACACAGGTTGTAATATATGTATACTGTACAACTAGACTATCAAGATTATTTTAATGCACAGCTCACTCACTTAGCCCTTACAGATACATACACTGCATATCTTAAACACATTGCATCTACGTTAAACACATTGCATCTACGGATACTTGTTCTTAAACATATTATAAACAAATATAAAAGGATACATTGTATTTGAAATATGTGGAATAACTGAGCAGAAGCATATTTTCTTTTATGTTCTCTTTTCCTTTATGCTAGTTGCCACTTTATATGTTTTCCTGTCATTTTCATTTTTGCGTGTTATAACCACTGTAGTATATTTACACGCTGAGCTGTGTATCATGCTGTCTTCTCTACTAAGGTTCTGAGAAGCTATTCATTATTATAACAGCTTGTAACTGCATGCTACCAAATGTTCCGTGTTACATTGTTATCGCTTTACATCTAAAGCAACAGATATTTTAATATTATTTGCATAAAGTAGCTCAATACACTCCAGTCATGGAGCACTTGCTGGGCTGGAACAAATTATACTTTAAGTCCAGTAAGTTTCTATCCATAACAGAACCATCATTTAAAATGTTCAAAATCTCACATAAAAGGGTGCATCTTCAAAGGCTTAACCTAATACATTTGTTATCCCTGGCTGTGAAGAAAAAGTACATCTAGGGCTATTCAAATCAGTCAAAAACAGAAGAAAGTGGCTTTACATTTGTTACAACATACTAGACAATAAATGTTAAAGTAATAAACGTAGACAAGATTTCTTTGTAATCAGTTATATTTTGAATGGTGAAGGACCATATTGTGTTTTCTGTCAGGCTTTAAATGGCTCAGTGATATTTATACAAGTTCAATAAACTATTCCAAAAATAGAATATAAAATGATTAATAAAATTAGAGATTCATTTTGTACTGAACTGCAGTTCATCATAATTTGGGTTGATGAAGAGATTGGTCATATTATCGAACTCCAAGCTCGGAATCACGAACCAACCATAATGTGTAAACGGCTAAGTATGGCCGTTTCAATTTGTGATCCTGTATTTTGCCAGTGGTACCAAAAATAGAGATGATTGAAGGGAAAAAGATGATTGATAGATAGGGGACTGTCATTAAATTTTGATTTGATTAACAGATGAAATGAGAACTTGCCACTAGAGGGGAAAAAAAGAAGGCGCAAAACAAAAAAAGGTATATTTATATATTTAATATAGATATTTATAACTGCAACTTGTTCTTGTTATATATATAGTAAAAACCAAAGGGAAAAAAAGTTACCTGTGCTCTCTCCTTAATCCCTATGGATATTTAAACAAATGGAGGTCATTTAGTTTCTCCAATGGCCACTGGAGGGAATGCCCGTCTGCCAACGTCAAGGCAGACCCCCCTAGACAGGTTCTACACTGCCCCTTTACCTTGCTTCCTTGAGCCTCTGGCAAGGATATCTCTAATGAGACAGAGAGGGGTATTTGTTATAAACACCCCTATATACTTATCAACCCTTAATAGAGAACACATGGGATGGGCGTCAGCATTGTAAGGGAATTAAGTGGCTTAGTAACAGTGCCCTTGATTTATTGATTATCAGCAAGTGTGACTACCACTATAAAAACCCACGGTTTAGCAGTTTGCTGGTCTGGAGCATTAGGTGTGTGTTACTACAATGCCAAGGAGGAAGGGCATCAGCAAAAATCTTAGAGAAGCAATTATTGCTGTCCATCAAGCTGGGAAGAGTTATAAGGTTATTTCCAAACAATGTAAAGTCCACCATTCTACAGTGAGAAAGATTATTCAAAAGTCCAAAACATTCAAGACAATTGCCAATCTTCAGAGAAGGGGACGTCCCGGCAAATTCATCCCAAGATCAGACCGTGCAATGCTCAGAGAAATTGCAAAAAGACCAAGAGTTACATCTCTGACAGGCTTCAGTTAGCAAGTCAAATGCTAAATTTCATGACAGTACAATTAGAAAAAGATTGAACACACATTATACTATGATAATACTGATTTAATTTACATTTAGAATGTATTATTGGACGTTTGTTCATTGTATTACCCCATTCTTGTTATTGTTTATTCTTTTCTGTATTGTTTATATTGTATAATTATTGAAAAGTGTACTTGAAGTAATCATTTTCTGTTTGACTCTACCAGTCTCTCACATCGTCGAGGAATTTTGTTTCACACTATTTCATTCGGGTTGATATCTGGACTTTGAGTGGGCCATTGCAGCACATTGATTCTTTTCTTTTTCAATCATTCTGTTGTAGATTTGCTGGTGTGCTTGGCATCATTGTCCTGTTACATGATCCAATTCCGGTCAAGCTTTAGCTGTCGGACAGATGGCCTCACATTTGACTCAAGAATACTTTGTTATACAGAGGAGTTCATGGTTGACTCAATTACTGCAAGATTTGCCTTTTACCTTATAGTCATGCCCACTAATCCCGTCACATTCCTATACTTAGCCACATCATATGTCACCTACCCACACCCACTTTTCATTTATTACTATCCAATCATCCACCTAGTCATATTCACCATACAAAACACAAATAGAAGCACAATTAATACCACCCAAAACATTGTAAATAATACTTATGTATGTGTTCTTCTTCAATGTACCAAGAGGAAGACTGTCGAGTTAAAGCGCATCATGCTTATTTTGCACTTTGCTCATGTATATGGTTTCTGCCATTTTTGTTTATTTTATTCTTCATTAAAGTCCATTTTTCTAAAACACCTATTGAGGCCCTCTATTATCCCAACTGTGGATAGCTGATTAAGCAAAAGGGAGACTGGCTGAATATATAGCTACCAAAAACCATTAAAAGCCAGAGCCATAGTTGCACTATGAGAGTTTACCAATTTCCTTGTGCACTGGAGCACTAGTAAATAATTAGTCAATATAAATTAGTACAGACAGCACCCATATTAGCACCATCCATCAATTTTATTTCTGTTTTCCCTTGTCAGCTCCCATTGTATGTACAATCTCCTTTGCAGATATCTCACGCCCATTCTGCATTTTTCCATTCTTCCCTAGTATCCCCAACAAGTCTCTTATTACCATTATCTGTCACCTTATACTCATAGACTAATATCCCAAGTTTTCAGCATCCTCCCTCCACCTGTGCATTCTCTCTCTACTTCATGATAATGGTCCAGTGTGATTTGATTAACTCCAAGTTTATGCTACAGAGTGGAAGGACGTAAATGTAAAACCCTTGCACTGTCATTTATCAAGTAAGCAACACAACAATTATACATCCTCAGACCTTTGCCAACTTTTCTGATGCCAGACACCGTAGCCCCACCCTGTTATGACATAGCCATGTCATACCCACTTTGCAACATCATCAGTGCATTGCTGATCCCCACTCACATTTTTGGGCGTGGTTATCAAGGAAATGCCCCCATGCAGTCAGTTTCTTTTTGTGGTTTCCATGTAGTCCCAATAGTGCGTTCCTTATTCAAATATTTTCTAGTTCCCTGATTAGGTTTGTCAACTACTTTGTTATCAGTACTCCTTGACCCAGCTTGAATTCCTGTTATTGTGTACCTATGGAATCCCTGAACTTGCTTTGTTCTTTTACCATGCTATTGTGCTTACCATGGCATTGCATTAAGCCCAGCCACTCTAAGGTCCTCTAATGTGCTGCTATCTCCAATTGGATAGCATAGGATTAAGCACCCTGTGTAGGCTTGGCATACTTAACTTAACACAGAAACTCATGCCTAATATAATATTTTCTACCTCACACAAATCATGCTCTTGTTCAGAGCATGTGAAAACTTATCACCCATGGTTCTGTGATCCAAAATACACAAATACAAAATATACAGTGAATATTGCAGAGCAGAAACAGCACCGGCTGAGATTCTACCTCACCAAGCACAGATCTACATAAACAAGGGTAATCGTTGATTTCACCAGCTGCACCAGATCTTTAATTATAACTTTCCAAATTAGGAAATAGTTTCAAGCATAGATGATCAACTCTTAAAATCCAGGCATGCATATAGTAAAAACTACAGCTAATTCTTTGTTTATTAAAATATATATTAAAACTATAAATAAGGGTAGTCTTCTGCTGGTCACAAACTAGACTCACAATTCCCTGATATGTGCTTTGAAAGCAGCAGGATTGGCTGAGCCACTTCCTGGTTTCGTAGCGTTCACTGAAAAAGCTGCAATTTATTTTTAATGTGCATATTTTAATACATGATTTAAATAGCTCATTAAAGCATGGGAAAAGGAGGGCAAGGGCAGTGGAGCTGGAACATGAAATGTGCACATAATATGTTTTTTTCTTAATTTTACTGAATATCTGTCAATGCAGGATGAATTTATTGGAGTTGGAATTCATGTGCGAAGAATAAAGCACATAGACATGTTCACCATGATAAAAGTACACTAATAAGCTGCAAAGAATACATGTGAGCAGGCAATTCCCAAATTGCGTGCATGGTATTGCTTTTCTCTACAGAAGTAAATATTTATTTATCTAGCTAATATGTTTGCTAAACTACTTGCAAACAACAATATGGTAGTCACTCTATTTGGATTTTAATTAAAAAAAACAAGACAATTTCTTTAAACTGTGATGCTATTATTATTTTAATAGCTTTTCTATCAGTGTATAAGCTAATTTTGCAATGCTTTAACGTGCAATGATGCTATAGTAATGTTGTATTTTTCATTGAAATACTTTATTCCTTATGACTGCATCCCCGGGTACTTACATAAAAAGAAATTGACAGTGTAAGATTTGTTGTAGTAAACTGGAAACTTCATGCATTTCTTAATTAGCTGTAATGGTAATCATTTGCTTTTTTAAGCCATACAGTTTACTTTTTCTATTTAGCTTAGTAAATGTGTTCCAGAGTTACTAATGCATGACAGAGACATTGAATTCCAACTCCTATGCAAGGCTGCCACACTCTGTCTCCTTGTTCCATTATACCCCATTATAAATATGACCTTTTCTTACTCTTTCAGCAAAATGCAATCCATTGGTTCTCAAGGACAAGCTGATTGAAAGCCAATATTGCTACTTAAATGGTAAAGTAATGTAGTATTAAAAAGATTTGTAATAACAGTCCTTAATTGCTTCCTTGTAGTTCTTTTGGTTTGTAATGATACATGCATTTTAATTATGCAATAATTAATGAGAAGAGAAAAGCATTTCCTGGCAGGTTATACCCTTGTAGAAGAGTTCAAGAGAATTTCACTTGACAGGGCATTAATGTAAAAAGTGCCCAAAATACAAGTTAGAACTGCTTATTATGGCTTGGGTTATTTCTAAGTAGTTCAGTTCTAAAAGCATGTTTTACTTTATTTTCAAAATAAACTTATGTTTTTCTGTTCATTTTGTATGTAGCTAAATATTTAGTCAGATAGCACTTTTTGGCTGTTATAGTAATGGAAAAATATTTTTTCTTTTTGTAAAATTCTTCATGTAAAATTTCAATAACTGTGAGTTAGGTTAATTATCAGCATCTGGTTACCTATTTTTATTTTTTATTTTTTTTTAATTAGAAAAGTTAATAGGTAGCATACCAGAAATATGAAAATACACACACACACACACACACACACACACACACACACACACACAACATACAATATACACAATCCAAATACACAATCATTCACTAAACACCAATTTCAGATCTCACCGATCGTAGTAGTTTTATTTAAAAACACCTCACCTAGGCAAAAAAATAATAAGGGAGGTTTAGTTACATTATATGATCATATATTGCATAAGCCTGCCACAATGTCAATGTAACACATTCCTGGCAGATCTTGCTCTAGCAGCCTAATGTCTGCTCTTATGAGATTAATCCACTTACTTGGGAAATACTTCCTCCTGGTACTCTCTGCAGGTTAAGGCTAAATCGGGTCCTGGAATGAGGAAGTATTTCCCAAGTATGTGGATCAATCTCATAAGAGCAGGCATTAGGCTGCTAAAGTAGGACCTGCCAAGAATAGGGTACATTATTATTATTATTATTATTATTATTATTATTTATTATTATTATTGCCATTTATATAGCGCCAACAGATTCCGTAGCGCTTTACAATATTATGAGAGGTGATTTAACTATGAATAGGACAATTACAAATAAACTTACAGGAACAATAGGTTGAAGAGGACCCTGCTCAATCGAGCTTACATTCTATAGGAGGTGGGGTGTAAAACACATTAGGACAGGAATTTGCACTCAAATAAGGTGGGCTGCCCTTTAGGAGAGGGCAAGAGACAGGTATGTGAGGTAGGGGTTAGTCTTGGAGGCCATAAGCTTTCCTAAAGAGATGGGTTTTAAGGCACTTCTTAAAAGATGCAAGACTAGGGGAGAGTCTGATGGCGGGAGGCAGGCTATTCCATAGGAAGGGAGCCGCCCGCGAGAAGTCCTGCAAGCGCGAGTTGGCTGTACGGGTGCGGACAACGGACAGGAGGTGGTCACGGGCAGAGCGGAGAGACCGAGAAGGGACATACCTATGGATCTGTGAGGGGCTAGAGTTGTTCAGTGCTTCATAGGTGTGAGTTAGTGCCTTGAATTGACTCCTATAGCACACAGGAAGCCAATGTAAGGACTGGCAGAGGGGTGAGGTGTGAGAGAACCGACTAGAGAGGAAAATCAGTCTAGCAGCAGCGTTCATTACAGACTGTAGGGGTGCAGTATGGCTTTTGGGAAGACCAAGCAGGAGAGGGTTACAATAATCCATGCGGGAAATTACTAGAGCATGGACAAGCTCCTTGGTAGTATCTGGTGCAAGAAAGGGGCGGATGCGGGCTATGTTTTTAAGATGGAATCTACAGGATTTGGCAACATGCTGGATGTGAGGCTCAAAGGTGAGACCAGAGTCAAGTATGACGCCAAGACAGCGCGCTTGCAAGGATGGCCTGATGTTGGTACCATTGACATTGTGGCAGGCTTATGCGAAATATGATCATATAATGTAACTAAACCTCCATGATTTTTTTGTTTGCCTTGGTTTGGTGTTTTTAAATTAAACTATTACAATCTGTGAGATCTGAAATCATTGTTTAATGAATGAGTGCGCTGGATTTTGTATTTTGTATGTTGTATATATTGGCACCAGCAGCACTCTATGATATATGCATGTTCAAGTGAGTGCAGCCCTAACCATCTTTGGATTCATATATATATATACATAACACATACTTAGCAAAAACTAAGAAAGTTATGATAGGGAAAAATTGTGATTGAAAACCCCTTCCACCTTAAGACTGTCTTCACACCAGTCAATTCATAAGACTTGCTTTTCTGAGGGAAAAGCAAGTCTTATGGTTTTAATGGTGTACAGATGTTTGTTTAACATTGTATTGACTATCCATATATATATATACACACACACACACACACACACACACACACACACACACACACACACACACGTACGTAAATCAGGCACCAGCCTAGCTTCCTTTAGTAAGTGACACTACTGTTTGCACCTTTTATATAGTTATATAGGGATAAAGTTCAACAAGTGCTGTTGATACAAAAACAAGGTGATTTTTTAAAAAAAAAACAATTTAATTGAAAATAATCATCCTTGATGCTATTATGGCCAGGGCCACCATCATGGCGTGATGGCGGGAGCAAACACACTGGGGCCCACCTCCTGGAGGGGCCCATTTGATACACCATTCATTTAGGGCCACCTGATGGATACTGCATTACAGGGGCACAGCAAGGCGCCGGGGTACTTTAATAGCAGGAAAAGTCCCCTGTACTATCGACCACTTCCTCAGAGAGAGAGAGAGCCATATGGGAGGTAGGAGGAGGCACTGCACAGGCAGCAGTGGGAGGAGAGAAGCAGCTTGAGCTCCTACAGGGCCCATACACATGATCATCAGCTAAAAGAAACCCAAGCAAGCATGCAGACAAAAGGTAAGCTAACAGGAGGGTGACTGCAAATTTAAAAATGATGACATGTTTTTGTGTGTCAGTTGGTGTGTATATGTCAGTGTGTGTGTGTGTATATCTGCCTGTCAAGCTGTGTGTATGTATCAGTGTGTGTATTTGTGTGTATGTGCCAGTATGTTTATTTTTGTGTATGTGCCATTGTGTGTATCTGTATGTCAGTGTGTGTATCTTTGTATGTGTGTTTTCGTGTATGTGGCGATGAGTGTCTGTGTATCTGTATGGGTGTCAGTGTGTGTATGTGTATCAACGTGTGCAAAATTGTATATGCAACACACAAATGCATGCCTGCATCCAAAAGCCAACATTCACAAGCATACATACTCCATAGAAAAAAATGCCTTCAAACACACAAACACTGCTCAGCGCCAAATACAACCCTACAAGGATGACAACATTGTAGATCCTCAACTGGCAAATCATTGTGGAACTTTTACAACAGATAGGAATCTACATTTTGGTGACCCTTTGTTATGACTTTCAAAAAGGAGAACTTTGAGTTGTGAAACACAACTGCAGACATACGTTGTAACTGTGCCTGTAACAATTTAAAGGGAGAATTTGATTCCTCTTGGTTTAGAAGTCTTTAATTTGATCCAAATAAAGTTTGAGAACTGTAACTCTCAGTTACACAGTAGCAGAGACAATTAAACAAGTAGCATTAGGTCATTGGCATAATATGCAGAAGTAAAGAAGCATTTGAAGTATCTTTTGGAGGAATAATTAGAATACAATATAGTCCACAGGTATAATGGCAGATATAGTAACATGCAATATAAGCAAGATGTGTAGTTCTTCACTCTTCAGCAGAGATCGTAACAAGCAATAGCAATTAATGTCCACAGTATTAGTGTTGAAGCAGAAGCATGCAGAAGTAAACAATCTTTGCAGAGGCTTGACATAAGTAGCAACAATAGATGAGAATTAGTCCCCAATAATTAAAGGAAGGAGACTTGCTATTAGTGATAATATCCAAAGGCAATAAGCAATATTAAACAATGTCCATGGAGGGTATTGTAGCAGGATTAGTAATCAATATCAGTGATACATTGAGGAGTCAATTGTAGAGATGAAATTGCATCCTGCAGCAATAGTTGGCCAGAAGGTGAAAGCAGGAGATACTTCAAGAAAGTTAGTTATAGTTATGTGCATTCAGGTTGTTTTTAGGAAGAAGATCCTCAGTAGTTAATCCTTCCTTCCAGAAGTACTTGCGAGATGATGAATCTTTGAATTAGGAGTTTTTGAGAAAGCATGAACAAAGTTAATTCAAGTAACAACCGATGAGAATCAGGAGCTTAGATGAGCGTTCCCCTCACAAGGCAAAATCACCAAGCAATTAGACTTAGGTGCATCTTCCCTAAATGGCAGGGAAGCTGTGCGTCATCATGTGGGCAGAGTTAATTGCCAAACGCGGAAGTAACCGCGAGGATCCAACAATGCGTTTAGACAGGTTCTTACACCCTTGTGCTACTAAGGTGGCCCAAAAATAATTATTGTACTTGGTCCCTCTCTATGTTAGTTCCACCCCTGCCCCTGCAGGCCTTTGGAAGCCAATATATTGAAGAGGGGGCCCAGCACGGGCAATCATCAGCTTCTAGAAGCTCTCTCCAACCATGGTTTACCATGGCACAGCTCCACGCAATATGCAGACCAGTTGGAGAAAAGAGCTACCAAGAGCTGAAGATTATGTTGTCTTGGCCCCCTCTTCACTATACAGCAAATGGCTGCCTGCACAATGTCGCTGGACCACCTGGGAGTGTAATGCACACTCTGCACCCACTTAATGCAGTTGGTGTGTATAGTATACAGTGTCTCCACTCTCTGCATGGAGGCGTTAAACATTCCCCTTAGAAATGCATTTATTCCTGACCCGCAGGGTGGGGACTTAGCAGACCCCCGTGGGGGACAGGGTCGGAAGGGAAGTACATTCCCCAGGATGCCTTTTATCGGGCGGCTCTCCTCAGACCCCTCCCACTCCCCACCCTTCCTATAACCCCTTTTTCTATGACCTCGGATTTTTGAGGCACTTCTATTTTTTCCGTTCCTTTAATTTCTTATTTCCTTAAACTTATTGTACGACCATACATAGTAGGAATACACGAGTGTTACAATAGAGACATGGGAGCAAAAATACACTAGTATACTATTCCTAGTCGTTTTTTTTTTTGCCAACACGGGTGTGGTCACCATATGTTATATGTTACATGTTTTATCTACTATTAAAAACCAGACGGGATATCTAGAAATATATAAAGATGAGAACTACCTTGACAATTAGAGATGTAAATACAACATTATATGATCTCAAATTATATGATCTATACGACCTTGATTGTACACCTATCTTGCAACTGTAAAAAGCCATGATTAAAGTGTACACGCTTGTATATGCATGTTCTTATGTTGTCATATATGTACTGATTGAGATGTCTTGTGAATAAATAGAATTAAAAAAAAAATGCATTTATTCCTCATAGAGATGCATTGAGGACAGGGACGTATTTGGTGCGAGGCAAACAAGGCATTTGCCTTGGGTGGCAATTTCCAAGGGGCGGCAAAAAACGGTGCCCCCAAATGCCCAGGCAAATACCTTGTTTGCCTCATTTTATGGGAGCCGAAGAGCTGGACAGCTGGCCACCTTTGGGCTCCCCCAGGTGGTTGTTTCTCAGACGGGCGGGCTGTGAGGGAAGACTTTCCCCAGAGCTCTCTGCTCAGCTCCCGGTATCACTCTGCGGCGCGCAGAGAGCTCAGGGAAAAGTGCTCCCTCGCCGGCCGCCTTCCGGCCCAGCAGCCCCACTGGACCCCAGGTGAGAAATCCACCCAGATGTCCCAAACGTAGGGAGGCTGGGTGGATTTAAATAAATAAAAAAATAATTATAATAATTGTGAGTGTGGGGAAATGTGTGTGTTAGTGAATGTGAGTGTGTGTGTTTCAGTGAATGTGTGTGCGTGCGCCTGTCAGTGAGTGTGTGTGTTTCAGTGAATGTGTGTGTCTGTCAGTGAATTTGCAATAAAGGAAGTGTAAACATTATATGACTCTTTACAGAACATGTATAGGAAGACTGTGCTGCATAAACACAAACAACCAAAACTGCTCCATTGAGCTAAAGTTGTTTTAGTGACTATAGTTTTCCTTTAAGTCTCTATGGATGACCCTTTTCTCCTTTGTACAGTACTGTTAATTAACATGTTTCCAGAGAATTTGTATTGGTCTTCTATATTATGTATAGTGTTAATATCTGTTCGGATAGGGTTGAGACTGCTATCCAAAGAGGTTCTATACCGTGGTTGTATGTTTGAGAGGCGAGCTCCAGCTCCAGGTGAGCTCCAGCTGCACAGATCCTAAATAGAGGTTCTAGCGATATTCAATCCCTTTATTTTCTTCTTTTTCTTTACCTTTCCTCATAACTGTTGTGGGTGTTACCATGAAAACAGGAAGTCAAATTCTTCTGGGACCCCAATTTTCTGACCACAGAGGCCAGTGTCATCATAATAGCATAATAAACCCCCATGCAAAGCAGTGCACTGGGTCCCTGCCTACATGACCACTCACGGGAATAAAAATGTAAATTATTGAAAAAATGAAGCTTATATTTATTGGTACCTCTTAGGAACTCTGTTTAAACTTTAGAAAACATGCTGTACAGCAGAGATTAATCCACACAAATATTTGGACAATATAACATGAGTCTTGCTTAACCCCTTAAGGACACATGACATGTGTGACATGTCATGATTCCCTTTTATTCCAGAAGTTTGGTCCTTAAGGGGTTAAAGTTGAAAAACAAGAAATTCAATATACAAATGGTACTCAGTTGGTAAATCATACAGACAGAGATGGCACATTACTAAATTATTATGGATTATTTATTTTAATCAAGTGTTCAACAAACATTTGCAAAATGTCTTTGTAAAAAATTGCTTTATAATTGGCTTGTACTGATAACAACTGATATTGCGTTGATTAGTCAACCTAAATGTTTTAATAAATAGGGTTTGAAGGTTCTGAATAAATCTCCTAGAATAATTTGCTGAAAAGTTGACACGTTTATGGGCACCTATGCTTGTTGGACCACTGGGCAACTGCCCAGCTTGCCCATGCGTTAATACAGCTCTGATACAATTTTAAAGCTGTCCACATGGTAGAGAGGATTATGACTGTTTAGTTTCTACAGCCTGTCAGGATTATAATTGATTCAACATGCAGTATAAGAATAAGGATAACGTCTAACCGGACCTTAGAATAGCCGGACTTAATGTACCAGAGAATAGTTGAAATACTAGCCAAGATCAGGAACACAGAACAAAGCACAGTTGCAAGGAATAGCCAGGAACAGAGAATGAAACACAGTTGCAAGGAATAGCCAATAGTCAGGGATACCAGAATTCGGGGAAGTCAGAACGAAGCCAAAGTAAATAACCAAAGAAACATGATCAGGAACACATTCTCGGATAACCAGCAAAGGGAAACCACGACAGGGCAATGATTAGAAGAAATGAGTGAGTTTAAATATCCCTTTTGTGAATCCGATTGGCCGTATCCGGCCCTTGACCCCAAAACGTGCGCACGCGTCCTCTGCGTGACGTCATCCGCACGTCGACATCGCTACCATCGTGAACAGATGTGGGGCTACATAACAGTGTAGATCCACCTTGGCCGGTGTCCACTGGCATGTCGCAAAAGCCCGGTCTTATGGCATAGGACCGCTGAGCAGAACTTCTCCTATTCCTAGAAATGTGATTTATGTTGTGCATAGCATATGGAGAGGTTGTAAATGTGACACAGCCTTCAAAGCTAGCATTGACAAAATGTTTTCCAAGCTCTTCCCCTTGCGTACTCCCCAAAGGTTGAGATAATTAGAAGCACTCACCTGATCTCAGCTTTGTTCTTCTAAAAGTAGAAAGGTTGAGTGGGTGGTCAGTTATCTATGTTAACTCACGTTTTCTTTAGAAAAAGGTTAAAAAAAAAGTCCAGTCCTATCGGCATCTCTTAGTTGCATCTGTAAAGGCAACAGGCACTGCATGACACAGTCAAACTGGGCAAAAAATATAATGAAAGACTTTTGAAAAAAGTGGGAGAAGCAGCAAGAGTAATTTATTTATTTAATGATTTAAAGGTGGGTGAGCAAGGGAATGACCACCAGCACCACTACCACCACCACATAGTATAGGCAGGGTTCAGTTGTTCAGTAAACTGCATGTACCCACAGTGTATATTACAGAGAGCAGAAACTTGAACATTTCCAAAGCACATGCAGTGACACAGAAGCATACTGCAGATAAAATCGGTTTCTTACTGGAAAATAAATAAATAAAAATCATAATTCAGTAAAACAATCCTTCCAGGGTCATGAATAAATAGCAAAGGAGTGCAAACTGATTTATTAAGGGATAGTGTGTCAGGTTGCTAAGTTCAAGATGGGGATGTGTGGGGTAACCCCTAGTTATAATATTTAGGTTCTGAACAAGGAAATAAAGGGAAAGTAAAAGAGGAAGAACAATATATTTAACTCAAAATTAGCCCTTCGTAGGAGAAAGCAACCCATAAATAAATAAAACAATGTTTTATCAAATCTATTAAAATATGAAATGAGAAACAACATACCAAAAAAGGCATTGAGGATAGCCTTAGCGAGGCTCTAGCGTAGTGACATGAACAATTAGACTAATTGTCTAATCAAACACCTCCACAGGCTCCAAAATTCCTGACCCCCCTCATGATGACACATCCTCTGTCTCGTTCCAATCCTCATCTTTTTTAGACCAGGATTGGCCTCGACTACAGAGGGAGCAACTCCAAGACAGGAGAAAATGGGGGTACAAGACTTGCAAACACAATTCTCAACAGGTGATAAGATGGATGACAACAAAATTATTAATTTATCGCATTTTACTCTGCAACCTAGACACTTACAACTTCTAAGTAAAGGTTCATCTTTTGTCCCAATAGAATCTACACATTTGTTCAACTGGGTGAAAAAAATTTTTGACCACAAACTAGCCCTACATGCCTATCATGAGAATAAACACCTCAGAACAATGAGAGAAATGGGACTTTTAACAGAAGACTTTGAGCTTTATAAGCTCTTGACAGACCTACTCTCAGAACAAGAGTCTTCCAACTCTCTTACAGACTTTAAACCTTTGAGTTGGTTTACTCCCAATTTGAAAGAGTTCTGCTGTATTTATTTATTTGTACAAATGTGTACCAATAAATTGGAAAAACAAACTAGTGAACATCCGTATCGAACATTACTTACAATAAAAAGCAGGCCTTACATGAACTACAACAGCTGTCTGCCGTTGTCATTAAATATTCAGACAAAGGGGGTAACATTGTGCTCATAAACAAAGAACTAACCGGTACCTCACATACCTGTCTCTTGCTCTCTCCTAAAGGGCAGCCCACCTTATTTGACTGCAAATTCCTGTCCTAATGTGTTTTACACCGTACCTCCTATAGAATGTAAGCTCGATTGAGCAGGGTCCTCTTCAACCTATTGTTCCTGTAAGTTTTTTGTAGCTGTCCTATTTATAGTTAAATCCCCCTCTCATAATATTGTAAAGAGCTACGGAATCTGTTGGCTCTCTATAAATGGCAATAATATTAACAATAAATATAGATGCGTGTTACTTATCAGACAAATCATCTTACCAAATCTAAACGGAGAATCCCACCTCAGATTACCTAATGGATCTAAATGCAATTGTACAAACAGCCCTGATAGATGAAGTCATTACACAAAACGATTACAGGTACATTGTATCTCAGACTAATTTAACTGTGGCTACCCATTATTGCCTCCCCAAGGTGCATAAAGACCTAAATAGACCCCCCTGGGAGACCAATTTCTTGATAAACTATTACAACCTTCGGTATTGAAACTGAGATTATTTATACGGAACACAAAACAAATGCTACTAGCCTTGGAAGACTTAATGAGTTCTCCCACATATGTCACTAGCAAATCTGGACATTATGTAACATTTCACACAAAAAAGGGCTACAAGGCTGTGCCTAATTTCTGGTGAAAAAGTAAGTTTTCAGTGTACCAGTACAAACTTTCATCTTATTTCTCCTCAGGTTTGTGTTAACACACAATTACTTCACATTTAATGAGAAATATTACCTCTAACTCAAAGGCATTGCCATGGGGTCATCCTGTGCACCCAGTTATGCCAATATTTTTCTGGGATGGTGGGAGGAAACCATGATGTACACTACTATGAACAGAAGATACACTGCACATATTGTCAAATGTTATAGGTACATAGATGTCATTTAGATTTTTTGGACTGGCCCCTTTTCACTCTTTGAAGAAATGGTAGAAGTACTTAACAACCACAACATAAACTTAATACTCCCCCATCTCATAGATGAGAATGAATTAGTTTTTTTTTAATCTAAAAATTTACATCTTAGAACATGGTGAAGTAACAACGACACAATCTATAGAAAACCTACTGCCACAAACAGCCTGCTACCTTGACACAGTTATCATCCCTACCACCTTAAGGCCAATATCCCATATGGTCAGTACATGCGAGCAAAAAGAAACTGCTCTTACCCTGTGGATTTTGAAAAGGGAACCTAAAGAACGTAAAAATAGATTTAAAAGCTTTGGTTAACCAAGCATGGTATTTAGGCTAGATCCGAAATGCATGCCATCTGTATCTGCACAAGAGATACAGCAACCCCAGAAGATCATTTCAGCCTTGGTAGGCCTTGTCATTGAGGTGTAGCTGATACCCCTCTAGGCACGAGCAAGGGGTCCATCCATGTCAATATTACCCTTTAAACTTGAGGAGAACAAAAAAACAGGTTAAAAGAGATTATGGACAACAGCTCAAGTAGCTTACACTTCAGTGCATCCCCGCTCAAATCTCAAACTGGTACTGCACACATACTATAAGTTACTTTAACCATAAGCCATGTTTCCCTTCTTGCAGATGAGACTTGCTGAATAAAACATACAGTTCCTATTATTTCATATTTCTCTTCTCATCATTTATTATGTATAACATCCAAAGCCACATACAAATTAAACATTACAAAATATCACAACCTTTGTGGCCCAGGCTGACCGATTGTCCGTATGCAGCACTCAGTAAATGTTGCATATAGCCCTTCAAATGTCATTTAAAGCTCTGTTACTGAGTGATGGCACTTAGCTGTAGTGATTCTAAGGAGAGACGGGATCATTCTGCATGCCCCCCTGCCCCCTTTGCTAGCTGCCCAGCACCTATCACAGTGTGATTGGCAGGAACGGCATGCCACAGCTGCAGAATGAAAGGGAGGTCTCTTTCTCATGATGCAGTCATCCAGTATATAGTGCTCACAGACCACTCTCTACTTTTTGAGCTGGGAAACGACTCTGCTCTCAGTACTGAATTAGCAGAAGGAATTCTTATAAGTTAGGGTTAGCATTATGTTAATGGGTAGTTTTAGTGTTAGGGTAGGGTTAGGTTTATTGTTAGGGTAATGCTATATGTAGTTTTAGGCAGTGCTAATCCTTGGTGGAAGCATAGCACCTAGGCACTCTATAAATAGAAGTGCATTGGTGGGGTGTACAGCACTACTTGGCATGTTGTCCTCAAACTTGCAACTTTTGTCTTCCAGCTCTGCGGCTAGGCACCGATTGCAAGAGCTGGAGCCTAATGAGAGGGGCAGGGACCAAATTGTGTTGGCTACACCAATAAGAAATAAAATCACAATTTTATGGCAATTTGTTTTTATACATAAGAATAAATGTCTGCATCATAATAGGTACTTAGTGTATTTATAAACTGAGAGATTTGTTGAATTTTTTGTTTTTTATGGATCCATTTCTGATGTCAAGTGCTATTTTGGGTCAAATGTAAGATCCAAATAAAATTCTAGGCTATAGCGGATTTTTTAATTATAATTTTGTTTTTGATACCTTCTTAAATAGCTATTGTTTTTCTCCAAAACACAGATACATTACAGATACATTAGTTCTATGTCTTGGCAGCATGTTGTGTTACTAGCACCAATAGCCACATTCATTAATAAAATGAAAAAATAAACATAATCAATGCAGCAACAGTCACGCAGTAGTGATTTAGTAATATATGACAACAAGAAAAGGTTATTCTGTATACTTGAACAAGAAGCAAAGGTGACCGAAAGCCAGCATTGCTCTAATATTCAGCCATGTCACATTATCGGGTAATAAATTGTAAAATTAAAGCCTACAGCCGTTAAGTTTTTCCTCCATATTAAATGAAAGACTGAAAATATTATGTTAAAACAAAAGAAAAAAATAAAAATAAATAATTTAGACCAGTAGAACACTGGGGACCATATTCCTAATGTGTTGTAACAATTTAGTTTACTTTTCACATGCATTTATTTTAATCTGTGTGAGAGTAAACAATGTCACAAAGGATCAAGAGTAAAATAGATCCTTCTCTGAGGTAAAAGCAGACAGCGCCCATATTTCACATACACAAATCATATTTTTGTCTATATATTGCTGATTGTTATACACTGATCAGTAGTTGTTGAAATAAGTAGTTAGGGGTGATTTGGACTCTAAGCAGTGGCTCTACTCTAATGAATGTGGAGCACTTAGCAATGCTATAAGTCTTCTGGCCAACTGATAACCTTGAAAAACCTAACCTATGCCCTATTTTCTCATTGCATATATGTGGTAAGATGGGTTATGCACTTTGGTGTTTTTATATCCTCTTTTTGGATCTAAAGATAAACAAATTAATTTCAAAGGTGAAGCTAAAATGGTGATAGGAATATAAAAATGTTTAATGACATCTCTTTCAGGAATATGCTCAGATTGTGGTCTCCATCCACAAAACAAGAAGAGGACTAATCACCAGGAAATATAGCCACAAGAGGATAGACTTGTGTTGCAGAGTAGAGGAAGAATGAAGAATTCTGCAGACAGACAATAGAGTTAATAGAAAAAGTGTAGAGGAAGACAGAGAGCCTGCAACTATTAAACGTTATGTTCCCACATCCTTATAAAGATGTATTAATATACATACATTTTAAACTCTTCATTATTATTATAAGACAAATAAAAATAAAGGTTTAATTAAATAAAATTACCATTTAACAACTAACTTTTAATCTATGAGATGAGCAGTTTACAACTGGTCACAGACAAAAGATATGCTGTTCTTCGTTAACATAGTGACATAATTTGTTAATAGCCAAATATTATGCAATGGTTAGGATTTACTGCCCAAACTTTATGGCCATAAAGAAAGAATGTGATCTTGGTCTAGAAGTACTAAGGCTCTGGGAAATTTGAGTATGCCTTAAGAGATTAAAAGGTGTGTCTGTGCACATTGTCATTCAAGGAAGACATCCATTAGGAGAGGCATTCAGTGTTTAGCTGAAAGAAGAGTTGCTAGTGTAGAATATCAGCTTTTTCTTTCTCATTAACCTCGCCGATTACAGTGGTAGAGTTCATCAAATATGTTTCTCCAAACTAAAAATATTCAAGCATCATGATTTCACTAGAAAATAAGAAACCCTTGATGAAAAATGGCCAAACTAATGACATAGGTTTTGAAATTATTTCAACCTCTACCTTGGACCCCTGACAAATTGGTACTCTTCATCTTCAATATCACCTATATGACACAGAATTAATATTAATGTGTATAATGCTAGAAAGGGAAGATCATGCAATATGTAAGCAGTCGAAATTTAAATGTATTAAAATAAGAATTTCTTGCTTTTGCACGTCCATAGCTGCATTACTACTTGACAAAAAAAAAAATACCTGAGGCTATTGTTAAACATGAAACTATTTTGTTAACAAGGTTCTTTTCTTCAAGTTTGAAATATTAAAAAATAGTATACAGCTCAGTTCTATCTTGGAATTAGTTAGTGGGTGGATTGTCTTAGATGCAATATTATTATTGATGTGGGCACCAAAATGTGTATTTAACAGGAAATATATAAATGGAAACTTAAACTACTAACACTGATAATCTACTTTTTTCTAATTTAAATGTCTAGATTTAGTCTAGTTATTAATAAGCTTCAGTTATTTTCTGTATTACATATGTGTTTTTTTACAAACTATAAAGATTTATTTATCGTTTAAGTAGTAAATGTTACTTTCTATGACAATGGTTGGCATAGGTTTGGCAGGGGACCCAACTTGTTTTTTTTCCCAATTTGTACTTTTAAATTATGTTGTCTGTAAATTTAACTACAGCATGTTTTATGGATGATTTTCCTATAGATTGTTGTTTGCAGAAGAGCAATATAATATATTATATTAAGTTGTATATAATTCTCCCTGTCATTTTGTGGTATGTTGTCTTTGTTTTATAGAGTTAGTTTGAGTTCATCTAAGGAGTTTATGCATTTCACTAAGGATTTATCATCTCCCCAGTCTTCATTTACCATTCTAGAACAGTTGCTTGCTTCCTCACAACAAATAACCTTTAGGATCTAGGACTCAATTTTTCAAAAATGTCAGAGCATTTAGTAACGCTTAGAAAGGTAATGTTTCTCTATGTGTTGATGCAGAACTTTTGATTGATCACCTTACAATAGTAGAATATTTTAAGGGCACAGTACAAGCTGCAGGTGTTATTGAATGTTGGATTATTCCTAATTTATGAATTATTATTTTAGGATTTTTTTTTAAAATTAATTGCAAACAGTGTATTCATTGTAAACACACACACACACACACATATTAATATCAAATGAAATAGTTTTATGCATTTGGTAAATAAAATGATAGATATTGACAAAATGATTATTATTGCAAACTGTGCCTGTCCATTTGGTATCCTTAGCGAAGTATGCCGAAGCTATTAATAGCATACTTTGCACCACAGATGATTGGATCAGCATATGGTGACTCTATATAAATGATGTATTGACAATATTCCAAACAAGGCAGGATATAATTTGTCATTTGACCAAGTATTTTATTATTGGCATACTGTGCATTCCATAAAGATGCAAGACAGTCGTGGAATCAATGGCAAATTCAGGAGATCTTATTTGAGGACCTAAATGCCATTTTACATTCAATGTATCTGTGAGGATGGAGTGGTGTTATGAGGCATTCCATATTTCCTTCTGTTCCATGGATGTGAGGTCATTAAAATAGGACCTCCTTGATACTTGGATTTGCCTAGTAATATAAACCTTTGCTGTATGCCACATTTTGCTCATTACTGCTTTCCTTTGTGCATTCCAATATGGTAAATTATATTAACACTCCCTTGATTCTTCCTCTGGGTTTTCCTTTGGACTTGTTCATTAAAAAGTTGTAAAGATTCTATATCTCTTTCACTTTCTTGCTTTATGTTACATTTTCTGTTAACATTGATCTTTATTATGAAAGCCTCCAGGAACTTCCTTCATGCTTCATTGATTACTAATTTTACCACATTACAAGAGGCTGCTTATTTGTATAATCTTTCTTTACTAAACAACTCCAGCAGCACAGATCAAAAGTTTTAACCAATCATAATCAAGAAACATTTCTATATATGTCTCTGTGGTGCCTGCCTCTTCCTCTTTCTTTGCTGCTCCAGCTAGAGTACAGGTCAGAGTAATGCTTCTCTTACATTCTACCTTATGATTTGGATTTGTCTTGCTAATTACTACCTTATCTTATTACTATTGTATGTCCGGCTACATCCCCCCTCCTGGCTCTAACTATCCCTGTCTGTCCGGGCGGACGGCCTGGCCTCCCTACCCGTGGCAAAAGCTTTCCCGCTGGAGGGTAGGGTGGTCCTCTTACGGCCTGGTTTTTAACCAGGATGGGGGGGTGGCCGGGTGGTGGGGATTATGGGGTGTTTCACATCCGTCTGCTCACACAGACCGCGGGAGTTGTTCCCGCCGGGGCTCTGTGCGCAGCTGCCATTTTGTTTCTCACAGGCTGCGATACTTAGGGCGGCCATCTTTTCAATTTCAGACGGTTCGCTAGCACTAATACTGCTGGATCTAAGACTCCCTGTATGGAGATTAGGGATTCCCTTCTCCTCACAGGCATTGCACTGCCCCACTGTGTACCTTTACAAACAAGTAAGGACTTCACTGTTGTGCCATCTATTATCAACATATCATATATACTGACAATTGTGTGCCTAACCCTTTTACTGCCAGCACTACATACCCAGGGGTGGACCCTGTAGCACTATCCATGCGAGCATTAGTGAAGGTGACTGGAACACTGCCGGTACCATTACCCTTTCTGGGTTTCTTCAGTCACACTGGCGGATCTGTAACACCCGCTTGGTACCTCCCCACTGGAATCATACAGGGTATACCCTGCAGTACTGGAGGCCTTCAGCGCTTCCCCCCAATTCAGGGCTCTGCTCCCTGACACACTAGTCCCTCTCTACGACTGGCACCGAGGGCCAGCTTTCCGCCTTATTATCATACCAATGTGGGAACTTTGTGGTTGGCAACCCCCAATTAAGCACACAGGGGAAGCCCGGCAAGACAACCTATTGTGGTTGCTGACCCATGTCCTCTCCTCCACAGATACCAACCGATACGAGGATGAGCGAAATGCCACCACCGACCCAGGATTTCCAGTCCATGATTAACGCCACAGTGGCGGCCTCGGTATCCCTGCTTAATGCGGGCATGTCCCCGACACAGGATGAGGAAGCAGGGGGTTCAGAGAGGCCCACCAGGAAACCACCTCTCTTACCAAAACACCACAGAGCAGGCACAACATCCTCAGTCAGATCGAAAGTGAAAGATACGGTCGGTGAGACCTGAACCTCAATCCCCAATGCACTCCTCCCGGGACGAGGATGAATATCCACATACACTGGATATCCTGGATGAATGTCAAGTGGACGATTCCACGTCAGAAGGGGATGAATGGAAAGACCTTAACAGACACGACTCCATGTGAAGGAGTCTTATGCAGGTGAACCCTCATCACGAGGGCCCTTACAAAACCTGGAGACAGAGGGTCAGTTCCTGGACTCCCAAGGCTGTCCATTGTTCAACCCGCGGTCCATTATGCACCTAAAATGATTGGACTGGGGCCTCCCGAGTCACCTAGCACAATTTGTGCTAGGTGATTCGCATACCTCTGGAAAAAGAGGCCAGGGCACGGGTACGGGTGCAAGACGCATGCCCTACTGTGCCCGACAAGGTGGCAGTGACCCCAGAATTCGACCAAACGGTGGTCGTTTTCATGTCTCTGATTGGACGGGACCCCAGGAAAGGAGCCAAACGTGGTATGAAATCCACACAGGACAAGTTGCTCAACATGCTGGGCCCCTTAGCAAAGATACTGTACTTTGCAGACATGGCCTTGTCCCAGGGCACACAACTTGACCCCCACGCTGTGCGGGAATGGGCGCAACAAGGTATATACCTCCTAGGCAACACAAATGCAGCCCTCTGCACGGAAAGACACAAAGGGGCACTGGTCCGCATGGATGCCAAACTTATGAACATGGCCAGCAAAGAATTAGGGGCGGCTGCCAACAGCCTACTGTTCGGTGACACCTTCATCTCCAAACTAAAGAAACATGTATCTCTTTGCACTACCATCAACAAGGCCAAAAATATCTCCAACAGGTCTTCCGGCAACCATCTGCTTTTGGAAGGGCTGGTCGACAGAGGGGCTATGCCACCAGCTGCTTCTGGTCTTTTGGACCCAGGCCCAACGCACCTTCAACTTCATTCTACCCGAGTTCCAACTACAGGCAGTCCTCAAACTATCGAGGTGCACCCAGGACTAGAGGCTCCCGCAGACGAGGATGTGGTTACTTTCCCTCAGGTGAGTCCTACTTTACATTCCCCTTATTCTACGCTAACCACAAGGAGACTGTCTATTTTCTTACAGAACTGGAGGGACATCTCGGCTGATGCCTAGATCCTGCAGACGGTGCAGGGATACGACATAGAATTTGCTTCCATCCCTCTCCAGTCGCGACCTCCACACCCCTTGCGGGTTTCCAAAGCTCAGGAGCTCCTCATAGATGCAGAGATACAGGCTCTATTCTACTGGTCATGGACAACATGTCAGCGGTACAATATATCAATCGCCTGGGAGGGGCCCGATCCAGGGCACTTTCGGAGGCGACCAAAGACATCAACACCTTTTGCCTGGCCAGGAACATCACACTCAAAGCGAAATACCTACCGGGGACATCAAACCTCACGGTGGACTGGTACTCCGGCCACTGGAGGGACAACAGCGACTGGCGGCTTGAATGTGAAAGTCTTCCAGGTTCTGTTATTGCATAAGAGTCCACTACAGATAGACCAATTTGCTTCCAGGACAACCCCCAACTGCCTAGATTTTACAGTTGGCTCCCGGATCCGGAATGTGAAGCAGTGGATGCATTCCTTCAAGAATGACCACCCCCAAGGGGTCTCTGTGTTTCCTCTGTTCTCCATGATAGTGAGGGTCTTGCACAAGATACGGACTCAAGGGACAACCATCATTCTGATAACCCTACTCTGGCCGAGTCAGGCCTGGTTTCCGGACCTATTGGAACTATCGTGCGACCATCCACTGAGACTTCCGATCTTCCCATCCCTACTAAGTAACCCTCAAGGGGAGCTTCATCTGCTCATCCTACAAGACTGGCTCGGTTTAGTGGCTTGGATGGTTTCAGGGGATCTTGGAACATTGATGGATTATCACAGACTACTAAGGATCTCCTATGGGACTCATGGGCCCCAGGCACTCGACGGTGCTACCTGGCAGCCTGGAACAGATGGGCTCACTGGTGTCTGGAGAGGGACTCAGATACCTTTTCAGCCCCTGTTCCTTTAGTTCTGAACTTCCTATTCTCCTTGTTTTTGACCAGCCAGTCCTATCATTCAGTTAATGTTACGTGTTCGGCGATATCGGCAGCCCGCATCCCTGTCCTCGGACGCCCAGTGGGACAGGATCCATTGATCTGTTGCCTCATGAGAGGCATACGCCTATCTCGCCCACCGGGCTCGAAATATTTGCTTCTTTGTGACGTCGATTTGGTCTTGGAGTTTATTCTGAAATGGCCTAACAACGAGTCACCATCCTTGCGACAACTGTCGGCTAAGCTTACCTTACTACTTTGTCTGGTCTCGTTCCGTTGGATTTCGGATGTCAGAGCATTCGATGTGGACGGTCTTTCCTTCTCACCGGAAGGTGTCTCTTTTTCAAGATATCCAATAGTCATTTGCCCAACAAAGACACTGTTGGACAACCTGCAGTCCTATTCAGTGACAAATTATTTCAGTCTGAACTTATGACCGACTATTGGATATTTATCACTGACTATTGCTTTTATTTATACATTTTTTGTATGTTTGTTTAGTTTGAAGTACGATTTAGACCGTATTTTGGGATTTTTTATCACTAACTATTAAAAGTGAAGTTTTAAATAATTATAGACCACTTTCCTAGGGTATTCCACTTTCTCTATATATATTTTTTACTACTAACTCCACTTTTCTTTTCTTTCAGTATAATTCTGTGTGTGTGTGTGTATATATATATATATTTATTTATTTAATATCATTCTACTTGAATTTTGATAATATATATATATATTCAGTTACAGGAGAAACAGGAATCTGAGAGATTATTTGGTACATACTGATATACTGGCATCAAGACATGTTACACATCAGAACCCTGGCTGTTTTCGTTGTTTGAAATGTATGGCTTGTAATAATATGACTCCTGGAAAATCATTTTTTCATCCACATTCAGGGAAAGAGTATAAGATACAACAACGGATTACCTGTACAACTACACATGTTGTTTATCGGATTTTATGCCCGTGTGGTCTCATGTATATTGGGAAAACCTCGAATGATTTGAGGCAACGAATGAGGGGACATAGATCGACTATTAGAATGGCACTATCGAGTAGTGTTGCATCCATCCCTATATCTAAACATTTCCTTGAAAAGGGACACACATTGCCAACTTTGAAATTCATGGGTTCCGATTCCCCTGAGGGGAGGTGACAGAAATAAGCTGCTCCTTCAAAGAGAAGCTTTTTGGATTTTTACACTTGGAACTATGTATCCAGGAGGATTGAACGAGATTAATCCTCTGAATTGCTTTATTTCAACAAGATAATGATTTTTTGGTTGTAGAATATTGTTATCATATGCTCGATATCCTAGTAGATTTGCTACATATGTTTATTACTGTTTGCTACATATGCTTATTACTTTGTGCAATTAGAATTTGATACTCTCTTTTTCTCTCCTGTGTGACTGTGTATATTGTTACACATTTTTGCTCACTATTTGAATTCCTCTATAGGACTTAGCCTCCCCAGCTTTTATCTGGTTTGTGCATATAACTTGTTTAGACATTTAGTAGATCTGTACCTTGGGTGGCGTTTTTGATCCTCTATACATATCCTGATTTTTCATTTGGCACCTGAGCTCATGGATTTGTTCCATCTCGGTTGCCTATGTATTGTATTTTATTTTATTTGTATACTTTACACTCTTTCTCACCAGTTCACACCTTACTGGTTTAAATTTATCTCGGGGTTATGCCCTTTCAACCTTGACACTTCACTTATGACATCATCACTTTTTCTGCTTACTCTCCAATCAGAATTCGTTTTCACCATATTTAAACTTCCACTGTTCCCACTTTTCACTGTCTTGATAAAAGTCCTTCGGGGACTGAAACGTCGACTAGATCGCTTTGTATACTTTACACATTTTGTAATAAACCAAGTATATCTTTTCTAAGAAGACCTCTGGAGTGCACTAGTTTTTTATTTATATCAATTACGGCTGAGGAAGCACCGAGGCAAGCACAAGACCGGCAAATTGAGTGCAGGATTTTCTAAGTTTACATATATACATATATATATACGTATATATCACTATATATATATATATATATACACCTATATATAAATAAAAATATTTAAAAAAATTATATAGATATATACATATATATACACATACGTATATATACATATATTAATTCTACATATATATTTATGTAATATTTTTACATAATTAGGTATCTTAATTAATTACAATTAGCGGGACCTGCCTGACAACCCATGCCAAAAGTAAAGGGAATTTAATTTGCTAGCACTATATTTAACCCTATAACTTTCCAAGACACCATAAAACCTGTACATGGGGGGTACTGTTCTACTCGGGAGACTTCGCTGAACACAGATATTAGTGCTTCAAAATAGTAAAATGTATTACAACGATGATATCGCCAGTAAAAGTGAAGTGAAATTTTTCATGCACAAACAGCACTTACACGGACAATGTTATTGCTGCGATACTTTTTACTGTTTTGAAACACAAATATTTGTGTTCAGCGAAGTCTCCCGAGCACAACAGTACCTGTCATGTACAGGTTTTATGGTGTTTTCAAAAGTTACAGTGTCAAATATAAGGTTTGCGTTTCATTTTTTTCACATAAAAATTCGCCAGATTGGTTAGGTTGCCTTTGAGACCCTATGGTAGCCCAAGATTGAAAATTACCACTATGATGGCATACCATTTGCAATAGTAGACAACCCAAGGTATTGCAAACGGGGTATGTCCAGTCTTTTTTAGTAGCCACTTAGTCATAAACACTGGCCAAAATTGGCGTTTTTTGTATTTTTCACACACAAACAAATACTAACGCTAACTTTGGCCAGTGTTTGTGACCAAATGGCTACTAAAAAGACTGGACATATACCCCATTTGCAATACCTTGGGTTGTCTACTGTTGCAAATGGTATGCTATTATGGGTGTGAATTTCATTCCTGGGCTACTATACAGTCTCAGCACTGTTTCCCCTGAATAAAATGATATATAATAAGGGTGGGTGCATTTACTATGAAAGAGGTGAATTACGGTTGGACAGACATGTAGTGCAAATGCCAGGTTTTGTTTACATTTTGTTTTGTTCACAACGTGTACATTTGGCTCCGTCCTTAAGGGGTTTATAATGAGTTTGCTATTTTAGGCTATTCCTGTGTCATTTTGTATTGTCTACTTCTTACAACTCTGTATGATCTCTGTTAATGGGACTCACCTCTGCCCAAATACAAACCAAGTGTAAATCACTGTTTACAGTATGCGCCCCGAATGACAACATACATGCATTTATGTAATTTTTCATAGGGGTATAATCTAAAACTGCTTGCAAAATTTGCAGTTCTCTTGTCTGCTGCTTCTGCCTGCCCTCCCCTTCTAACCCTGCCCGGTCTTTCTGTGGCTGTCCAATCGTTGACTTCCTGGTCCAGTTCAATGTGAAGGTGGGTGCTCTGGGCAGTTGCTGCCTCTTGAGTTTGGCTCCGCTGGGGTTTTGGGGGGCTGGGGGGTTGATTTATGGAGGTGTCAATTTGTACTGAAGACTGCACTTTAAAAAAAAAAAAAAAGTACACACTAAAGTGCTTTAGGGGTCTGGAGTGCCCCTTTGAGTGAGTTTTCCCCTTTAAATTAGTTTTCTCCTGTCATAAGCAATTTACAAGTGAGTCTTAAAAGCCCTACATTACAAGTGCCTTAACATACCCTACAGGGCGTCTACCACATAGTATGGCTTTCAATTAGATTACTGCATTTTATGATTTATTGTCTGCTATGGCCTCATTCGACCACTCAAGCACATAAATTTTCCACCTTCCAGATATCTGGTCCGCATTCGACCGTGCAGGTTTTCCTTATGCAGTACAAGCTCATCCACTTTTTAGACATGGTTAACATTTTGGCCCACTTTGGCTGCTCGTTTTATCGGTTGTATGAACATGCGTCAATCATATTTATCCATATTAGGCCGGCTCAGGTATTGTGATTACTTTTACTGTTTTATTTGTAGGGTCTACAAATAATGCATAATTTAAAACTCATTCAGTTGTGTATGGATAAGTGTTTATCATCCTCTTAAGGGACCACTATAGTGCCAGGAAAACATACTCGTTTTCCTGTCACTATAGTGCCCTGAGGGTGCCCCCACCCTCAGGGTCCCCCTCCCGCCCGACTCTGGGGAGAGGAAAGGGGTAAAAACCTACCTTTTTCCAGCGCTGGGCGGGGAGCTCTCCTCCTCCTAGCCTGTTCACCACTGTGGCATTCTAGAGGCATGGGCCTCTGTTCCCGTTTTTTATTCTGTCTGCCGACACCCCGTTTTATTTGGCTCCATATGTATGTATTCTATGATGCTTTATAAGTTTTTAAATATGCTTTCTATTATGTTAGCCATTTCATAAACTAGATGATTATTTGTAACTCTATCAGGTTCTCTACCATCTCATCACCAACATGTCTTGGTTACTTACAACTTCACCACAACAATTCTCTGATTCACATCCCAACTACACCTGCGCCTTCCTTACAGCTGCACAGCCATCCTGTAACTCAGGAACCAAATTGGGACACCATCTGGTATTATATACAATTGCCTACTCATGGCCCTCACTAGGCCTTTACAATGTGTGGTCATATGCCCCACAGTGGGCAACATGCAACGTCCTAATTCGGCACCTCATTTGCATTACATCCGTCTTACAGGGGTTGCATACTACCCCATTATACTACATGCTATCGGCAATATACCTATCCTTAAGATTCTCATTTGGTCAATCTCATGGGGTAATTGTAATCCCTCATTATGTACATTATCTTTACCTCGCATTAAACCCTTCGGTTCACCTATATCTAGTTAGGTGAGTTTATTATATCCTTCATAGATATCATATTGAAACTGCTCACTTATAGCAAGGTTGTGAGTAAATGTTAACTGGGTCTTGTTTCAGGCCCAATGCCTTTACACCCGTCCATACTGGGCCTTCATTTCATTCCCATCTATGACGGACCGCCTGGCACCCTGACCAGGTACCTCCATCATTCGCTGCTTCCTAGTTCTTGCGAGCACCATAAACACTGTACTGGAACACCATAACCACCATAAAACCTACAAACCACAGCAGCTTGGTTGGGGTCTCGCTGTCCTCCACCCACCCTGGACCCAAGATCAGGATCCAGCTTCCAGTGGGTAGACCTTTCCTAGTCCCGAGAGAGGAACAGCTCTTATAAGAGCTAGTGATTATACTCAGGGGAGTATTGTGATATAGCAATCCTCAATCATGAGCCAAGACTTCATGAAGGGGTAAATTAATCTCAGTTTAATGGGAGCCACACTTGGCCTTATATGCAAGGGGTATGCACACATGGTAGATTGATTTGTAACTTCACAGACCAATAACAATAAGGTTACAACACTCCCACACACAATCCCTCCCCTCTGCCAGGGAGATAATTGGATAAGTCACTGTACTAATTCTAATCCAATTATCTCCATGCACAGAAAAAACATACTTTTTAAAAACACCCCAAAAGTACCCTAAAAATACTTAAAACCCCACAAATGTTACATCCCCTGATAGCCCTGATCTGGGTGACCAACATATCCAATAATTATCCAGATCAGTTCAAAAGTTCAGGAATTTCCTGGAAGTCTTATTTTTGACCGACCGTGCACATAATCCTATGCCCAAAACAATTCCAGGGAATCAGGGCTAACGGTCGGTCTCTCTGTCTGGAGTACAAAAGTACATAACTCACATGAACAGAGCCTTTTTGAAGTGCATTGGACAAGGTATATTGCAGAGCCCATAGTACTGAGGCAAGAGGCTGGCCAGCAGGCCCCTCCAAGAACCCGTGATGAGGTTCAGTTCATCACACCATTAATGGGCAGCCCAATATGACCCAGTTAGACCATCATTTGGTCTTTGCATAAGTGCCTTCCTGCTTCATGGGGCTTATATGCATACACCACTCTTTCTTTCAACATTTCATTACACCACTCGTACTCGTTAGACCTATACCAACAAATCTATACGGCCCGAACTCGGCCTGAAAAACTCCATGGTACATTAATCCCTTATTCTATACATTGTATCCTCACTTCACATACTGTAACTTTGTTCTTGCACAGTATTTGCAATGGTATGTCAAGTCACCTACATTGAGACACCATATACAGTCAGGTCCATAAATATTGGGACATCGACACAATTATAATCTTTTTGGCTCTATACATCAACACAATGGGTTTGAAATGAAACAAACAAGATGTGCTTTAACTGCAAACTTTCAGCTTTAATGTGAGGGTATTTACATCCAAATCAGGTGAACAGTAGTGATGTCGCGAACCCGAAATTTTCGGTTCGCTAACGGCGAATGCGAACTTCCGCAAATGTTCGCGAACCGGCGTACCGCCCGAAACGCCATTGACTTCAATGGGCAGGCGAATTTTAAAACACACAGGGACTCTTTCTGGCCACAATAGTGATGGAAAAGTTGTTTCAAGGGGACTAACACCTGGACTGTGGCATGCCGGAGGGGGATCCATGGCAAAACTCCCATGGAAAATTACACAGTTGATACAGAGTCTGGTTTTAATCCATAAAGGGCAGAAATCACCTAACATTCCTAAATCACAATGAATATGGATTGACACTTGACATATGACATATTGACACCTTGACATATGGATTGACACCTGTCCTCAGAACCCCTGATGCACACGGACACAGAGCAGAATAGAGACTGGTCCCCCTACATAGGGTCACTTGGCAGATATGGATTGACACCTGTCCTAAGGTTCTCTGATACACACTGACACAGAGCAGAATAGGGACTGGTCCCCCTACATCGGGTCACTTGGCAGATATGGATTGACACCTTGTTACAAACTGCTATTTGTAACGGGCCCTTTAAATGGCAAATTGCCCTGCTTCCCTGGGTTGTGGAGAAGCCTATTTGCCAGCCTCCTCCCGCATGACTATGGCCCCTGGGAGATTGTGAAAATGTATGCACTTTTATTTGGTGTGTATGGCCCTTTAAGACTGTCGGTGGGCATATTGGGGCTTATGGACTCTTTATGTGACTGGTGCTGGCCCTTTAAACACCTTTTTTGGGACATCAGGAAGATTGGGACACTGCCCCTTTAAGGCCGTGTCCCCAGACTTGTTGGGGACACTGCCCCTTTAAGACGGTGTCCCCTGTGTCCCCAGACCTGGTGCAAACCCTTTGTGCCTGCCTGGCTAATTCCCACTTGGTTCAGTAAATGGGGCTTACTAAACCAAGTACCACACAGGCAGACCACCCAGAAGTGGAAGTGTGCAGGCAATTTACCTCCCAGAAGCTGCGGTTAACCGCAGCTTAATTGACAATGCTGGGAGGTCTTTGTTCGTTTGCTGAACACGTGGCGGCGGCCATCTTTGATCATTCGACGAGGTCAGCGGTATGTGTAGCCAAATTCATGGAACTAAAATCGGCTACACATTTCCGCGAACACCGCTGAGCTCTACCTTCTCCCCTACTGGTTTTACAGCTGCAGAGACTAAGTCCCATTCGGCGATGGGACTTAGTCTTTTTTTCAGCCTGAAATAGACCGACCTTACAGCCCAAATCTATGGAACTGTTTTGGGCAGGAAATGTGCTTGCAGTCGGTCATAAAGGGACCTCCAGCTAACTTTTTAACCCCTGGATGGATTTGGCTGATTTTTGGTTATGTTTATGTTTTAAGTGTGCTGATTCCAAATATGTAATTATGAAGATGGGATGTGTAGTTTTAAAGTTACAGTGTATGGCTAAAACTGTATTTTTACTGCCTGTGTTTAATTATGTTAATCTCTTCCCAAAC
>OW240917.1:134053867-134130656 GCA_933207985.1 Pelobates cultripes | reverse complement strand
CCAGCATGTGGAAGGAAATACAAGAAATGTTGGAACTGGGGTAATTGTGGCCTCCCAAAGTCCCTGGGCGTCACCGGTAGTTCTAGTGCCTATTGACTACCGGAAACTGAACGACCGGACTATAACCGACGCCTACCCCATGCCCTGCATCAACAAATTGCTAGATCGCATGGCTAGTGGGCACTAACTACCTTAGACTTGTGCAAGGGTTATTGGCAGATCCCACTAGACTCAGCCTCCATACCTAAGTCGGCATTCGTCACCCCATTCGGGCTATACCAATTTCGAGTTTTGCCCTTTGGGATGAAGAATGCTCCAGCCACCTTCCAACTGATGGCGGACTGACTTCTGGAGGGAATGCAGGACTTCGCATGTGCCTACTTGGATGATATTGCTATCTATAGCGGCACATGGGAAGCCCACCTGACGCACTTGGCTACGGTATTTGGGAGGATACAAGAGGCAGAGCTCACCCTAAAACCCAAGAAATGTCATGTGGGAATGGCGGAGGTTCAGTACCTAGGGCATAGAGTTGGGTCCGGGAAACAACACCCCGTACCCGCCAAAGTAGAAGCCATAGCCAACTGGCCCTAGCCCCACACCAAGACACAATTGTTGACATTCTTAGGCACCGCAGGGTGTTATCGGAAATTTGTCCCCGACTATAGCGGCCTGCCCAAACCCCTCACCGACTTAACCAAGAAGGCCTTGCCGAAGCAGGTAGCGTGGTGCCCGGAGTGTGCAGCAGCCTTCCAGAAACTTAAAACTGCCTTAAGTGAGGCTCCAGTATTGGCGTCCCCAGACCCTACTTTTCTGGTCCACACAGACGCCCTTCATGTTTGGGCTGGGAGCCATGCTAAGCCAAGTGGGGGAAGATGGAATGGAGCACCGGGTGGCATATATCAGTCGCAAGCTATAACCTCGAAGTCAGCTATGCCAGAAGGAGTGTATGGCACTAGAATGGGCACTTAAGAAGCTCCAACCATACCTTTATGGCCGTGCATTTACCCTAACTGACCATAACCCCCTCATTTGGCTCAACCAAGTATCTGGAGACAATCCCTGGTTGCTTCGCTGGAGCTTGGCTTTGCAACCCTACAATATCGCCCGGGCAAACAGAATGGTAATGCGGATGGGCATTCCCGGCAAATGGACTTGGATATTTGACTGTTACCCAGATATCCCCAAGCCAACCCGGCAGGGTCTAGGCGGGTATGCCGACCCATGGGACTAAGGGGGAGTATTGTGAAGAAAATAGACTTATTTTCGTCATTTTCTTCTGTTTATTCGTGACTTTCAGCTGTATTAGTTTATTTTGGATATTATTGGTTCGGTAGATTAAACTACTGAACACCGACCACCCTCCTGGCTCATTACCTTCAAAGGGAACCGTCTATTAAGCAGTCTCTGGGCGGCCGCCGTTCGTATATGCAGATGCCACATGGAAGAGAAAACGGCGGCCATCTTGGTTGCACGAAAGGAGGCAGCGGGCCTTGGTCGTTGAGTGTCTGGAACTAAAATCGGACACTCAACTTCCCGAACCACCACTGAAACATACGAACGCCTGCTTCCTTTTGTTGCCGAACCACGAGGAGAGAACCATTCGGTAGTTTGGTTCATACGAACATGGGGAACAATCGCTACTATGAGCGCTTTTATTCGGTTTTATGCTGTTTTCTGAATTGACCGACCGAACACGCTGAATTCATGGAACTGTTTTGGGTAGGAGCCTCGTGTGCGGTCGGTGAACTGAGATTCCATACTTTTTGAGAGCCCCTGAACTGATCTGGGTGAAATTTGAATATGTTGGTCTTCCAGATTGGGCCTGTGGGGATACCTTGTGTGTAAAGGGGTGTTCTAAGTTTTGGGGAAATTGTGTGTCCCCTGCCTGGATATAATTGGGTTGTTCCTTAACTTATCTGATGCAGAGGAAGGGAAGGTTTTACTGTAAAACTGTATTATGATTGGTTGTTCCTTTTGTTTACTGTGGGAGGTCCTCTTGCAGGAGGATTTCCATAAAAGCCAGTGTGGTGTCAAAAAGCTCATTCCTGTTGTACCCTTCATGAAGTCTAGGCTCATGCATGGGGAATATTTTACTTGCTGGGGAGAATCGTCTTGGAAGCTGCGTTCATCTACACTATTCCTCTACACCCTAACTGCAATTATAATCGCTTATGCTCAGCTAGTGGGAAAGTGGTTATGGTACTGAGGTCTTCTATTCCTTTGTCGTGCAAGCTGTTTGTCCCCACCCACCTACACCCATCTATATTAACAATTCACCTTTGTGGGCTCTTTTATTACAGGCATACTCGTACGTTGGTTTCAGCACACCCCAACCAACTTTGCTTCCCCTTCTACATTCCATTACGTATTAGATAAATTCTGAGCACAAATATATATATATATATATATATATATATATATATATATATAATTTTATATTATTTTTTTATTTTTTTAAATTTATTCTCATATTTCCAACATTTTTAGAAGTTTTACATATTTTGTAAAGAACCAAAAAGGTGACATCTTTGCTTTGGGTGAGGTGGTTAGGTAAGTCAGTGCACAGTAGCCCAAGGCACATTCGCTGCAAGGAGCTACATCACTACTGCTCTTGAGGATCCCACAAGACTGTGGGATAGATGATATCTCAGGATGACTGAGATGATGCCCAACTCTCATATCCACTGCTTGGTTTTTGTTTTTTACAGCTTTTATCAACTTCAGGTTTATCCAAAATACAAAGTAATCACTTAATGTTACAATATATTTTAAACCACTGGAATAGTAATGAAATTCCAATGCAGTCAGTATGAATATTTCATATGAATTATTAAATTTCCTCAGAAGTTACTGAGAAACACTTTAATCTGTGCCTTCTAACTTTTTAATTATATGTTTTCTTATTCTTATGGTAATATACTATTTCAGTTTAATCAAGCCATTTTGAAAGATATAATTCTGACTCCTTTGATGGTAGCAAAGTTTTATGTCTACAAGATTGACAATTGTTAACTGTATTTATTAATGATTTGATACAAGGAATTCTCTTAAACAAGAATTTACTTTAGCAAGTTTCATTTTTTTATTTTATTTATTCATTTATTCAAGTCACTGGCTTTAGATTACACTCATCTCATTCTTAATAATTGTAATATGTTAATGTAGAATGTGTGATTATAAATATTATGCTTAGGTTATTACTGTGTATCCACATGCAGACACAAAAACAGAGGTGAGCAAATTATCTTTTGAAAGTTAACAATTAAGCTGTGACGATAAGTTTCTCTTTTTTTCCAATGTGTCATACAAATTTCAACACTTGGAAGCTTGGTGACAAGTGGTCCAGCAATTGACAACATGCCATGATTGTCCTGACGTCCCATCAGTCCCAAAGGGGACATGAAGCAAGAAAAAAAGAATTTGTTCCAGAACCACTCCCCCTTTACTGATTTTGTTTTGTGGTAAAATATAAAGACTACCATTACAATTAGGAGATTCAATAGGAATAACAGGTGAAAGAGAAAAAAGTGAAAAGGTAAAAAGTTAAATTTTAAAAATGACTATAGTTTACAACTTGATATGAAATAATTACGTACCGGATTGAGTACAGTATGAAAATAATATAAAATAATTATTGACAACAAATAAATTGCATAAACCTTTAATTTCACCTGTATCTCAAAAGTAAACCTGATACAAGATTCAGCTAGCATAATTTATGTTGCTATATCCTGAGGGTAATCTTTCTCATATAAAACATCAGAAACAAGCTTGCTGTTTTGTGAGTATGAATGAAGTTGACAGTTGGTAAAATAGTTTTTTACACTTTAGATTTTACCTAGTCAAAGCCTATTTCAGAATGTGACAGTATTGTTAAATGTGGAAGCTTTATTAATTGAGGCATTGAGTTTAAAGAGACATACTAAAATGTGATATAATGACCACTTGGGAAGTGCACTATAAAAGTTTTGATGTTTTACCCTTTAGCAATACAATTTAAAATGTATAAAAGATGAAAACTGTCATTATGGATAACATCCCATGCATTATAGCGATGTTGTATCAGACTATTCACAGCTGTGATCTAAATAAAATACACTGTACCACGGGAATTTTATAACATGACAGGAGGCTTCCTATTTTGCATTAACTCTCTTTACTAAACTCCACAGCAGTAAAGAAAACGTAAAGAGTAACAAGTAAATCACTGAGCAGCATAGTATATAAGGGTCATGCTGCCTGTACACTTCCTCTTTCTTTACTGCTCCATCGCAGACAGGTCAGAATATCTGCTCCTCTGGAGCTTTATACATTTATACATTTATTGTCATGATCTATTTGTTCCATTCTATTGTCATTATCTCTATTATTGTCTTAATTTATTTCCTTTTATTTCTGTTCTGTACTGGGCTGTGGGACTAGGGGCTCTCTGTGGGTTTCTACCCTCTTATCTGCCCCTCTGTTCATTTTGGGACCCTCCCTGGGCCTCCCCTCGGTCTCCCCAGGTCCCCCTACTGCCCCCCTAACCTGGAGTGCCCTCCTGGGCTCCCTCCTTGCGGCCCGAATCGTTCGCGGCCGTTTTCGCGCCGGCCCGCTTCTGCCCGCGGCCAGCCTCAAAATTTAGTCCCCGGCTTGCGTCCTACACTCGCAGCCGCCATTTTGGATCGCGGACATCGCGAGATTCCCGCGGCCATCTTAGTTTTGCCTCGTGCATCTCATTAGGGACTCAGTGTGGCTGTGCTAACTTGCTGTTACCTCTGCATTGCTGTTTTTCACACCTTTTGTGTCGCACACCCCTGTGACTGAAGGATTACCTGCTCAGCACTCCATCTAGCTGCAATCAGTCTGCTACTCAGTCTCTGTGCCTCATCTGCTTCTATCAAGCTATCCTGTGGCTGGGTCAGTCAGGTCAGTGCTGCTGCCTGTTTATTATTGTGACCTGCACTTAAGGGTCCCAACCCTGTGCAACACAACATAACCTTTAAGTTCCACCTATCCCAAGATAGCTTGGATCTGAGGGCATATTCTAGGTGAATAGCGCTCAGATCCCACAAACACAGTTCTCAGAATCGTCGACCGAAGTTTGACTTTCACTGGCCATTCGTGTGTTTGCAGCCGACTGCAAGTTCCATACTATAGCTATCTGGGGTCGGCCACTTTCGTATTTATTGTTATTTCCACGAAATCCCGCTGTAATTCTCCAAATAACCGAACAGGCTTGTTCGTATAGACTGTAAATAGGGGATTTCGTTACAGCTTTCATGCGGGAGACCCTACTGGGTGTGGCCCAGACTGGAGGTGTTGAGGACACTGCGGACGCAGAACCTCCTCTAGACTCAGACACCATTTTGGACCCCTCAGGTCAGGCAATGTTCGACCCCCGCAACATACGACACCCCAGATCGGGTGACTGGTCACCTCCAGAACACCTTTCCAGGTTTATGCACCTGTGGCTCCGCAAACCTCTGGAGAAGGAGGTCCGCAGCCGACTCAGGTCTGAATGCCCACGCCCTTCCCTGCCAGATAAGGTCGCTCAGACCCCTGAGTTTGACAAGGTCATGTCGACCTTCATGATGCGCAGTGGTAGAGACCCTCGCCGAGGGGTAGAGAAAGGCCTATGGGGCGCCCAGGATAACTTGCTGGATTCCGTAGGCCCCCTGGCTCGCATTATGTATCTGGCGGATGATGCCTACGCCAAAGCCGACTCCTTCTCTGCCGAGGACATCAGGGAATGGGCACATGACGTTCATGAATGGGCACAACAGTGTTTTTGTTTCATTGGAAACACTAATGTTACGCTCTCTTCGGAGAGACGAAAGCAGCGTTCTACCGTATTAACGGTAAATTGGCAGACCTTGGCACAAAGGAGATTGGGCCCCAGGCACAAGGAAAACTATTTGGCGAACCGTTCCTCAAGGAACTCAATAAACACGTAAACGTGTTCACCTCCCTTAATAAGGCGCAATCCTCTATGCGCAGAGTTTTCAGGAGCAACCCTACCAGAGGGGTTTTTGGAAGGGCTGGCTGGCAGCGGGGCCGTGCCGCCAGCCGATTTTGGCCTTCAGGGCCCCGCACCCAACCAACACCGTTCTACCCGACAAGGGACTATCGGCAGCAACCCTTTTCCAGAGGCTCGGATAGAGGTCGTGGACCCCGCGGACGTTCCCGCTTTGCTGCAGGTAAGGACCCATATTCCTCCACTGTTACCATGCACCCGCACTGCGGGCCGTATTTCCCTTTCTTTCCAGAATTGGGCCGCCCTATGCTCAGACACATGCATCCTACAAACAGTACAGGGATATATCATAGACCTAGTGGGGACCCCCTTTCAGGTTCAGCCCCCTCGCCCCATCCACATGTCGTCCTCCGACCACAACCTTGTCAACGCGGAGCTACGCGAGCTCCGAGACAAAGGGGCCATCCAGCCGGCCCACGACGGGGGTGGTTACTTCAGCAGCATCTTCCTGGTTCGGAAAAAGTCGGGAGAATACCGACCGGTCATCAATCTACGCGCCCTCAACGCACATGTGGTCTATCGCCACTTCAAGATGGAGGGCATCCACCTCCTGCGAGACCTTCTTCGAAGCAACGACTGGTTCACCAGGCTCGATCTGAAAGATGCATATCTGTCAGTCCCGGTACACCCGGACTGTCGAGCACTCCTATGTTTCCTCTGGTACGGACGCCCTTGGCAATTCACTTGCCTCCCTTTCGGGCTCAGCTCAGCCCCATGGTGCTTCACCAAGCTTCTAAAACCAGTGGTGGCCCACCTGAGATCCAGGGGAATTCGATGCATCATCTACTTAGACGACCTTCTCCTCTTCTGCTCCGACAAACACAGACTACGCCAACACACTCACTTGGCAGTGTCCCTACTGGAATCTCTGGGTTTCGTGGTAAACCAACCGAAATCGGAGCTGACCCCTACCCAGACGATACAATTCCTCGGCTTCAAGATCGACTCGACGACATGCACTCTGAGACTACCAGCCTCAAAGATCAGAGCCATTCGCAAGGAGATTCGTAGGGTTCTCCATCTCGATTCCATTCCACTACGCAACCTGGCCAGGATTGTAGGATTCCTCTCTGCTTCCATTCAAGCCATATTTCCGGGTCCCCTCCACTACAGGGCCATGCAACGTCTCAAGGCGAAATACCTATGCCACAGACCTACTTACGACCAACCCGTCCCGGTGACGACGGAGGTTCGCGAAGAGCTATCATGGTGGCTGGACAGCATGCAAGCCTGGAACGGCAAGGCCATATTCGGAGACACCCCAGACTTCATATTGGAATCAGACGCCAGCCTGTGGGGATGGGGTGCCACCAACGGAACCATCTCCACGGGAGGAACATGGACGGCACAGGAGCTCTCCATGCACATCAATTGCCTCGAACTCCTGGCGGGATCCTTCGCGATCCGCAGCCTGGCCCGGGAAAGATCCAACTGCTGCATCCTCCTGCGCATGGACAATGTCTCCGCAGTCCAGTACATCAACCGTCTGGGAGGCGCCCGCTCACGCCTGCTGTCGGAGATCACAAGGGACATCTTCGACTATTGCCTCCCTCGCAACATCACGCTTCAGGCGGAATACTTACCGGGAGAAATCAACCTCACAGCCGACTGGTTCTCTCGCCACTGGAGAGACGTCAGCGACTGGAAGCTAAACACGAGAATCTTCAGGGCCCTGGCAGCCTGGATCTGTTCGCCTCTCGCAACAATCACCAGACCCCAGAGTTTTTCAGCTGGCTCCCGGACCCGAAGAGCAAGGCGACAGATGCATTTCTCCAGCAATGGCCGACAACAGGAGCCTACGCCTTTCCCCCATTCTCCATGATTGCGAGAACACTACACCAGATGTGGACGCAACAGGTCAAACTGGTTGTCATAGCACCCTTGTGGCAGAGCCAACCATGGTTCCCGGACCTCCTGGCCTCCTCCTACAAGGACCCTCTCCTACTACCATCCTTCCCGGACCTGCTCACGGATCCCAAAGGGTATCTCCACCCACTCCTCCTGGAAGACCGGCTACCCCTGGTGGCTTGGTCTCTTTCCGGGGTTCCTGGCGAGTCAGCGGACTATCGCAGGCTGCTAGGGACCTCTTATGGGACTCATGGGCCCCGGGAACTAGACGCTGTTACCTTTCAGCTTGGGCCTCCTGGTCTACTTGGTGCATGGAACGGGACTCCGATCCTTTTACAGCACCTATTCCAATGATTCTTAATTTTCTTTCCTCCTTGTTTTCATCTGGCCGCTCTTACCACTCGGTCAACGTCGTTAGCTCCGCGATTTCGGCGGCTCACACCCCCGTTGGGAATCTCCCGGTCGGCAAAGACCCTCTGGTCTGCCGCCTACTCCGCGGTATGCGGCTCCGCCGCCCCCCAGCCCCCAGATACCCTCACCTATGGGATGTGGGACTGGTTCTCCGTTTTTTCAGGGATTGGCTTCCGAATGACCACCTCTCCCTACGCCAACTATCCGCTAAGTGCGCTTTTCTCCTTTGTCTAGTATCTTTCCGACGGGTTTTGGACGTTCGGGCCTTCGACGTGGACGCTTTCAAGGTGGCCCCGGAAGGGGTCACGTTCCACATTTCCCGTCGCACTAAGTCGGGTTCGACTTCGGTCTTTTACCCCTTTTTCCCCGACGACCCGCAACTCTGTGTCGTGTCCACCCTCCGCAGGTATGTTTCCGTTACCTCCTCACTCCGATCCTCTACGTCGGGCCAACTCCTAGTCTCCTACGTGCGCCCTCACGCCCCAGTCTCGGTCACCACACTGGCCCGATGGATCCGCTGGATCCTTTCCTTCGCAGGTATAGATCCCGCGTTCGGCGCCCACTCTGTTCGCGGTGCGGCGGCTTCATCAGCCTTCCTGGCAGGGGCGTCCCTTTCGGATATTCTCTGTACGGCGGACTGGTCTAGGGAATCCACTTTCCGTACATTTTATTTTCGCACTCCCCCTTCTGCTGGGATGTCACTTCTTCAGCGTTAAAATTGCAAAATAGGTAGCCTCCTGTCATGTTATAAAATTGAAGATTATGCTTGCTTTAGTGTACTAATAATCTTAATTTTAATAAGGACAGGAGGCGAGTATTTTCCCTCCCTTCTGTTCCCTACCCTGACTCCTCGGGGGAGTGGATCTCAAGGTGACGGATATTGGGGTTGTTTTTAGTAGTTACTCTTTCATCAGGTTATATTTGGGATCTCTTCCATCTCTCTCCCTAGTATTGCCACCTAGACGGACGGTTTTCGTTGTACAACATGCTTACACCTAACACATACTTAGCCACTGGCCAGCTTACACTCTGTCTGTACTGATGTAATTTACACCATGCTGTTAAAACCCACAGGCGTGAACAGTTACGGTTCATTACCTAACCGTTTTTATACTCTCCTTTCAGTGTAACCCTCTTCAGGACCTCCACTGGTCACTGGTTTGTTAACCTCACGACTCCGTAAAATGGGATGATGGCTCCGTTTGGTCTTACCTCCAATCTCGTTATCAGGAGTCTCCTCAAGTTCCGCTCGCCAGAGACCGCCGTTACAGTTTTGTTGAGTTTCTGGATGTTCGAGCTCTATCTGGACTTGGATGTCGCTTCAAGAAAGAGGAAGTGTACAGGCAGCATGACCCTTATATACTATGCTGCTCAGTGATTTACTTGTTACTCTTTACGTTTTCTTTACTGCTGTGGAGTTTAGTAAAGAGAGTTAATGCAAAATACTCGCCTCCTGTCCTTATTAAAATTAAGATTATTAGTACACTAAAGCTAGCATAATCTTCAATTTTCAGCTACAATAATATTAGTTTAACAATATTCATATAAAAATACAAGTAAGCCCCAGAATCTCATATGGTTGTAATTTCCCATTGAATCTCCTAATTGTAACGGCAGTCTTTAATATTTGACCACAAAACAAAATCAGTAAAGGGGGAGTGGTTCTTTAACAAATCTAAAAGCCCTAGTCCAGCATTTATGAAGTAATCTTGAACTTGCTAGACAACATGCTCAATTTTTTTTTTTTCTTCACTAAACAATGTATTGTAGTTGTCTGGTGTGAACATTAAAATGCTAAATTTTGGTTTGAATTTTGATCTGCTGCTAATAGTACTAAAATGATTAATGACAAAATATAGGCAAACAATAAAATAATATGAAAAAAAAGACAGGGCACAGCATGAGATAGATATATATATATAGATATATATATATATATATATATATATATATATATTTTATTATGCAACATTATCATCATGATCAGCAGATGTAAATTGTTACGATTTTTCCTCCTATAATCATACCTCTCTCTTCTTCTTCACTCTTATTATTTCTATCATTATGTTAGGTGACTGACTATTTTCTAGTGGAGTAATGTAGATTAGATTGTTGGTAATTCTTCATCTCAGGTCGCACTAGTTTTACTAATTTCTCTGAAAGTGTCTGTTTCTGTTTCATCTGTATTGAGCGTGTGTGTGTGTGTGTGTTTTTAATCACATATCTGTTCAACTGAGTGACTGTATGGAATGTGTCTTTCTCTAATCTAGTTGTGTATGGTGTGTGGTTTTTATAGCTTATGTTAAGCTGGCTGAGCAAGTGTGAATGTGCAGTTTGTGCATGTATATTACAGTGTATTGTGTTCAATGTACACTCTGACAATAACATTACAATCATCTTCACCTGTGTACCTAAAAATCCTTGCACCGACCCTGGCAGGAGCCCCATCCCCCCCTCTCCTGTCCCATAGTGTTCTTTCTCCTTCCTCCCTTGTTCCATAGTTTACTTCCTTCTTCCTCCCTTGTCCCATAGTGTTCTTTCTCCCCACCTCCCCTGTTCCATAGTGTTCTTTCTCCCCACCTCCCCTGCCCCATAGTGTTTCTCCCCCCCCCTCCCCTGTCCCATAGTGTTCTTTCCCCCCCTACCCTGTCCCATAGTGTTCTTCTCCACCTCCCCTGTCCCATAGTGTTCTTTCCCCCTTCCTCTGTCCAATAGTGTTCTTTCCCCCTTCCCCTGTCCCATAGTGTTCTCCCCCTCCCCTGTCCTTTCCCCAGCCCTCTCTGTCCCATAGTGTTCTTCTCCACCCCTCCCCTGTCCCATAGTGTTCTTTCCCGTCCCATATTGTTCTTCCTCCCTGTCCCATATTGTTCTTTCCCCCTCCCTGTCCCATAGTGTTCTTTCCCCTCCTGTCCCATGAGTGTTGTTCCCCCCCTCCCCTGTACCATAGTGTTGTTCCTCCCCCTCCCCTGTCCCATAGTGTTCTTCCCTCGTCTCCCCCGCCTCCCCTGTCCCATAATGTTCTTTTCCCCTCTCCCTTCTCCCCTGTCCCATAGTGTTCTTTTGCCCCCTCCCCTTGTCCCATAGTGTTCTTTTCCCCTCTCCCCTGTCCCATAGTGTTCTTTTCCCCTCTCCCCTGTCCCATAGTGTTCTTTTCCCCTCTCCCCTGTCCCATAGTGTTCTTCTCCCCTCTCCCCTGTCCCATAGTGTTCTTCTCCCCTCTCCCCTGTCCCATAGTGTTCTTCTCCCCTCTCCCCTGTCCCATAGTGTTCTTCTCCCCTCTCCCCTGTCCCATAGTGTTCTTTCTCCTTTCCCTTATTGTTCTTTCTCCCTTTCCCCCTCCCTTGTCCCTTGAGTCTTCTTTCTCCCCCTCCTTTCTCTCCCCCCTCCCCGTCCCATGTTGTTCTTTTCTCCCCCCTCCCTGTCCCATATTGTTCTTTCGGCCCCCCCTCCCCTCCCACCCCGGGTTCTCCCTCCAAGTTAAGAAAAACATGAGAACTGCGCAGTCCAATTTTTTTACTGACAAATTTGTATACAACCAAACATAAAGGGACCTGGCAATGTTTCATGACCTCAGGCTGTTCTGACACTCTGCTGGTGGCATAGGCAATGCTATTTTATAGTTAAATCGCCCTCTCATAATATTGTAAAGCACTACAGAATATGTTGGTGCTATATAAATGGCAATAATAATAACAAAAAAAAGGTGTAGAAGGAGATTTCTGAAATTAAACTGAATGAAAGTTTGTTTACTGCTGCTTGTTCTATGTGGTAGACCCTCCAACACACTGAGGCTAGCCATGCAGGGAGCATTGTTTTAGTGCTTGCTGAATAGTCCTAACACTTTTTTAGCATAGCATGATGTACTCGTGGTACACTTTTTGGTCACAGCTCCATGGTGTCTCCAAAAATGTGAAAAACTCAAGACCGCAGGACAGGACTGTAAAACAGGACTTTCCTGAAAAAAAAAAATAGGAAAATGAGAGGCATGTTGCTGCTAGCGTGTTAACCTGATTTTAAGTCAAATGTGTGTATGGAAGGGCATAGAAAGCCGTAATGACAGTATATAACTTAACTTATATCATATAACAAAATAGAAAATATGAACAGTCGGTTGTGGTGTTCCAAAACCAACGATGCAGTAGGTCTGTAATAAAAGAGGGCAAAAAGAGTATACCATACAAGATATATTTCAGCCTACAATTTGAGTCATATAGCATGTATCACATGTTCATGTTCCAAAAAGCTGCACACATTTCCTGTATTGGTTGGGGTATGTATCTGGTATATGCCGATTAATTCCACTGTCCCAATGTCTTGATTAGTGATGTCGCGAACATGAAATTTTCGGTTCGCGAATGGCGAACGCGAACTTCCGCAAATGTTTGCGAACCGGGCGAACTGCCATAGACTTCAATGGGCAGTCGAATTTTAAAACCCACAGGGACTCTTACTAGTTGAAGGGGGTGGGGAAGAGACCTACTCTCCTCCCCCCCTGGCCCCCACCCCTGGGCGGCGGGTGGGGGCCATAAAGATAATGGGGGGGACCTACTGTCCCCCCCAGCCCCCACCCCTGAGCGGTGGGTGGGGGCCCTAATAACAATAAGGGGGGACCTATTGTCCCCCCCCGCGACCCTAATAACAATAAGGGGGGGGACCTATTGTCCCCCCCTGGCCCCACCCCTGAGCGGTGGGTGGGGGCCCTAAAATGAAAAATAAGGGGGGGGCCATATTGATAATGAGGGGGGGGGAGACCTACAAAAAAAAAAAACCTGACGAAAAAGAAAAAACCCAAGCGCAAAAAAATAATCCATCTTCACCCATGGAGGGCTCTGCGCAGACTGAGCTCCGCAGGGCGGGAGAAGGCTTATAAAGCCTTGCCCTGCCCTGCAATTAGGCTAAGAACACTCTGATTGGTGGGTTAAAGCCAATCAGAGGGCTCTTTGTCATTTTACACAGCGTGGGAAAATTCCAAAGAACTTTCCCATGCTGTGTAAAATGACACAGAGCACTGTGATTGGATGGATTTCAAGCCATCCAATCACAGTGCTCTGTGTCATTTTACACAGCGTTGGAAAGTTCTTTGGAATTTTCCCATGCTGTGTAAAATGACAAAGAGCCCTCTGATTGGCTTAAACCCACCAATCAGGTTTTTTATTTGGCCTTTTTTGGGGCTGAAAAATGAAGATTTGAGAAAAAAAAAGACGTCGAATTGTAAGTTTAATTTTATTTTACAGGTTAGTTATTTTATTCCCCACTCACTATTTTTTAGGGTGAGGGGGGTAGGTAGGGACTTTTTATTTGGGGGGGTGGGTGACTAGGGGCTTGGGGGGGGTATTTACTTAGGGCCCCCACCCGCAGCCCAGGGGTGAGGGCCGGGGGGGAGAACAGTAGGTCCCCCCCCTCATTATCTTTATGGCCCCCACCCGCCGCCCAGGGGTGGGGGCCGGAGGGGGGGTGGACAGTAGGTACCCCCCTCATTATCAATATGGCCCCCACCCGCCGCGCAGGGGTGGAGGCCGGGGGGGGCAGTAGGTCCCCCCCCCCTCATTATCTTTATGGCCCCCACCCGCCGCCCAGGGGTGGGGGCCGGAGGGGGGCTGGACAGTAGGTCCCCCCTAATTATCAATATGGCCCCCACCCACCGCACAGGGGTAGGGTCGGGGGGACAATAGGTCCCCCCCTTATTGTTCATTTTAGGGCCCCCACCCACCGCTCAAGGGTGGGGGTCGGGGGGGGACAATAGGTCCCCCCGTTATTGTTCATTTTAGGGCCCCCACCCACCGCTCAGGGGTGGGGGCTGGGGGGGGACAATAGGTCCCCCCCTTATTGGTATTTTTAGGGCCCCCACCCACCGCTCAGGGGTGGGGGCCGGGGGGAGGACAATAGGTCCCCCCCTATTAGTATTTAGGGCCCCCACCGGGGGGGGACCCTTTTTTTTTTTTAAACAGTGAGCAGCCACAGGCTGCTCACTGTTTAATAGACATGCCCCTACTCACGGTATTGCGAGTAGGGGCACAATTTACTAATACTAAGTAATTTTTACTTAGTATTAAGAAATTAATAGGGGGCGAACTGAACATCGCATATGTTAGCCATCCGTGGCGAACGCGAACACGCTATGTTCGCGAGGAACTATTCGCTGGCGAACCGTTCGGGACATCACTAGTCTTGATAATATGTACCGGTATGTTTCTGCTGGAAGCAGTGGTGGCTGCTCCAATACTGAAGGAGTGTCCTGAGTAGTGGGATGGATTAAGGTCTAACCTTGCCAATAATACTCTAATATAGAGCTTAAATTTACTAGTGGTGAGAGCATTGCCATGCAATGTAAACAAAAGTTGGCCAGGGGAACCTGGAACAATGGTTAGGAATTTATCTAGCACTTATACCGGGCACCTTTTATTGCCGGTATGGTAATAACGGATCTTTACAAGGTGATTTTTTTTTTTTTTGTGGTTTTAGTGTGGTTGAGGGATAGTATCTTGTATTTTTACAATCTGGGATCTCTTAATGCCGTCTTGGGATGTGATGTTTGTAGTGGTAAACTCTCTGGTCTGAGGAACTCCTAGAGTGCTAAGTAGATAGCAGTTTTAATGACATGATTAGTGTGTTGTTCGAAAGGGGTTGTATCCATGAGGCCCGATAATGATTTAAAAGAGTTGACTATGGATAGGTAATCTAGAAGATGGTGGTGTGGGGTTTGAATTCTTAATGCCTTTTAGTATGGTTTTGATTTGATAAGATGATGGGAAACCGTGGTTGATTGGCCAATGTGTAAGTATATGATGTTATTTCTGTCGTATATAATTTAATGGTATCAGATTTTAATTTAAGGTGGCAAAAATAAGTGAAAGCTACAATAGTTTCCAACCTGAAAGTCAAACAAGAATCTGTTATAAACACAGAATACCCTGTCGTATGACTTCCTAGTATTGTCAGACAAAGCTAATTGTGAAAGGAGTCTGGATGAGTTAACAGATCTCCGAATCCAATGTCATGTCATGCCATGACAGAGCCGGGGTAGCCACCAGGGCTGCCATCGGTAACGCTTTGTGGAATTCTGAATGCCAGGAACATGCACACATACGAAGAAGAAATTATAGTTAGCCGCCAGTCAAGTCAATTTCCTCAGAAAGCTGATGATGCTCGATGATTTAGAATGACCTTTGTTAATTATATGGCAGATGGCTAAGATGTCTGAAAAACATCCCACTGCCTGACCTGACCATACTGTTCCCCATGCTACTGCAGCAGCTACAATAGGATAGAGCTCGAATAGGGCAGAAGTGGTGGAAAAACCTGGTACATTGTACACTCCAACAGGCCAAACCCCCCAAAGCCAATTATCACCAAAAAAAAACACAAAGCCTGAGGTAGCAGCTGTGTCTGTAAAAATAGTAAGGGAGTCAGAGGTAAGTAAACATACTTTTCCCATTCCATGTCATGAGAAATTCCTGCCACATGTGTAAATCCGAGGTAGCTAGAACATCCAGTGAAATGTGGGAAATATCTAACTGAAAGCGGGGAAACAAATTGAGCAGTCTAGATATAAAAGCCCTGCGGGATACTTTTCATGGCAAAATTGAGGCAAAATAGTAGAGACTGTAATTATGTATGGTTAAAGATCCTGCAGAGAGATATAGATCGATGCTATATAGAATGCGCTCAATCTTATCTCTAGGCAAACTGGCAAGATTATTAACCAAATCTAGCGTGATACTCAGGAAATTAATGAACGTGTCGGGTCCTTCCATCTTTTTAGGGGAGACGGGGACCCCCAGGTATTGGAATAGCTGGGTCCTGGTTCTCAGGCTACTGGGTGGAAATAAGTTACACTCAACAATCAAGAAGTCATCTAAATAGTGATTAACTGTGGGGCATCTACAGACATTGAGCAGTAGCCAGTGTAAAGTCTCAGCGAAAGTATCGAAAATCCTGGGGTAACTTTTTGCACCAAAAGTGAGACGAGTGGAAAAAATAGTAAGAACTCTGCCAGTTAATACCATGTAGATGCCACAAAGAAGGATAGATTGGGAGGAGCTTGAGGGCGTTAATGATGTCCGTCTTACTGAGCCATGCCCCCTTCCCTGCTGTCATTATTGCGTCAATGGCATTATCAATGGTAGCATACTGAAGGGAGAATTCCTCTGAAGGAATGAGTGTTCAGACTGCAGGTCATGGAAGAGTGGGGAGCAGAGAGGTCGACAATCAACCTTTGCTTGGCTGAACTTTTAGCAGAGATCATCCCTACAGGGTTAGTTCTCCATGCTGAGAGAGGTGGGGAACTGAATGGCCCAAATAGGAAACCTTGATCCAATTCATTCTGTAACAGATTGTTGACCACTATTGAATTAGTAAGGGTGGACAGTAGGTTCTTAGACTCTACAATGCCGAATGGCATGCAAATGATTCCCGTATGGAACCCCTCCGTGGATCCAGTCACCAAAAACTCCACCAAGTGCGGTGAGAGATGGTTCTGTAATAAGTCGGAGAAACAAGTCACATTGATTGAGGCCATGTAGGGTTTAGACAACAATTTATTTGGACACAATGTCTTGGCATGTGCCCTAAAACAAAGAGAACATACATGCAATAACCGGCAAGCGCTAAATCCACAGGATCCTGCATTAAAGTTGTTGCAAATCTGTGATTTACCCAGAAAAACAATATTACAACCAAGCTTGTCCTTAATCACTTTCTCAGGTTTAGATGAGGTCAGGAAAGGAAAGGTAGCACCAGCTCAGGGGTATTAGGACATAGGTTCGTGGTATGTGAGGATGAAGAGTAAATACCACAAGCTGGGGACCTGAGGCCCGTGAAGTGCCTGCAAAACAGCTCTGTGTCCAACTGGCTCCAGTCTGTCTGAAAATTGAACTGAGCGAGGGCTGCAGATGCCTTCGCGGAGAATGATCTGTGGTAATCATAAAATGATGTACCTCCATACTTATGCCCCAGGTCCACCACCTTGTGTAAATACAGATTGAAATCCTCTCTGCGCTCAGGATAAACTGATCACACCACATCCTTATAAATACCAAAGGCCAGGACGAACTCAGCAACTGACAACTTCCTATTCAACCTTGGGTCCCGAGCCTTCAGTACAACCGAGTCATCGCCATAGGAATATGTCTTGTTCTCCAGAATATTTTGGGAGGCAATCAGCAGCGAAACTAGATTGACATCCTTGCCTTCCAAGATATCCTTCTTAATATTTGCTGGTACTATGTGAGCTGGGTTGATATTAGGGTTTTGTAGTGGACCAATGAATTTACCAGTCAGGGTGCCTGAGACCAGTAGGTTCTGGAATAACCAATCCAGATGGATCCACTAGCCTATCATTAGCATCCCTGATCTGGGTGAACAACATATTCAAAAATCAAAATTGAAATAAAAACAATATCAGTGCTTAGTTAATATACCCCTATTTTTTGTATATGGGTCAACAACAAAAATATATTGAATAAATTAAATAAAGAGTCCCAGTTTCAATCTTCATGGGGTGTTTTCAAATGTCCGCAGGGATTTGATAGTTGTAACAGTAATTGATGTAAAAAGACTTTGTCTTTATATGTATCCAACCTTTAATCAAAAAGATACTAACATAGCGTGATACAGTTACAATACTTTATTTCCCATACGGTAATCCCCCCATAAGAGGAACTCTTACAATTAAAAGTAGTGAAACTTTTTTCTAAGGTTCACAATAAAAGCGTAGAAATGCTGATTATTGGTTGGTGAATATAAAGTTACCGCTCCGTGGGTGTTAATTTCAGACCAAGATAAGAAAGCTCGTTTGAATGAGCGAAACGCGTAGATCGTGTTTCTGGCGGGATTTTTGAATTTGGAGAGACTGCAGCAAGACTGGTTAGTTGGCATCTCAGTTGCAGGATGTGGAGGGGGGTAGAGGGAGGGAAGGTGTAACGACCATTGGGGTCACATACCTGTCGTATCAAATGGATATTGAGTAGGACAGGGTAGATGAAACCTACGAGAGTAATAGCAATGTTTTAGTACCCATATCATGACCGTTAAATAGTAAAACCAACACAAAATAATATCGGATACCTATCAGCCAATAGACTAGGCCTAAAATTAATCAGGTAAAGCATAAGTGGTAGTATAACCAGTAGGGCCTAGTACCTAACAACATAAAAAGGAACAGTTAGGTTATCTGGGCAGTAAGGGTCAGATCTTAGTTCCCAAAGACAAATCTAAACCACTGGAGATAAAAAAGGTATCAATAAAAAGCGCTAAAAAGGCTTTCAGGGGACAAAGGTATAAAAAATGGGTAAAAACCTTTGCAAATACTCCCCTCGTCATGCAATTAAAATAGTGCAACACTGTGCAGTTCCATAGGTGTGTGGCGGGTGTATATAATTTTTTTTGGGGGGTGGGAATCTTGGGAGAGTTCCCACCCTTTATTCCCCAGGACTTGACCCCTGCCGGCAGGGGAGATCTCCGGATCTCTCCTGTCGGCTGATGCAGAGCCGGCACTATCTGACTGCCGGCTCTGCTCGAAGCCTCCATGGGCCGGCAGGGAGATCAAAGATCTACCTCACCGGCCTACAGCAGCATGGAAGGAGGCAGGAGAGGACCCTGGGGGCTGTAGACAGAAGCTCCGCCAGGTTCCTCTCGCGAGATCTGAGCGTTGCCACGGCAATGCTCAGATCTCGCGAGAGTGAACTCTAGCCCCGCAGGCTAGAATTCACTCTCCACTGGACCACCAGGGATGGCACATGGCAGCAAGGATCCCCCCTCCCTACATAAGGTAAGAAGGGAGGGGGGATATTTACTAATCTGCCCCCACCTTCACAATCCCTCCAAACATACAGCACCTACACACATACAGCACCCTAACACAAACAGCGCGCACACACAGCACCCTCACACAAACAGCACACAAACAGCACCCTCACACACACAGAACACATACAGCACTCTCACACACACAGTACACTAACAGCACCCTCACAAACACACACACACAGCACCCTTACAAACACACAACACCCTCACACACAGCACACTAACAGCACCGTCACACACAGCACCCTCACAAATATACAACACAAACAGCACCCTCACACACACACATCACACAAATAGCACCCTCACACAAACAAATCACGTTAACAGGACCCTCACACAGCACACTAACAGGACCCTCACACAGCACACTAACAGGACTCTCACACAGCACACTAAGACCCTCACACACAGCACACAAATACCCTCACACACAACACACAAACAGCACACACACAGCACACAGCACCCTCACACACACACATAGCACCCTCACACAGCGCACGAACAGCACACACACACAAACAGCAGTGTGTGTGTATGTATGTGTGTATATATATATATATATATATATGGCATGTGTTTGTGCTTTAGGGTGCACACCCTAATGCAATAGGCTGTACATGCCAATGTGCTGTTCAATTTACAAGCTGCTACACACTTAAGCGTGGTGATACCAGATACACACACATTTAGAAAGCAATACAATAATGGATGATAAGTGGAGCACAAACTGCAGGAAAAACCTGCTAATACAACCCTTGTGTGATAAAGAGAAAAATATACTTAGAATATTCAGATGAATCTCGATGGCATGTAAAGGAACATAAATACAAAGTAATTGTGCAGTATATCTACTGTGTATAAAACCAAAATATTTAATAACAATATATAATTTTAAATGTATAATTACTGACTACAAGATGGTAATAAGTGAGTTTTATGCGGGCAGCGAGGCTCCGCTACTCACGAGCGCTTTCGGTATGGGTGCAGAATGGAGTCAGCAGTGATGCTGTTTCTAATTGCTGCTACTGGAATCCAGCAGAGTCAGTTGTACAATACAGTCAATGTGTGCTTATGTAGCTTACGTTTACTTGTGTCACCTTTCGGCTTCCTCAGAACGTAAGAAGTGTAGCTCTCATTTGCAGTAAGGGAACGTTTGAGGGCAATGATAGTTCCGTCCTTGATCGTTCCTATTGGTTCAATTCTAAAAGTCCAACCTCTATATGGAGATAGGATCGATCACATATAGTCCCTTATATTTAATGGATGACTATACAGTAATTAAACCACAGTAGGCATAAATAAAATTCCCTAAATGAATAAGTTTAAACATTATAGATACTATCACATTATTATGCATAAAACATTTGTTATAAAAGTAGAATAAACTCATTGTAAATACATAAGTACTTAACACAATGGTATACTGCATATACAAAATTCATAAAAAAGGAAAAAAAAGAGCATAAGTTAGTATGTATCAGAGAAGAGTCTGTTGAAATATATAATACACGTGTATGTGTGTGTGTGTGTGTATGTATATATATATATATATATATAAAATATACACATACATATGTGTACATAACATAGCTGAGAACAGCGGAGATATGGTCTATATCTAGCATTTACCCAAGGATTTAATGGTCAAAATGAACAAATAAATAAACAGATAAATCAAAATTGGAATTTAAAAAAAAAAATTATTTATTTATTTATAAGAAAGTCCTGGGCTGCACTCACGGTCTCCAAAGCGGAAGTCTCAGTGTCCAAAAGGCACTGGAAGGGCACCACCATAGACCCTCTAAAAAATTGACGGGCAAGGCCCCACTTAAAAGGAGTCGCCAGGCGGAACACCTTGACCCATCACCTCTTCATGTCCCATACTCTGAGGATAAGAAATCCATCCCTCTTCCCTTTCTAGACATTATGGACGAGTGGAAAGCGGAGGAATCTCCATCAGAGAAGGATGAATGGCAGGATCTACCACGGGACGATCTGGACTACGTCCAAGAAATGACCCGTGATGGTCACTTTGAAAAAGGAGGATCCCAGAAATCGTCCAACATGACAGAGGATGGTACTTTCCTCGACAACCAGGGCACGCCCATGTTTGACCATCGAACGATACGCCACCCAAGATCGTATGAGTGGGGACTGCCAGAACACCTGGCACAGTTTATACACGTCTGGTTGAGGAAACCAATGGAGAAGGAGGTACGTGCCCGACTCTGGGCCGAATGCCCGAGGCCAATGCTACCGGACAAGATTGCCCACACCCTGGAGTTTGATACTATGGTGGTAATGTTTGTCCAGTTCGGGCCGAGTCCCACGTAAGGGCATTGAGGATATACTCAGCCCACTAGCGAAGATCTTATACTTCGCCGACCTGGCCCTCACCCAAGGCACTCCTCTGGATGCCCATGATGTAAGGGAATGGGTAAAATGGGCCATTTGTATGCTGGGCAACACAAACGTTGCCATATGCGCAGAAAGATGCAAGGCAGCATTGTTGAAAATGGACTCCAAACTGCTGGAGTTGGGCAAGAAGGAAATGGGCCGCCTGGCAAATGGACAGTTGTTCGGAGATTTATTCATTAATGAACTGAAGAAGCACGTGAACCTATTCACTACCCTGAATAAAGCTCAGACATTCATCAAGCAAGTGTTCCGCAACCCCACACCACACACAGGTTTTTTGGCAGAGCTGGTCGCCAGAGGGGTCGAGCCACAAGTCATTTCTGTCCCACAGGCCCCAAGAACCAAACTCTGCAAGCCTTCTTCCCATCCTCAAGAGTTGCTTTCTCAATGAGATCCTTCTATCCCAGAGGGGCTTGTAACCAAGGACGCGGACGCTTCAACACAGGTGAGCATTCCGCCATCAATGTATTGCCATTCATGTATAACTGCAGGCAGACAGACTGACTGTCATTCTTTTCACAGAACTGGGAGAGGATCTCCACAGACACCTGGGTCCTTCAGCTGGTAAGGGGTTACGTAATAGAATTCACAGACACCCCAGTGCAGATCAGACACCCACCCCCACTTCGGGTGTCAACAGATCACAAAACGCTCATAGATGAAGAGATTCAAACTCTATTCGACAAAGGAGAAATGGAATTCATAAAGTATAGATATTTCAAGACTGAAGGTATTCACTTCCTACGAGACCTGCTCCTCGAATCCGACTGGTTCACGTGATTTGACTTGAAGGATGCTTACCTGTCCATCCCCATCGCACACGAGAGTCGACCATTTCTTTGATTCACTTGGGAAGGTCGCCCATGCCAGTTCACATGTCTACCATTCGGCCTCCGTTCGGCCCCATGGTGCTTTACGAAACTCCTGAAGCCAGTCATGGCACACCTGAGGGCAAAGGGAATTTGCTGCTTCATCTATCTGGACTACAATCTCAAACGAGGTTTATAGTGCAATTTCTGTAATCGTTAGGCTTCATAATGAACAGAGAAAAGTCATCACTTTCTCCATCCTGAATTGTTCAGTTCCTCGGATTTGAGATAGACTTGAGAATGTGTGTCTTACGCCTCCCCGCTATGAAGATAATGGTGTTTCGAAAGTAGATACGACATGCATTCCGGAAGGACACCGTTCCTCTTCTCCTCCTGGCCAGAGTGATCGGACTGCTATCATCCTCCATTCAAGCGATCTTCCCAGGACCACCTCATTATCGGGCCATGCATTGATTGAAGGGTAACTACCTACGGTTTGGACACTCGTACGACCACTGGGTACCAGTTCCTGCAGAGGTGCGAATGGAACTTCATTGATGTCTTCTTAACATGGAAGCCTGAAATGGCAGGGCCATATTCGGACCAACCCCGGATTTCATCTTGGAATCAGACACCAGCCTCTGGGGCTGGGAAGCCCATTGGACACATGCTTCTAAAGAAGGCCCTTGGTCAGAGGAGGAGAAATTCCTCCACATCAACTGCTTAGAACTGATCGCGGGATCTTTTGCGATCCGCAGTCTGGCCAAGTACATGTCCAATTGTTGCAAACTCCTACGCATTGACAACATATCAGCGGTCCAATACATAAACCGCTTGGGTGGAGCCAGGTCACGGGCCCTGACAGATGCAACAAGGGACATATATCATTTCTGTCTTCCCCGCAACATTATAATCAAAGTGGAATATCTACCGGGGATCAACAACCTCACGGCGGACTGGTTCTCTTGACACTGGCAAGACAGCAGTGAATGGCACCTAGACACATCAGTTTTCGCCATAGTGAGAGCGATCAGAGGTCCACTACACACAGATCTCTTTGCTTCACAGACTAACTCCCAGCTACCGAGGTATTACAGCTGGCTTCCAGATCCACAGTGTGAAGCAGTGGACGTGTTTCTACAACCATGACTCCTTATAGGAGCATACGCTTTCCTACCATTCTCGATGCTGGCGAGGGTTCTCCAATGCCTCAGCGTGTCCAGGACTTAGATGATACTGATCACACTGTTTTGGAAGAGTCAAGCATGGTTCCCGGATCTGTTGGCACTAACTCAGGATCACCCACTGCTCTTATCACCATTCCCACTCCTTCTAACGAACCCAGAAGGGGAATCTCACCCACTAATCCTACAAGAATGTCTGGAATTAGTGGCCTGGAGTCTTTCCGGGGAGCCTGGTCCGTCACGGGCCTATCGCAAATGACTAGACACCTACTATGGGACTTATGGGCACCTGGTACCAGACGAAGCAACATATCCACATGGAATACCTGGAATTACTGGTGTATGGAGAGGGACTATGATCCCTTTATAGCACCTGTTACCACAATGCTGAATTTCTCGTCAACCCTTTTTTCAACATGGCGGTCGTATCGTTCCATTAACGTGATACGTTCAGCTATTTTGGACGCATACATTCCGGTTAACGGTACTCCGTTTAGGCAGGCTCCTTTGATATAACGATTACTGCGGGTTTTCAAACTATCCAGAACCCCGGCTATGAAGTATAATCAACTGTGGGACGTGGATTTGGTTATTAGTTTCCTTTGTGATTGGCCAGATAACTCGGATCTCTCACTCCGACAATTAGCAACCAAACTCACATTGCTTTTATGTCTAGTGTCCTTTTGTCATGTTTCGGACGTTCGAGCTTTCGATGTAGACGGTTTTTCGGTAACCCCAGACGGTGTTACCTTTACGTTGTCTCGCAGAACCAAGACTGACTCCTCCTCCGTTTTTTTCCGGCGGTTCCCCGTCTGTGTCGTGAGCACTTTGCTTCATTATAAAGAGGTTTATTTATTTGTATACACATTTATTTTACATTAGAATATTAACACAAGTTTCCTTTTAGAATACAGTTTATTTTTTTTCCCTTCGGAAGAACGCCAGGTTGAGTATGTAGTTCCAGATACATATGAGTCTGGAACTAATGGCCATCTTTATTTTATCCAGATGTGGAACACACGGAGGTGCGTCATAGGAGTTCAGATGGATACTCAGAATCACCGGCAGGAAAATTAATTCAAGAAAAGTGAGGAGGGCTGGCACAAACGGATAACCAACGAATCCGGAGGATGTAACGAAGGACGTCCACCTACCCACCAATGAAGACCTATGGAGTAACCTTATGTAAAGAAAACTGTGGGGATGGGTTGTTAGGCTGTGTTTTATTGTTATTTGTTTTATGCATTATATGTGTCCATGATGAAGTTTTCAAGGAGAAAAAAATGTGTAGGATGACCATATCTTTTTAATAATTGTTAATCAATATTTTTTATATAATAAATATCCCTTTTATACAGAAGAATTCTCTGGTTAATCGTTTTTGGTACAAAAAGGACCAGTCTGGAGAGGAGTCCGAGAGAAGAACTCAGCCCCCTACTACAATCGATGGTGGCACCCTTAAGGCATTTAAATAAAGTTTACCTTTGAGTGCCCCCCTGGGCAGGCAGCTAGTTGAGCTCCAGGCAGGTGGCAAGGGAGTGCTGATTTATGAGCGCTTCTTGTTCAGCTCCCTCGCATGCCGCAGAGTGATGCCGAGAGCTGGAATTACTTTTTGAGGGAGCTGAGCAGAGAGCGCTCATAAATCATTGCTTCCTCATCACCCAACAGCCTGCATGCCCAACCAGCAACGCAAACAGCCCGGCCAGCAGGCCCAATGGACCTGGCTTTCACAAAGGTAGGGAGGATGGTTGGATTTAAATTAATATTTAAAAAAAAAAATAAGTCTGTGAGTGTTGGGGGAAATGTGTGTGTGTGTGTGTGTATCTGACTGTCTGTGTGTGTATATCTGCCAGTGTGTGTCTGTCAGTGTGTGTGTCTGTCTGTCAGTGAGTCTCTGTGTGTATGTCTGTCAGTGTGTGTCAGTGAGTGTGTATGTATGTCATTGTGTGTCTGAGTGAATGTGTGTGTCTGAGTTATTGTGCGTGTCTGTGTGTGTGTGTGAGGGAGCCTGCATGTCTGAGTGAATGTGTGTGTCTGTGAGTCTTTGTCTGTGTCTGTAAGTGAGTGTATGTATGTCTATCAGTGTGTGTCTGTAAGGGAGTGTCAGTGTGTGTGTCTCTGTCAGTGAGTCTGTGTGTGTATGTCTATCACTGTGTGTCTGTGAGGGAGTATGTATGTATGTTATTGTGCATTTGTCAGTGAATCTGTGTGTCTGTGAGTGTGTGTCTGCATGTCTGAATGACTGTGTGTGTCTGCCAGTGTGTGTTTGTGAGTGTGTCTGTCAGTGAATGTGTGTGTATCTGAGTGAGTGTGTGTGTCTGTCAATGTGTGTATTTGTGAGTGTGCGTGTGTCTGCGTCATTGTGTGTATGTCAGTGTAACCCTAAGGATTCTATTCTGTCAGGAAAACCGGTTTGTTTTTTTGACACTTTAGTGGTTCTTTAAGCAGCCCAGAAAAATTCAGTTATTAGTGGATGTTGTGACCCAGGCCCAGGCATGACATTGCATAAGTAAAATACAGGCTTTAATGTTTGTACTGGCATTTACAAAAAAAACTCAGATACTTATTTAGTAAAATTAAATATTGTAAGTTGATAACAGGAAATTCATGGTAACCAATTAGATATAGTTCACACTATGCAATACAGGATTTGAGGACATTATTTGCTATTTTAAATAGCATATATAATGAATATATTTATGAATTATTGGCAAAACAACTGTGGGAAAATCTTTAAATGTATACATATGCATTGCATTGTTTTCATAGAAAAGGGTTAAGTAAACGTCCGCACATCTTCGTAAAAATAACTTGTATGCTTCAGCTTTTACACAGAAAGGAACCCTTACCATGTCCTGTTTTCCCTGAACTAAAAAGGGAATCTTGTCTCAATTTCTACAGATGACTGCTTTTCCATTTTTACTTGAGGCTATTGGTTTTCTGTATAAAATTGGATAGCCTTGGAAGTGATCTAAAAATGCTGAAATACATTTCTCTAAGGGCTGAAATGTTCCAACAATATAAGGTTTCTTCTTATTATTGTTCATTTTGTATTAGTGAGGTCCCTTAGAGTAAGACTAGCAGGGAGTCTTATCAGTTCATCAGGATCACTTAATAATAAAACAACTTTTGTTTGGGGAAGGTGTTGTTAAATCTCTTTGATACTGATACACTGTGCAATTGATTATCTCAGTGTTATGAAGCTTTTCTGCCTTATGAACCGTTCACAGGCAGTGTATTTTTGATAGTTAATATTCTCTAATCACATGTTACTAAAAAAATTTTTTAAAGTGATTAATATGTAATTATTAATTTAACATCAAAACATTTTATTATATACTTGCTGCTTCAGAGACTGACTCTGATACACTTCAGTCTGTGAATAATGTCCAATGTTGGTATGTCATTGCAGAAGTCCTCTTACCTGACAGAGCCAGTAAGTGTTAATCCATTCATAAATAGTTTAACATCCTACTGTGGGATTGTTCCAGTGAACTGATACCATACACAACTTTATTTCATTATTGTGGTTAGAATATCCCTCTAGCAGTTGTGTGTGTTTTCTAGGAGCAATCAGATTATGCTTCACTACCCACTACAGTTTGTAACATTAAATATTGGACTGCACACATAAAAACACAACCAATGGATATATCTTGCAGTGCCACTCAGTCTGGGGAGACTACAGACCCCCCATATAACATAGTACAATAAATCATTTCTTTCAATTCTCACTTTAATAAATGGTGTTTGAGTGGACTCTGCAACACCCTCTGTTGACTAATTGTAAATGTGTAAAATTACATAATGTTGGTATGCAAATTAACATAACTAAATAGGTAATTATATGCATTTATTTTGCTTTTTCTTATGTTAGTAAGTGGTGCTTGAAATATATTTATGATTTATTAATTATTATTGCTTATCATCCAATGTTATGAATTATTGTATTTAAATGTTTTCACCACATTTTAAGGACAAGTCACCAAAGGCTAGTCCTTGTTCAAAATAAATCATGCCTGTTAGTTCCATTAGGAATTGTGTGTCTTGTCTGGTTCATTCAGCAATTTCAGTAGAAGAGGTTCACGACCTGCTTTCTGGTTACACGGTTTTCTGGTCATGTGGATATTTTAGGTAGCCTGAGTTGGCTGTGTAAAGACAGTGGCAACAGACAGGCCAGTGACCTGCAAGTGCCTTTGTAAAGAGAGTAGCTGGAGGTAGCACAGGCAGAGGGTCTATACATGCTAGGGAGGAGGAGGAGGAAAGGCAGAGGTGATGATATCTGAATGAAAACAAGCTGTACAAGAAAAGAGGTTGATACCTGTTTGGAAGGAGGGGATGTTGGCAGATAGACCAGGGCAGTGAAGTCAGCCCAGCTGGGGAAGATATAGCATGACCCCAGGCCAACAATGATCCCTATCTAAGGTCCCACACCTCTGGTGGTACATTGGTAGGCCCATGGCATATCCAGCTTGTTGCTAACACATGTTGATACCATCTCAAGAACATGTTTCTTACACAAGATGATGGCAAGAAGCTTGTTCATGCTCTGGTAATTTTTTGCATGTACTGCATTGCTACAATAAATAATGAATGCTGTCGCCAGACTGAACTTTTTCTCCTGTCACTCCCTTTGTACCTTGCCCCTCTGTTGATCCTTACACTGGCTTCCTGTACCCAATAGGTGTCAATTCATAATACTAACCCTTGCGTATAAAGCTCTAAACAACTCTGGCCTCTGTTATAATTCTTCACTGATTTGAGATATGTCCCTTCTCGGTCTCTCCGCTCTGGCGGTGACCACTTCCTGTCCACTGCTGCTTGCAGGACTTTTCACGGGCAGCTCCTTTCCTGCCTGCACCATCAGCCTTGTCTTCAATCATTTAAGAAGTCCTTCAAAACCCATCTTTTCAAAAATGTTTATGGCCTCCCAGAATAACTTCTATTTCACAAATCTGTCTCTTGCTCTCTCCTAAAGAGCCACACTCCACTCTCACCTCCATTTCTTTTCCACCTGGTTGTTTGCTGTCCCCCCTATTGTGTTTTTATACACCACTCCTCTAGACTGTAAGCTTGTCTGGGTATGGTCCTCATCTACCTATTGTTCCTGGAACATTTTGTAATTGCCCTCCCCCCCTTCATAATATTGTAAAATACTGCAGACTAAGTTTGTGCTATATAAATACCAATAATAATAAGAAAAGATGTACTATCACAGTGTTAATAAGTAAGCACATGTTTTGATGCACAGTACGTACTGGCATTTACCAAAAAAAGCTCTAATATTTATTTGTTAAATAATTTAACTTCTTGATCACGTAAAAAATTATTTTAACCAATGAGATATGTTATTGATATTCAAAGTTAGTTATTCAATTGCATGATAATTGGAGAAATGTTGAACTCTGGTGAAGTTATTCACTAAATACCAAATTACCAAATTCCAATTCTCATAATTACTAAAGCCAAGTATTGTCAAAATTCGGTCTCTCCAATCATACCTGCATAAATCACAGCTATGCATTCGGTATCCAGATTAAACTGGATAGGATCTGGAGGATACACCAAGCAACTATTTTAAACTAAATAGTGACCAAATGCATCCAGCAAGATGAACGTTCACAAATATTCATTCACTTGCCGTTGTGCAAGTGAACAATAATTTGAAGTACTATTTGCCCACTTGCAGCATGAGTAGCATATAATAACAGCATAGAAATAACCAATTGCGATATGAGGGCTAAACAATTTTCCAGTGCATTGTAACATGGCCCGCATGCACATACATGTTGTGTAGCAACCATGACTTCCTGGAGACTGCTTCCAAAGGGCTCAGACACCTGCTCCTCCCATTCTCCCTCCTTGCTCCAGAGTCCACTGTCAGCGCACACCTCCGCTTAGGTGCCAACACAGCAAGATGGTGGCTACCATATGGATGAGCATGCAGCATTTGGAGAGGATCAGGGAAGGGCATAGTAACTGCAGGGGGTGGGGGCCAGTCACCTGACTTGCTCTGCCTATGAATTCCCAAGCACTGCACTTTGTTAGTGCTTGGTTGTCCTGGTCCTTTTCCTGAATCTTGTTCCTGGTTCCTGAATCCTGTTCCTGTTTCCTGATTCCCACCAAAACATCTTGGTTTTCTTTTGACCCTTGGCCTTGACCCATACTATGCTTCTTGTCTCTGACCTATGACCATATTGCTCCCAATTCATGGATTTCCATACTTCAGGACTTGCAGCAAAGGAGCAAAGTCAAGAGTCAAACTGAAAGTCAGACCACTGAACCACCTGTTCCCGCTTCCTGTCTGCTCCTTTCTGACTTCATTGCTTTCTATGTAAAGAAAGACACTCGTCCTCATAGAACTCCCAGTTTCCCAGATCACTCTCAGACACATAGGAAGGTCATGTCTGCAAGGGGTTGCCTTTCCACTGCAACTGACTTCCTTTCCAAGCAAATCAACAAGTAGGTTGTTACACGTATGCTGGTCAGTCACCACATTAAAAAAGTTAAAAATAAATTAAACACATAAAATGCTTACTGGTGTCAATGAGACCACCGTATTAATATAAGGGAAAGTCATGCCTACTAAAAGTTTAAAACTATCCACTGAGAAGCCATTGTTGTGTAAGGGTCATGTGATTGCTTGGAGCACTGCAAATCCATGTCTGGTGGGAAACACAGAAACAATGAATGGTATATTTGTTTTTAAAATGTAAATGTGGGGTGCAAAGTGGGCAGGTTTTGATCATATATAATGTTTAATTTCTGCAAAACAAAACTGGCACAAATGTTATTTTTTGCAGCACAAATTAGTGCAAACAAATGGTATTTGTTATTAAAATTTAATAATGTGTGGTGTAAAGTAGATGGAGTTTGATCATATATAATGCTATATATCTCCAAAACCAAACATCCACAAATGTTAACTGTGTTTTTATTCACATTTTAAAAACATAGTGTACCAACTTTACCCAGCTGAGTCATGACATATGCATAGTCGCCTTTTCGGCATATACGTTATTAACCCCCCCAAAAACCCCAAGCATACTCAGACACCTTCTTTGGGAAAATGATTGTGACAACTACCCTTTACCACTTTCTTTTGGAGGGGCCTGATTGCCAGCCTCCTGCCCTGTGACAATAGCCCATGGCTAAAAGACATGTTAAAAAGTGACTTCCATGGGAAAATGTGCCTCTTCCCCTCCAACTTTTTCCTGTCCTATTGTTTCCCCAGCAGCGCGTTGTCCCGGGGACACTGCCAGACCAGTTTAAACTGGCTGCGTTGTCCCTCCTCAATCTCCCGTCAGCCCTTGCTATTTTCTGACCCCACCCTTATTTGTACTATAGTGCACTTTTAACATTGAAAATAGACCGGCTGCACAGCTCAAATCTGTGGAACTTGTGACAAAATGCCTTTTGTCATGGGGGTTTCATGTGACAAACTGCCCTGCCCCCCTGTCTTATGGAGAAGCTGGATTGCTAGCCTTTTACCCTGGGATGCTGGCCCTTTAAGTTATTGGGTGTTAAGGCACTTGGGACAGAGCCCTTTGTCCCTGGATTGCATCCTTTGCCTTACTTGCTTGGATTTTACATTTGCCCTGATACATTCGTATGTTGGTTTGTGCAGTTTAACTTTCATTACAGCTGGACTAAGGCTGTTCGTACAGATGAACAAACTGCCGAACGGCCGACCACCCAGTCTGTGGCGTGTGCTGCTTATTAGCCACCCAGAAGCTGTGGTTAACCGCAGCTTAATTGTCGAATGTCTGGGTGACCGGTGTTCGGTTGCCGAACACGTGGCGGTGGCCATTTTAAATCGCCAAATGCTCAGCGGTAGTTTGTCGTCGACGCTCTGGAACTATTTTCAGACACCTACTTAGATCAACACCGCTGAAGCTCACCACCATCCATGCCATTTGTTTAGTTAGGCAACAATATGCTTTGGGGATATTCATAATAAACGAAGGAGACCAACCCCAGGTAGCTGAAATTATGGAACTCTTTTCGGGTTCATTTGCACAAACAGCCGGTGAACTAAAACTTTGACTTGATGGCATTTGAAATATGTTTGTGGGATCTGAGCGCTATTAGGCTTTGTTTTGTGCATTGAGTGTGGTGTGATCCTGGTGAAAGGCTTTCAGTTTGGAGGCCAATGCTGGTGTGGGCGACTGTTTGTTTTTGGCAGTGGTCAGTGCAATCTGTTTATGGCACTCTAGTAAGCTGTTTAGTGTCATTTCTTAAGGTATGTTGCTTGTCTAATGAGTTGACCCCTGATTACCACCTTATGGGTAGACCACACAGTGAAATCCAAGACTTGATCTGAGACATTCGTGCGGAAGTAGTCTTGAAGGTCTAACTTTAATTGTTCCACAAAGGGTGCATCTTTTAGGAGGGACTCATTCAATCTCCACGTACCCTTACCTTGGTGGTTGAGTTGGTCCTTTAGGTCCATGTAGATTGGCCCATGTAGATTGTCTCCGATCGTACAGTCTTCTAGTTGGGCTAGCGCTACATTGTCTATATAACATGTATCAATTCGGGTGTATGTGTTGTGGGCATTGGAATAAAACGAATAGTCTCTGTCTGTGGGGTGTAGTATTCTCCAGCTGTCATGGAGATCGAAGAGGGACATGGTATGGTTAAGTGATTTGCAGTGTTATTGGATACATTTCTTTCGTCTATCTGTCAGGGGAGCGGTAGTATCCAGGGAAGGGGATTGAATGAAGTGGAAGTCACCCCCATTATAAGTCCCCCAAGTTTATATTGGTCTACCTTGTTCAGGAGGGTGGTAAGGAACGCGGGTTGGTTATCGTTTGAGAAATATGTGGCCACTAACGTATACTGTATGTTGTTAAAGAGGCCTACTATGATAACATATCTACCTTTGTCGTCTATGCAGCTGTGTTGTAGGGTAAATGCTACATCCTTGTGGATGAGGATGGAGACCCCTTTCGTTTTTGAGTCTGACATGGCATGGTATTGCGTGGGATAAAATCTCGTGAATATGGCTGGCTCTCTGGGCTTTTTAAAATGTGTTTCCTATACGCATGCAATTGCTACAGAGCGTTTTTTGAGATCCTGCAGCAACAGTCTTCTTTTACCCGCGGTATTGAGCCCCATGACATTATATGACATAATTCTCAAAAAATTTTTTATCTGACTTTTGTCTCTGGGCTGCACATAGGCGTGCTTGTAACAAGCGTTTTCCAGTTAGGTTCACCATAGGGTACAGTCTTTGTGCCACATTGAGTGTAGGAGTTCCTGTGCTACATAGGCTGTGGGCTGCTCGTAAGGGTTGCATGTGGGCTGTGAATTTTGTGGCAAGCCACGGACTGCGTGAACAGGGGGTGGGAGTGAGGGGTTGAAGGGGTTCTTCTCTACCTGGCTCATAGGGTTTGAGCCTTGCTGTGCCGAGGGTCGTGCACAGCCTGTGGGGGTCGCGGTCATAGGACACATCTCTTGAGAGGGAATCCTACCATAGGGAGCACATGGGAGCATAATGATCCATAACATGTAGTACTTTGTAGGAGGGTGCGGCGAGACACCATGACCCATGGCCTTGTGTGCTGGGCAGACTTTATGCACGTTTCTGGGCCCCAGTTCCGGTCCCCCCCGCACCCTGGCTTATGGGCAGTGTCAATATCTAACCGAGACTTGGTCTCACTGTCCGGTAATGCACGTTATAGTATCTGGGGGCAAAATTTTACTAAACATAAATGAACAGATTATAACATGTAGGCAATACTCTTAACTCTTTAACCTAGCAGGGGCATATATCGGTTTTATGGATGGATGTCTAGTATAACAACACCTTACATACACCGCTGCCTTACTCCTCTCACTTTAGTGAGTGGACCAGTCCTGCGTCAGCCTGGGGACCTTGGCTGGACCTGGAGCCGCCTGCTCGGTCAGTGGGATACCCCAGTCCTTGAGCATGCGTGTGCCTTGTGTTGGAGTCACTATGGAGTGAAGAGCGTCTTGGTGGTACACCAACAACTTAGCTGGGTATCCCCATCTGTAATTTAAACCTTGCCGCGTAGAGCTGTGGTGATGTGGGCTAGCGATTTGCGGAATTGCAGGGTTTCTGCCAAAAGGTCTGAGAAGATCTTGATGTCACGGAATTTGTCAGGCAGCTCTGCATTCCTGGTGGCTCGGAGTATCCGCTCTTTGGCGTGGAAGAAGTGTATTCTGGCTATGACGTCTCTTGTGGAGGATGTAGGTAAGTGGGCAGGTCTCCTGAGGCGGTGAGCCCTATCAATGATCAATTGATCGGGATGTAGTTCAGGGGTTAACTGGAGAAATACCTCTTGCAGGTATCTGTCCAAGTCATTGTTGCCTACTTTTTCAGGAATGCCCCTAAATCGCAGATTATTTCTGCGTAACCTGTCTTCCAGGTCTGCCAGTTTATTGCTCTGCTTTTCCATATTGCTGGTTAATTCCTGCAGCTTGTAAGCTAGGCAATTATGTGCTGCAGAATGTTCATCCACCCTTGTCTCTAGGTGGGCTGCGCGGTTTCCAATCTCTTGAATGTCCTTTCTCAGTTCAGCTGTTAAAGTTTGCATTTGAGTCTGGAAACTGAGCTGAATATAATAAGTCTGCCATCATTACTTGCATTGTTGCCACACTAAGGGGGCCGTCCACTGCCTCTATCCCTGGAGAGGCCGAGAGGTTTCTCGCGAGCGCTGGGCGCCGCCATCTTGGTCCAAGCCTTCTCGGTGCGGTGCTGGTTTAGCGAGGAAAAAGGTTGTTTTATCCGCTTTGGCGGATTTCATCTTCTGCCTCTGTGACATACCGTCACTCTGTATATGCTGTTAATTGCTGGGCGCTCTGTAGACCAGTTATTTGTAGCTCCTTGTGTCTCGATTGGCGGGAGCTACTCCTCCATGCGTCCGTGCAGCTCGAGCACTGGGCCACGCCCCCCTTGTCACCATATTTTAACAAGACATATCAACCCCAGCTCTTTTAACAATTCTACCCTGACAATGACTCCCCATAAACAAACAATATTAACATCTAAATAACATCTAACCACTTAAACCATTGCCACCGAGGGCATGATTTTCCATGGTCCACCATGTAGGAGTATACCAAGATACACCCTACACACACCAGGTTCGGAGCTCTAACCAACCAATATCTATCCAAACCTAACAGTTCTTAGCAAACTATCTATCTTACATCTGTACAAACAACCTACACCTCAACTTGTTTATCCAATCCTCCGCCACAGCTCTGAGCTCAACACCTCAAACTACCTGAACGACCCACCAAAAACAAAGCCTGCTGGAAACCCACCTGAAATCCTAACAACAAGAAATCTATACCCACATGCTTCCTATAATAACCTGCAAGCTGTGCTTCCAACTCTTGGTGCCGAACCACCACACCCCCAAACCGTCTAACATAAGTAGCCAACAACGTATTCACATTCCCTCTGCTCTTGGCCACTGCCCTGGGATTCCTGGCGTGACGCCTGTGCAATAACCAGCACAAGAACCATAACAGCGTGTCAAAACGCACCACCTCCGATTCCAGACCCCCCCCCCCCCGCACATACCATAGCCTCGTCCCAGTGTTTCTAAACCTTTTAGTAGACGGCACCATCGACCACCTTATTGAGTCCTCCAAGCAAGAGGTCCCGAGCCGCTACACCTACTCCGGACATGGCATTCCTTCCTCCTACATGCCCGGAGCCGCTTCCCGGAACCGCTCCCACTGAAAATGAGAAAGCAAATCAGCCACGACACCTGCAACCCTGGAGTGTACCGCACGCGGAACACAGCATTGAAATGCATGCAAACCAATACGAAGCAGTGAAGAAGCCGAATGACATGGATAGAAGAAGCAGACAACCTATTAAGTGTCTCCACCACCGACATGTTGTCAGTGAAGAAGATAACCTTTTTGTCATGCAACAGGTGACCTCATAACACCAAGGCCACCACCAAGGGGAAGAACTCCAAGAATGCCAAATTACGAATGAGAGGAATGGTCTTCCACTCCTCTGGCCATGGTTCTGCACACCAGCACCCTGCAAAAAATGTTCCAAACCCAAGACTGCCCGACGCATCAGTGAACAGTTCCAATTCAGATGAAGAAACCACCGGTTCCCGAAAGTACCCCCGTCCATTAAAATCCGGGAGAAAAAATGCTCAGACATCCAAAACAGCCTTCATGGATGGCGACACCTGTATGAAATGATGGGGGGTAGTGACCCTGCTAGTTGCTTTTGCTAGTAAACTGTTAAACACCGGGATAATCCGACATGCAAAGTTAAGCTGGCCCACCAATGGCTGAAGGGCCCTCAAGGTAACTAACCACCCATTCCAGCATCCTTAATCCTATCCGACACCCCTCTGAGCCCGCAGGCCCAACACAAAGGAAATCATCAAGGTAATGAACCACAAGCTTCCACTTTGACCACCCATTCCAGGAACGTACTGAATTTCTCAAAGTATGCACATGAGATGGAACACCCCATGGGAAGACAGAGATCAACAAAATACTGCCCTTCAAAAAAACTGCCTAACAGATGGTGACAGTCTGGGTGAATGGCCAACAGCCAAAAGGCTACTTCCACATCTGCCTTGGTCAGCAACACCCCTTTTCCCACATGCCAAACCAACTTGACCGCTTGGTTGAATGATGCATACGACACCGAGCAAAGGGCCTTGTCAATATCATCGTTCACTGACGAACCCTGCAGATACGATAAATGGTGTATAAGCCAGTACTTACCGGGTTCCTTCTTGTGCACCATCTCCAACGGTGATACCCGAAGATCGTGCAACGGGGGTTCCCAAAATGGCCCAGCCATCCTCCCCAGCTGCCCTTCCTTAAAATCTTATCCTATGTAATGTCAGGAAATTCCCCCTGCAACTTCAAATTACGGAGGTGACAACCACCCGATCCTGATAAGGAATGATGAAACCTTCCGTGAAACTGTCCCTGAGCAGAGCTGCACCCTCCTGATTACCGTAGCTGCTTAGCCACAGAAACATCGCACTGACCTTCACCTACAACCCCAGGAGCTCCCTGTGTGCCCCCAGATGCAGTAGAATTACTACGTTTGAAACATCGATTGTATCCATGCACACCCCCACATCTGGAACATTTATGCTTGTGACGGCAAGCTGCCCCCCCACTTGGACTGGCTTTCGTTGAAGAGCCAACAGCTCCCTTTTTTGTGAACGGCCGACAAAGTAGAAGACCTTCCCACGCTGGCCCTGGACTGAAATAGTGACGCCTTTTTATAAAAATCATTCTAACTGTATTTTAATGTTAATATATGGAAAGGCTGAGCCTGTAGTTGTGGGAAGGGTTATTCCGTCCTGTAAGTACACAGGCAGCCGCTTCCTCTGGGCTGAGATTGTCTGGTTCAGTACAGAACCATCTACTTCCGGTTCAAAGGTCATCAACACCAACTACCTAAACTCCAAAATAGCTGGTCTTGGACTAGTGTGGCTCACGCAAGTATTCATTTTACCTCACTCTAGTAAACAGCTGTCTCCCTAGAAGCTCATGATGCACCGCCGTGTCTGGCCACGCCGGTTTCTTTTTTTTTTTCAACAAAACCGTAAGTTTGTTTGTTCGTCCATTCAGTTATGGCAAATTTTACTACTAATGTAAATTCAGCTTATTTCAATCGTACATTGCATCACAATGATGCTTTACTTTGCTTACTGTATTTGGCAATAACTAGGCCATATCAACTTTTATCATATGCATTTCAGTTCGTCACCTTACATTTTAATGTTTTCTTTGTCTGGCTCTGTGTATTCAGGCACTCATTGAGTCTACATTGTTTATTTATTATGTGGCTAGGTGTTGCTACTGAATGTCTGTATAATCTCTTTTTTTTTCACTGATTTGTATATTGCATGTTTACTAAATACTAAGACATCCCTGCATATTTAGACCATTTCTAATTCTGGCATGCTAATGTTGTCCTGTTTTATCACATATTTGCCCAAAGGTACTTTAATACTTCGAAGAGACACGCCACTGCACTAAACACAAAATAAGTGGAAATCACTGTTTAGTGGATTTCCCCAAAAGACAACATGCATGCATTTATTTATGTAATTTTCATTGGGGTGTAATCTAAAAAGAACAGCTTGAAAACCTGCAGTGCTCTTGTCTGCTGCTTTTGTATGCCCTCCCCTTCTAACCCCGTCCAGGCAATCTGTGGCTGTCAAATCACAGACTTACCAGTGCAGGTCAATGAGAAGCCTTTGCAAGGCTGGGCTGACCAAGCTGAGTGATAGGACCTGTTGTATGTTTGGATACAGGGTGGTTTATCTAGGTTTGCACATAGAAGTGTCTATTTGTGCTGAAGTCTGCACTACAGGACTGCTACAGGGCCTCTACCACCTGGTATAAGCTTTCAATTAGATTACTGCATTTTATGATTTATTGTCTACTAGTACGTGACAGTCATGTCATTAGGCCGGCTCAGGTATTGTGATTACTCTCACTGTCTTACTTCAACTATCAATTCTGATTCACATCCAACCTTCACCCACATTAATCCCAATATAGCCCGCACAGCCACCCTGTAAATCAGGATCCAAATTGGGACACCTTCCGGTATACGCATATTTCCTACTCATGGACATCACTAAACCTTTACAATGTGCTAATTCAGCACCTCATGTCCAAATTTGGCACCTCATTTGGGCATTTCATACTACACCATTATACTACATGTTATCGACAACATACCCATCATTAAGACCCTCATTTGGCCAATCTCATGGGGTAACTGAAATCCCTCATTATGTACATTATCTTGTTTTCCTGGCACTATAGGGTATTTAGGTCCCCCCCACCCTCATGGCTCCCCTTCCGCCGTGTTGAAGGGGGCAGAAGGGGTTAAACTCTTAACTTTCTCCAGCGCCGGGCTCCCTCATTGCTGGGGAACTCTCCTCCCTCTCCCGATGTCAGCTTTGAATGCGCATGTGCGGCAAGAGCCGCACGCGCATTCAGTCAGTCCATAAGAAAGCATTTCTCAGTGCTTTCCTATGGACGTCAGCTGACTCCCAGCTGTCTTTTATACAGGTAACGAGCTTTGATTAGGAGCACTCTCTTAAATTATCTACCCCTTATTAGTTTCTGCTTGGCAGTAAGATATTCCACTTAAGTGGAACGCTTTATGTACTCCTTATCTGTCTTATAGGGTTAATACCCCTTACCCGGCATACAGACACATTTTTCCTATTTATGACCTTCTGTTAGATATAGTAGCTCTTTTTTTTTAGTTTTGGTTTTGCTACTAATCTTCTTTTGGTTGTACTATTTACTGCCCTTATTTTTCTATTTCTACACCTTGGTAAACTTTTCCTTATTGTGTTCCTTCTATACATCCGTACACCTCATACAGCCCTATTTCTCCATCCAGCAGCAGGACTGACATTGAGCATTATGCTAGGATACCTCTACACACTGCCCTCACTAGACCCTCACTCCATACGTTTACACATGGCCCTCCACGGGCAAGCACTACGTCAACTTTGACCCCTCATTTGGGAAATTACATAAATCTTTTTCCTAATATACAAGGGTCAAAAGATACAACCTTTTATACAACATTCCACTATTACACACAACCTCGTTAGGCCCACAAATGCCTTTCCCATACGGCACTCTCTCAGCACACTCCCAAGAACCTGTAACGTATCACTACACATTTAACTAATCCAAGCCTCTTCGGTATGTTACTATTTGAAGTGTTTTTGTTTTATCCTCTCCTTCATTTTGTCACTTGCTAGTTCTGGTATTTCGCTTCATGCAGTACACTATGGGATTTAATTAGATGTGATGGTTGCCTATTTCTCATGGCGTTCTTTCTTATATACACAAAATGATATATAATAAGTGTGAGTGCACTTAATATGAATGAGGTTCATTACAGTTGAACAAACATACAGCACAAATTCAAGGTTTTGTTTACGTTTTGTTTTGATCAGAACTTGAACAATTGTCTCCGTCCTTAAGGGATTTACTCGCTAATAACTCAAAAACTAAATGAAATAGAACATAGATTTCAATTACACAAAATGTTACAAATGCAGCACTAACCAATCAGCCTTGTTTCTTGTCTTTTGGCAGTTAAAGGGGTTCTGAGTCACCAGAGTAACTCAAAATACAATTGTTATTGTCTTAATTATAAATACAGCACAAATCTTAATTTTTACAACACAAAACAGCAGAAACGTAGCCTTAACAAAACACAGTTGATTTTTTTTTATTTGTGCCAATAGTAGTGGGATCAGCTCTACACACTTAGCCAGCTGCCATGTAATTAACCCCTGCACAGCTGAGTATTATTTTACTATTTGGTAGCACTGCAAATGGGCACATGGTTTAGATTTTTTTTAAATCCAAGCCTAGACCCTCCAAGCCTGGATTTTAAGCATCCAATCCAGCAGTATTCTTAATGCTCGAGCCCTGAACTGCAAAATCCAGAAATGTTTTGGTAATGTGAATAATGGCCCTGGACAGCAGTGAATGGGATTTCCCGGTTTAGTACAGGCTCAGTCAATCTTTAATTGTATTTATTTAGTTGTAGTTAGAAATGGGTACAGTAATTTGGGGGTGTCGGCTTCTTTTTGTAGGAAGTTCGATTAGCTAGTTTGGTTTCAATTGTTGTTAAATCAACCCCCTCCATTGAAACAGTCCAAAAAATTGGGGTCTGTTTACAATGTAGGTATTCACATGTGTAACAAGCTCAACTTGTGGGAGAAAGACCAGTGTGAAAAATCAACAATGATAGGCTTACTTTTGAACAAAACTCCCTAAGGGAACTTAAAAGCCAAACACAAGTGTAGTTGTATGCAATCAATTCACTTACAGGTTTAATATGTGGCAATTAAACTTAAACCTCGGCCAGATACTTCCACACTGCTTGACTCCTAAAGGTACAGGTAGCATAATACTACTTGGTTCTTCAAGTGAGATAGTTCGCTCATACATGCTAATATAGGTCCAGACTCTAAACACAAAAAAAGCCAACCTATCAGAGCCTTTATAAAGGCTTTTGCCACCTTGAAGCTCATTCTGAGTGAACCCCCTTGAAGGGTGAAGATGGATTTATTTGTATTGCATCACATTTTTAATTTCTTTTAAATCCTGCAATCTAAAAACATTATCACATATTATTGATTGTAATTATGCCTTTTTTGAGGCTAAATAAAAAAAGATTTAGAAAAAATAAGAATTTTGTTGGTAAGTATAATGATTTTATTTTGTAGGAGTTTTTATTGGCTCCCTGTCAATATTTTTAGGGTGAGGGGATGTAGGTACAGACATGATGGGGTGTGACTAGGGGTTTGGGAGTCCCCTGCCCCCCAGGGTTTGACAAGTGTATGTTCACTCCCTTGCATAATAAATTTAGAGCCCCTACCATGGGTGGGGGTGGGAAGGGACACAAATTCTCTTTTATTAGAAAGTAGCCACTGCTCACTCATGACATTGTTGCACAGTCATTATTCGGCATGTGCCCACCTCTAACTTTAATAACACTTAGACACCAATAAATTCTGTTGGAGTATAAAGTCCACAGCTTTATTCATTAATATAAATATATAAATTAACAATTTAGGGTCATTGTCAACAGTACTCCTTTCGTTCCACTCTCACCATACCCCCGACAATGACCCTACCAAAGAACAAACATTAACATAACCAATAATACATAACATGTAACTCACGGCCTACCAAGAGGCCCCACCTCCATCTGTCTAACTGCAGGGGTGTACCTAGACACCCCTACACCTCTTGGTTCGTAGCCACCGATGGGCTCGAACCTACCTCCACACTTTTAACTCCGGCCTACTCCAGCCTAGACCTTGGCCTACCAATTTCCTAATCCACCAAACTTCCTGTTTAGCCAAGACCTTTTCCCGCTGCTGTGACCAAACGGGAACTAACTCATAGGGTGGGTGGGACAATTTACAGGTAAGTAAGGCTCAAGTTAAAATGGCCATTCACTAAAATGGCCGCTATTTAACTTCCACTTTAACCCCCTCCCCCTCCATTACCATAGATCAGCCCCCTGACCTAAACTACCTACTCCTGCCTCTGTCAAGGCCCACTCCTCCCTCCGTTGCTCCGTGGTTTCATTACAGGTAGGGGCAGGGTGAAGTATAATTATGTTCCTGCATTCTTCTTTTTGATGGCTCCTACCAGCAGGTCATGGTACCACACCCAATGCCCAAGATTATGGGCAAGGGACGACGACTAAATAACGCCTATTTTTTACAAGCTTCATATGATGGGGTCTTTTTAGAGACTGAGCACCAATGTATTTTAGTAGATATGCACCTCCTGCTATAAATAAAAATCTCTATTAAAGTAATGTAGGGCTATACTGACCACCGAATAGGCTTCATTTTTTTTCAAACTTGTTTAATGTGGCAAATGGTTAGAAAGATCTGACCAGCCCCCATATGGTTAACACTTGTACCATCAAGGGTTATTTAACTATTTGCCAATTGACTACTAGTGCTGACAATAGGCAAAAAGTAATTGTTATTATCATTCACTTAGAAAAAGCAAGAGAACAATAATTTGTGAATGGTTATTTTGACTGATGCATTCAGTCCCCAATTTTTGTAAGACTGATTTTTTGGTGATTGTTCTTTATCCTATGCTTTGTATGTGAAACGCACTTTTAATCTGGACACCAAATGCACAAAGACGATTGTTGCAGACTTGCTCGGACTGACTGAATTCCAACAGGAAATGAGAATTTTCCAGGGATTTTGTCCATCCAGACAAAATCCAGTGCTTAGTGAACAACTTTGTATGAGGCAGTGACTTCACAACTATTCCTGGCCATGGCCAAATCCCATCCTATCTAATGCTCTTTAATAAAGACTGACGTTTTTAATAATGCTTATTTTTAATAATCAGCACATCCTTCACGGATTATCCAATAAATGTGATGAAAATTCAATAGCAAGAAAAATATCACTCTTCTGAATAGATATTGTTACTTGAAATTTCTGATTCCAGATATTTTCAAATTTCTTTTACTATTTAAAGTGATAATTTTGTTTTCATCTCCACAATACAATGCATTGGTCATGTATGTATTTATTATGACATTTTTTAAATAATGTGTTTGTTTAATAACGGGCACATTATTCAAACAATATCCAATAAATGTGCTGAGACTTCAATAGTAAGAAAAAGATCACATTCCTGTAAAGATATTGTTGCTTGAAATGGCTGCTTCCACGTATTTTCAAATCTCTTTATTACTGTTAAAAGTGAGAATTTTATTTAAATTTTTTATATTGCACTGTGTGATATTGCAGAGCATGTAATAAAACAGAAAATAAAAAACAACATATTAAAGATTTATTTTTTATATATTCTCTACTTACCTATCTAGGTATTGATTTTATCACATGCTTTTCCACATTATTCTTTTTCCTTTTTCCTTTTTAAGTTGCATGGATATATATATATATATATATATGTATATATATTCACAAAATCATGAAGTATTTATGATATATTAATTATTTGTCCTCCTTTTCTTTCCCTTTGAAGTGAACATTATTTGAATTTTTTGGTAATTCTTTGGTATTTTAATAAGATTAGATATAATTTTAGATATGCTGTTAGTTTCTATATGTAAATGTTTTTTTGAGTTTATATATACATATATAATATGTTAATCTAACATATATTGTATTAGATACACTCCACAATTTTTATATGTCACATTCCTGTAAAGATATTGTTGCTTGAAATGGCTGCTTCCACGTATTTTCAAATCTCTTTATTACTGTTAAAAGTAAGAATTTTATTTTAATTTTTTATATTGCACTGTTAGTCATGTATATCATGTATGTATAAAGGTCTTGAATAAAGTAATATTTTATATGAGTATTTTTAATTTAAGATTTCATATAATCCCCTTAGTAGGGCTTAATCATATGATATGATTTATATAATCCCTGCATTAGAGATCTTTTATTAAAGGAGTCACAACTTTATCTTAATGAAGCAATTTTGGTATATAGGGACATGCCCTTGCAGTCTCACTGCACAGTTCTCTGCCATTTATGCAGCCCTAGTCAAGACCTAGGTGTTCCTGACTCAACATCCATCCCAAAAATATCCTAAAAAGATAGATATAACGTTTAAGCTTCCTATGTAGCACAGTCTGTTTAATTTAGAATTTATTTTCTCCTGCTCTTCTAGGTTCAATATACAGAGCAGAAGACAAACTGCCAAAGCAATTTAACTTCTGATTTATACTGAAATCATAATTATTTTTTTTTTTTTTTGTCCAGGTGATGTGAGTCAGTCTGGGGGGGTGGGCGGGTTGTGGTCTAGGGCTGCATAAACAGAAACAAATGGGATTTTACTCATAAATAGCAGATAATTGAGCAGTGAGATATGGGCATGATCAGAGGCATAACTAGAAACCATGGGGCCCTAGTACGAAAATTGACCTTGCCCACCCCATATATCTCACCCAGTCCCTTAGCCCCTCCATGTGTATAATTCACGCCCCACAGGCTTAGTGTGGCATGGTTGGATTGTTAAGTATACACGGACCTAGATGCTGATACACAGACACACATACTCACACATGCAAATGCAGACAGACAAACTAACACAAATAGGTAGAAAAAAGAGAGGAGACAATATCCCTGAAAAACAGGAGACAAGTCCCCTCAATCCTAGTACCCCTTCTGGAGCAATGTATTTGCCCACTACTGTGTATTAGAAAAAATAATAAAGTTTTATTGAAGATCAAAAAAGTCTCATATGTGAATTCTTAATACACCAAGCTAGTATTGGCAAAAAAATGAGGGAACACAGAGAAAAGCAACCTAAAAGGTATGTATCCAATTCGTGTAACTTGATACCACTTTTCAAAATTACAATAAAGAAGTGGTAAAAAAAGAGAAGAACCACTTCAAATTAGCAACAGTATCCAAAGGGTTACACATAATAGTCTAATAAGAACAGAAAGTGCATTCCAGTTCCCTCAAATATAGTCTATAGTATGCCAATGCATTAACTCCTCACTGTTTAGATAACTATAGATATAAGAATATGTAGATACATGGTCCTAGTATTGTTCTACAAGTATAAATATATATATCCTAGTCATAATCAAATCAAAAAGTAAGTAAATCGAAAGGATAGTAAGGTACCAGTGAAGAGAGAATAATAAAGTGAGGAGGAAAAGGAGAGAGTTTAATCGGTCAAAAAAAAGACCCTGGGCTATAATTCACGAAGTATACAAAGCGTGCAAAAAGCTGTGAGTGTCCATATCTACTCTCCCCCCCCCCCCTATACACACAAAAAGAAAAGAAACCCAAATAGGTATATATACATGCAAACACAAATGCAGATACACAAACATTCAAATATAAAGAATGATACTCATACAGATATAAACAGTGACACACATACAGATACACAGGGCAGACACTGATATACAGAAATGCAGCCAAATAGATACACATACAGAGACATACATACATACATACATACATACATATGTACATACAGAGACACACATACTTTAGTCACCCTCTTGTTTACTACCTGTTAGATGCAGGAGGATGACTTCTCTGGGGTCCAGTGGTGGCTCAGGCTGATGTGAGTCAGAGTTTCCACTCTGACTCCCTCCTCTCCTTCACCGTGCTCGGTGCGGTGTATAAGCTGGGAGGAGTGACTAATGCAGTTACTTCCTTTCAGCTCTGATGTCACCACAGGGGGCCCGGTCGTGCAGTCAAAGTGCTGTGGTACTGATCAGGCCCCCTGGTAATACTTTGCCATCGGATGGCTCTAAATGCATGGGCCACTCGATGGGTCCCTGAACGTGTAGCTCCTATGGTTCCACCGCGCGGGCCAGGGCCGCAACACATTGCGGCGTGCACCGCGGTAATTCCGCCACTGGGCATGATCTATATACCTCAAGCACTTAATTAAGTTAAAGTTGTTTTGATACCTATAGTATTGATTTACGTATAACCTCCTTGGAGTAGCTGATGAACACTTCCATATATTTACTGATACCAGATATAAAAATTAGTAAAAGCAATGTAAAAAAAAAAATATTAATATGAAAAATATTTTTTACAAATTGTAGCTGGGAGAAAAATTTATAATTAAAATACTAGTTTATACTAAAATATTATTTTCATATGAACACAATAATAAAATGAAATATTTTAACTATGCTCCACAATACTGTGATATTCTTACTGAGATGTTTGCATTAAATAAATAATTTTCTATTTTGGAAAATAAAAATATTTTTGTAGCAGAGCTGCAATCCTGAGACAAAATATCTCTGTGAAATCCTATCAAGCTGGAATAAAGCACTGGTTAGTAAATATAGACCATTCCCAGTAACTGGACGACACACCGTTCTGGGAGTACAACTGACTTTATTAAGCCAAACTCTGCCTTTTATGCACAGACCCCAGTATGGAGTCTCTATACAATTCATACAATCCCCACCCAGGTGTCTCTGTGTCTGGGACATAATTGAGTCAAGGGTTAGTAAGTTAAATAACTCCTGGATAAAGGGAGCCAAACATAAAAAACATAAAAGTACCCCAAAACACAGTTAAAAACAAAGGAACCCCACATGTCATACATCCTTGGATAGCTCTTGTCCGATTGCCCAAGTTGTCTAAATAACACCTGGATCCATAAGGAATTGTCCAATCACCACAAGGGTAAAGTTTTCATTTACCACACATGTGGGCGAAGCCCAAAATAGTTCCAGAACGAAAGTGGTCATGGCCAGTCAAACAAAGGGAGCTCCCCCTGGCTCTCAGGGAGCAATTGTTCCTCCCTGCCAATTAGTGCTCTCCTGGCAGGTCGCCAAGTGGGTCATCACACCGGGTCGATATGACTGGGAACCGCAAAGTTACAAAGCCGATTTGAGTTCTATAGCGGTCGTGGCTAAGTACCACTGAAGCCTGTTCGCAGGTTCATACGCCCGAATGACTGCCAGGGAGCGAGTGTTTAGATGAATTCAGGAGAGGGAAGGTATAGAGCCAGGAGAACACAGTTTGTTTGGGGAAATAAAAAGAGGAATACAGTCAACCGTAAGGGGATAGGACATGGTCTGCCACAATTTTCACAATTTGTCCTTTATTCATAACTGTTTCATGTCTAATATAGCATAAGAGAATACAGTTAATTGCAAATAAGTTTATATGCATAGTTTTACTGTATACATTTATAGAACTTGAGATACTTGCTTCTAATGTTTTTTCACTAACCTCTAGCTTTACAAAAAAAAAAAATAGATTTATGAAACAACTTTAATAAACTCAGTAAAAGTTATCAGTGTTATGTAATTTTATTTTATTTTCCAGACAGAGAGCTTTAAAATTGGTATTATGTAAGAAAGCCTGTCATGCACATCCCTATGCATAGAGAAGTATGGTCTGATCTGTTTATGCGTAATATAATCCATTGATAGAATATGGTTGAGAAGGTTTTCCAATTATAAACATCAAATCCAGTTGCACTAACTATGTATTTTATCAACTATCCAAGTCCACTATGTAAATATATTTTAAATTGATTCATTTCATCTTTTGGATCAGTTTAAGTTAATAGTAGCCATATTTCTAAAGGATTAGACAGGTTTTTTGTTTCATTAACTGTATGTCTAAAAGTATCCTTTGTTTTTGACTTAATATCTTTCACTTAAATTAACTGGTGTGCAGAGACTTTACTGAGGATAATAAATTGTGAACACTGATTATATATACTGTGTGTACATGAGCAAATCCTATTAACTGACATTTGTTAAACAACAATTCCAATGTTACATAATTACAATTGTCTATGTTGAAAAAAAGCCTAAAGTCCATCAAGTTCTAACTTGAAGCCCATGAATTTGAAGCATGTTCCATTTCTTTTAGTATTGAAAGTTTATTTGGCAATCAGCAATTAAGAAGTTTAACAACATATGGTATACAAATTGGCAAAAACAACATATGGTATACATCAGAAGTTTGGATGTTAAAAGATAACTCAATAACCAATTGTTAGTATTATTTTGATTCTGTGCCACTCATAAAGATCTATTGAAAATATTAATTTTTAAAACCTTTGCTTTTATCAATAAATTGTCAAATTGTAACAGAAACTAGAGATCTGCATGGGCAAAAAAATAGGTTTGGTTTGGAAATTCAGGTAAGTAAAAAAATGTATACATACATATAAAAGATGGAGTTTCAGAGTAATATTTCAACAGATATTCTGCAAGATAAAAATATGCAAAAAATAGTGCAAGGATCTTGAAGAAGACCTTGTAAGGGTCGAAACGTCGATCATCTAAACCTGCACATGTAATTTGCACTAACGAATAAATCAGAAGTTTGATGAAGACCTTTGAGTGCTCCTTGTACATATTTTTTGTTATATACTAAACGCTGAGGACTGCACCCAGGCAAGGATAGATTTCTTGAATATTAAAGGGTGAGTGCCAAGGTTCTCTGTTTTTTTTATATATATATATATATATATATATGTATGTAACATCATTCTAAGTGTATTTTAATATTATATAATTAAATTTTATTAAAATACACTAAGCATGAAGATATATATAAATATATACATAGAACGATAGATATATATTTGTGGTCGGGGAAAATAAGCTGAGTTATGTTAGTGACAAGTTGGTCGTGGTGTGCCAAAACCGACATTTGGGTAGGCCTGTAAAAAGAGGGCCCACCAATTTAAATGGCTTGATAAAGAGAGTGATGCACGAGGTGAACCAGACAATCTCAGCCCAGAGGAAGGGGCAACCTGTGTATTTATAGCAATGTCCCCTCCCACAACTACAGGCTACACCTTTCCATTTGTGGTTGGGGGCAATAAGCAGAGTTATGTTGGAGGTGCACAAGTTGGTTGTGATGTGCCAAAACCGACATCCGGGTAGGCCTGTAAAAAGAGGGCAAAAGGTTAATATTTTAACACTTTAATACGTGTCTACATTACACAAACAATACTTTACATTTTATCAGCATTTATAACCATATCTGAAAGAGAAAATTCGTTAGTGGAAGATATTTTATAACACCAAAATACTGGCTGACCTATGTTATGCCAAGTGGCGAAACAATTAAGCTAAATTGGTGATTTTGGAACCTAGCTAGTTGCCACATGGCGATGAGAGGCTCTACCTAGGATTTGACCCGTTGGGTATGTTTGCCACTGAGTGTTGTGGCAGAGTGTTGGCCTCTCGTGAGGATTAAAGAGATTCAAAATAAGTTGGCCGTGACAGGTGAGGCACTAACTGCTTTTGCCAAGAAGGAGGAGATGTGAGGCAGTAACTATGATTTGGTCCGATGAGTAATTACCTCCGTAGTTGAGGATGGGAGTTGGCCTCGTGGGACATCTATATAATGGCACAAGAAGTCGAAAACTACCTATGGCCACTTAGGGTACCCTAACAGCCAGACTAAGCTAAAGAAAAGTTCTGTAGAGCGAGTGGTTGTTGTAAGAAGGGAGATAGTATCGTAAAGCGATCCACTTACGTGGTGACTTGAAAAACGTAAATGCAAAACAAAAAAAGGAGCATGATTAGACATACACCTGGCAGATAAATGAAAGCTATGCTATAAGTTGATGGTAAGAATATGTGAATAGAAAGTGTAGGGCAAAAGAAAATGTTCACAGAGATCCAAAACCAAAATCCAACCAGAAATAGAGACCCAAAAACTAAATGTTCATAATTCAGAACTACAACACCAACTAAATGCAACAGAGATTGCCTTAAGGTAGGTAAAGTAAGTGCAATGAGCCAAGGACACAAAATACTCTATTAATATATGTAACCAAACTAACCAAAGGAAATTGAACAATGTAATAAATGACTAAGTTGACCATACATGCAAAAGTACCCCCAGATATGCAATGGTCGGTATAAAGCATACCTGGTAAGACTTTGCATAATGATATTGGCCTTTAATGAGGTGACCAGAACAACTGAACAACAAGACTCCTGTGAAGTATATGTCAAGAGGTGAGGGTACAGTTAACAAGTTATCAAATAACCAGCTGCAAGTTTGGAGCAAGTAGGTATAGTGACAGGCAAAATATAAAACATTACAGTTCAGACATGTAGAGTAACTGAAAATTAACAGTTTACATCAAGTGGGTACCTGATTGTACTGAATCTAGGCATGAGTTCCCAGTGCACATCCTTTCACTAGAAGGACCTTCAGTGTGTGTGTGTGTGAGAGAACATCCTGAGAAATAACCAATCATCACATCTAATCAAATCCTGTAGAGTACTGCGGGAAGCGAAATACTAGAACTAGCAAGTGCCTTAAAGTGGAAGTACTAAACAGTTAAAATAGTGACAGACCAAAGAGGCCTGGATATGTTAAATGCGTAGTGATAGTTTCCAAGTTATCGGGAGTGTGCCAAGAGAGGACCATATGGAAAAGACTTGCGTGGGCCTAACGAGACCATGTGTAAAATTGGAATGTAGTATGAAAGGTTGTATTTCTTTGACCCTAGTATATCCGGAAATTAACGTATGTAATTGCCCAAATGAGGGCCAAAATTGTTGTAATGCAGTTGGAGGGCCATGTGTACACATATGGAGTGAAGGCCTGGTGAGGGCCATGTGTAGAGGTATTTTAGTAGAAGGCAGAGTGCTCAATGTTGGTCCCGAGCTGCTAGATGGAGAAATAGAGCTGTATGAGGGTTATGGATTAATTGAATGAACAAAAGAATGCTAAGCATACCAAGGTGCAGGTTTTGTGAAATGGCTAATAGTGAAGCCCTAGTGTTTGGTCCAGTCCATTTGTAACGGTAGGAATTGTAGTTACGCTGAAATGATGGTAACATGGATTGCAGTGGAGGCTGACTATAAGGCCCAGGCCAAAGGATGACCAGTATACAACCAATACAATAGATTACAGTCCGGTCCATAAATATTGGGACATCGACACAATTCTAATCTTTTTGGTTTTTTATACACCACCATAATGGATTTGAAATTAAATTAACAAGATGTGCTTTAACTGCAGACTTTCAGCTTTAATTTGAGGGTATTTACATCCAAATCAGGTGAATGATGTAGGAATTTCAACAGTTTGTATATGTGCCTCCCATTTTTCACGGGACCAAAAGTAATGGGACAATTAGCTGCTCAGCTGTTCCATGGCCAGATGTGTGTTATTCCCTCATTATCCCATTTACAAGGAGCAGATAAAAGGTCCAGAGTTCATTTCAAGTGTGCTATTTGCATTTGGAATCTGTTGCTCTCAACTCTCAATATGAGAGCAAGCCATCATTAAGCTGAAAAAACAAAACAAACCCATCAGAGAGATAGCAAAAACATTAGGTGTGGCCAAATCAACTGTTTGGAACATCCTTAAAAAGAAACGCACCGGTGAGCTCAGCAACACCAAAAGACCCGGAAGACCACGGAAAACAACTGTGGTGGATGACCGAAGAATTCTTTCCCTGGTGAAGAAAACACCCTGCACGACAGTTGGCCAGATCAAGAACACTCTCCAGGAGGTAGGTGTATGTGTGTCAAAGTCAACAATCAAGAGAAGACTTCACCAGAGTGAATACAGAGGGTTCGCCACAAGATGTAAACCATTGGTGAGCCTCAAAAACAGGAAGGCCAGATTAGAATTTGCCAAACAACATCTAAAAAAGCCTTCACAGTTCTGGAACAACATCCTATGGACAGATGAGACCAAGATCAACTTGTACCAGAGTGATGGGAAGAGAAGAGTATGGAGAAGGAAAGGAACTGCTCATGATCCAAAGCATACCACCTCATCAGTGAAGCATGGTGGTGGTAGTGTCATGGCGTGGGCATGTATGGCTGCCAATGGAACTGGTTCTCTTGTATTTATTGATGATGTGACTGCTGACAAAGCTGCAGGATGAATTCTGAAGTGTTTCGGGCAATATTATCTGCTCATATTCAGCCACATTTTTCAGAACTCATTGGACGGCACTTCACAGTGCAGATGGACAATGACCCAAAGCATACTGAAAAAGCAACCAAAGAGTTTTTTAAGGGAAACAAGTGGAATTTTATGCAATGGCCATGTCAATCACCTGACCTGAATCCGATTGAGCATGCATTTCACTTGATGAAACAAAACTGAAGGGAAAATGCCCCAAGAACAAGCAGGAACTGAAGACCACTGCAGTAGAGGCCTGGCAGAGCATCACCAGGGATGAAACCCAGCATCTGGTGATGTCTATGCGTTCCAGACTTAAGGCTGTAATTGACTGCAAAGGATTTGCAACCATGTATGAAAAAGTGAAAGTTTGATTTATGACTGTTAATCTGTCACATTACTTTAGGTCCTTTAAAAGATGGGAGGCACAAATACAAACTGTTGTAATTCCTACACTGTTCACTAGTGATGTACCGAACGGTTCGCTGGCGAACGGTTCCTGGCGAACATAGCATGTTCGCGTTCGCCACGGCGGGCGAACATATGCGCGGTTCGACCCGCCCCCTATTCGTCATCATTGAGTAAACTTTGACCCTGTACCTCACAGTCAGCAGACACATTCCAGCCAATTAGCAGCACACCCTCCCTAGCAGACCCTCCCACCTCCTGGAAGGCATCCATTTTAGATTCATTCTCAAGCTGCATGCTTAGTAAGAGGAGGGAAAGTGTAGCTGCTGTTCATAAGATAGGGAAAAGCATAGCTAGGTTAGGGTTAGGGTATGCTTTTTTTTAATTTATTTTTTCTATGTAATGTAATTGCACTTAGTTGTCTGCCACTGCTGCCAGCTTCTGTGTCAGACTCACAGTGCATACTGTGCCCATTTCCCCAGTCAGTGCCACCACTTACATCTGGTGTCACAATAGCTTGGATTTAAAAACAAAAAACTTTTTTCACTGTTATAGATTGAATAGCAGTCAGTTGTCTGCCACTGCTGCCAGCTTCTGTGTCAGGCTCACAGTGCATACTGTGCCCATTTCCCCAGTCAGTGCCACCAATTACATCTGGTGTCACAATAGCTTGGATTTAAAAACAAAAAACTTTTTTCACTGTTATAGATTGAATAGCAGTCAGTGTCCTTAAAGCGGGTGTGTTACGCTAACAGCGGATACGCTGACAAGTGCCACTAATTAGATCTGGTGTCACAATAGCTTGGATTTAAAAACAAAAAACTTTTTTTACTGTTATAGATTGAATAGCAGTCAGTGTCCTTAAAGCGGGTGTGTTACGCTAACAGTGGATACGCTGACAAGTGCCACTAATTAGATCTGGTGTCACAATAGTTTGATTTAAAAAAAAAAAAATCTTTTTTCACTGTTATAGATTGAATAGCAGTCAGTGTCCTTAAAGCGGGTGTGTTACGCTAACAGTGGATACGGTGACCAGTGCCACCACTTAGATCTGGTGACACAAAGTTTGGATTTAAAAACAAAAAACACTTTTTTTACTGTTATAGATTGAATAGCAGTCAGTGTCCTTAAAGCGGGTGTGTTACGCTAACAGTGGATACGGTGACCAGTGCCACCACTTAGATCTGGTGACACAAAGCTTGGATTTAAAAACAAAAAACTTTTTTCACTGTTATAGATTGAATAGCAGTTAGTTATCTTCAAGCAGGTGTCAGGCCTACAGCCTGTGCTCTGCACAACTGTGCCAGTGCACATTGCCACTCATATCTGGTCTCACAGTAGCTTGCACGCATAGTACCACTAATCCCAACAAAAATGACAGGCAGAGGCAGGCCACCCCGCAGGGGCCATCGTGGTCGTGGTGCTGTGATTCCCTTTGGCCCTAGAATAATGCCCAGTTTTCAGATGCCACGTACCCTGAACTTGAAAAGTTCTGAGGACATAGTTGACTGGCTAACACAGGACACCCAATCTTCTACAGCCTCCGCTCAGAACCTTGACGCACCATCCTCCTCCAGCTTAGCTTCAGGCACCTCTCAAGATACCACTTACCCGCCTGCCGCCACCACCAAAACTAGCACCACAGCCGCTTCAGTTGGTATGTCAGAGGAGTTATTCACACATCCATTTGAAGAAATGAGTGATGCGCAACCATTATTGCCAGAGGATGTAGATAACAGGGATATGTCTCAGGCAGGCAGCATTACACACATGGACGTACGGTGTGATGATGATGATGATGTTGTACCCGCTGCTGCTTCCTTTGCTGAGTTGTCAGATACAAGTGAAGCGGTTGATGATGACGATGCGTCCATGGATGTCACGTGGGTGCCCGCTCGTCAAGAAGAAGAACAGGGCGAAAGTTCAGATGGGGAGACAGGGAGGAGGAGGAGACGAGTTGGAAGCAGGGGGAGGTCGTCGCAAGGAGCTAGTGGCACAGTCAGACAGCATGCATCGGCACCCGGGGTCAGCCCGACAGCACGCCAATCAACGCATGCTGTGTCCACCACCAGAATGCCGTCATTGCAGAGCTCAGCAGTGTGGAATTTTTTTTGTGTGTCTGCCTCTGACAACAGCGATGCCATTTGCAACCTGTGCCAAAAGAAACTGAGTCGTGGGAAGTCCAACACCCACCTAGGTACAACTGCTTTGCGTAGGCACATGATCTCACATCACAAACGCCTATGGGATGAACACATGAGTACAAGCAGCTCGCCTACTCTAAGCCGCCAGCCTCCTCCTGGTCCAGCATCTTCAGCCACGTCAACCACTGCTGTCCTCCTTGTCCCCTCTCAACCATCCGCCACTCCGCCTCCCGCCTTGAGCAGTTCACGCTCATCTTCCCACAGTCATGTGTCTGTCAAGGACATGTTTGAGCGTAAGAAGACAATGTCAGAAAGTCACCCCCTTGCCCAGCGTCTGACCGCTGGCTTGTCCGAACTATTAGCCCGCCAGCTTTTACCATACAAGCTGGTGGAGTCTGAGGCGTTCAAAAAATTTGTAGCTATTGGGACACCGCAGTGGAAGGTACCCGGACGAAATTACTTTTCGCAAAAAGGCAATCCCCAACCTGTACTCAATTGTGCAAAAGGAAGTAATAGCATCTCTGGCACACAGTGTTGGGGCAAGGGTCCATCTGACCACTGATACCTGGTCTGCAAAGCATGGTCAGGGCAGGTATATCACCTACACTGCGCATTGGGTAAACCTGTTGACTGCTGCCAAGCATGGAATGCATGGCTCTGCAGAGGAGTTGGTGACACCGCCACGACTTGCAGGCAGTCCTGCTGCCACCTCCTACTCCATCCTCTTCCATAACCTCCTCGGCTGAGTCCTCTTCTGCTGCTGCGTCTTGCTCCACATCAACGGCACACCCCCAGCTCCCCAGGTACTATTCCACATCCCGGATACGGCATTGTCACGCCATCTTGGGTTTGACTTGTTTGAAAGCAGAGAGTCACACCGGACAAGCACTCCTGTCCGCCCTGAACGCACAGGTGGAAAAGTGGCTGACTCCGCAGCGACTGGATATCGGCAAAGTGGTTTGTGACAACGGAACAAATTTGTTAGCGGCATTGAAGTTGGGCAAGTTGTCACATGTGCCGTGCATGGCACATGTGTGTAATCTGATCGTACAACGCTTTGTGCATAAGTACACAGGCTTCCAGGACGTCCTGAAGCAGGCCAGGAAGGTGTGTGGCCATTTCAGGCGTTCCTACACGGCCATGGCTCACTTTGCCGATATCCAGCGGCGAAACAACATGCCATTGAGGCGCTTGATTTGCAACAGCCCGACACGTTGGAATTCAACATTCCTAATGTTCGACCGCCTGCTCCAACAAGAAAAAGCCGTTAATGAATATTTGTATGACCGGGGTGCTAGGACAGCCTCTGGGGAGCTGGGAATTTTTTTGCCACGTTACTGGACGCTCATGCGCAATGCCTGTAGGCTCATGCGTCCTTTTGAGGAGGTGACAAATTTAGTCAGTCGCACGAAGGCACCATCAGTGACATCATACCATTTGTTTTCTTCCTGGAGCGTGCCCTGCGAAGAGTGCTGGATCAGGCCGTAGATGAGCGTGAAGAGGAAGAGGAAGAGTTGTGGTCACCATCACCTCCAGAAACAGCCTTATCAGCATGGCTTGCTGGACCTGCGGCAACGCTGGAAGAGGATTGTGAGGAAGAGGAGTCAGAGGAGGAATGTGGCTTTGAGGAGGAGGAAGAGGAGGAGCAAGACCAACCACAGCAGGCATCCCAGGGTGCTCGTTGTCACCTATCTGGTACCTGTGGTGTTGTACGTGGCTGGGGGGAAGAAAATACCTTCATTGACATCAGTGAGGAGGAGGAACGGGAAATGAGTAGCTAGGCATCCAACCTTGTGCAAATGGGGTCTTTCATGCTGTCGTGCCTGTTGAGGGACCCTCGTATAAAAAGGCTGAAGGAGAGCGACCTGTACTGGGTGTCCACGCTACTAGACCCCCGGTATAAGCAGAAAGTGGCGGAAATGTTACAGAATTACAACAAGTATGAAAGGATGCAGCATTTGCAAAATAGGTAAAAGAGTATAGCACCTTGGCGTATAAGGGTGATGTCACAGCTGTAGCAGGAATCTTTCAGGGGAGAGGTGGAGTAAGCCACTCCTCACCTCCCATGACGCCACGCCCGGCAGGGCCGGGGCGCTTTGAGAGCCTGTTGTTGTTGATGGAGGACATGCTGCGGACCTTTTAAGTCACGCGCCAGCCACAGCCGCCCGGGATCCCACCCTCAGAGGCGACTTCGACGACAGGTAGCAGACTACCTACGCCTTAACTGCAGATACTCGACACTTACTCTGAGGAAGCTGATGAACCTCCCGGCTACTGGGTGTGCAGGCTTGACCCACTTTGTAGCCTGAAGCTATCCCAATTTCGCGATAGAACTTCTGGCCTGCCCCGCTTCAAGTGTCCTGTCAGAAAGGACCTTCAGTGCAGCAGGAGGTATTGTCACTGAAAAGAGAAGTCGCCTAGGTCAAAAAAGTCTAGATTACCTCACCTTTATTAAGATGAATGAGGGATGGATCCCGAAGGACTGACACTGGGCGATACATTAGATTAAAAAAGGCCTGATGAGATGAGCTGCCTTGGGCTAAAAATGGTCCACACGCTGCTGTATTTTAGCTCTGAATGCCGGTTGACTTGCGTGACTTATCCGCCACCAACTAGGGTTCAAGCCGCCATGGTTTAGGGCACTTTCTGCCTGTGAAACAAACATCAATTATAGATTGAATAGCAGTTAGTTATCTTCAAGCAGGTGTGTCAGCCCTACAGCGTGTACTCTGCCAGTACGCTGCCACCTCCTCTAATCCTCCTACTCCATCCTCTTCCATAACCTCCTCGGCTTAGTCCTCTTCTGCTGCTGCGTCTTGCTCCACATCAACGGATAGGGGACGTAACAGTGATTAAACTGATAACAATAGTACTAAAACACACCACTCCTATCTGGTGGCACATTAGATTGCACGCGCAGTGCCCCAAATTTGTTGTGATCTGTGAGTAAGGTAAACGGTTGTCCATACAAGTAGGTTGCAGCTTTTTGAGGGCCCACACCACTGCCATGCACTCCTTTTCAATGGCAGTGAATCTACTTCTCTATGCAAAAGTTTACGGCTTAGATAAAAATCAACGCCGTGTACACGTCCACTGATAGGAGACGCGGAAGGTATTAAACTGATAAAAATAGTACTAAACACACCACTCCTATCTGGTGTCATATTAGCTTGACCGCGCAGTGCCCCAAATTTGCAGTAAGAGGACCGACCAAGCCTCTTCTTCCATCTCCGTTACAAAAATCAATGCCGTGTACACGTCCACTGATAGGAGACGCGGAAGGTATTAACCTGATAAAAATAGTACTAAACACACCACTCCTATCTGGTGGTACATTAGATTGCACGCGCAGTGCCCCAAATTTGTTGTGATCTGTGAGTAAGGTAAACGGTTGTCCATACAAGTAGATTGCAGCTTTTTGAGGGCCCACACCACCGCCATGCACTCCTTTTCAATGGCAGTGAATCTACTTCGCTATGCAAAAGTTTACGGCTTAGATAAAAATCAATGTCGTGTACACGTCCACTGATAGGAGACGCGGAAGGTATTAAACGGATAAAAATAGTACTAAACACACCACTCCTATCTGGTGTCACATTAGCTTGACCGCGCAGTGCCCCAAATTTGCAGTAAGAGGACCGACCAAGCCTCTTCTTCCATCTCCCTGTTACAAAATCAATGCCGTGTACACGTCCACTGATAGGAGACGCGGAAGGTATTAAACTGAACAGTCTCTATTCTGCTCTTGCATTTCTATTTTTTCATAGAAAACGAAAGAATTCTGAGAAGACGTTGGCAGGGCTATTCACTTGTGTGATCTGTCATGAATTGTCATTTGAATGTTATTTTGAACTGTGGGGCACAAGAACTTGAATCTGACAAAATGGCTGCCATATACACGTCCACTGATAGGAGACGTGGAAGGTATTAAACTGATCAGAACAATACTAAACACACCACTCTTTTTTTTTGGCGAGGCTTTACAGGACAGAGTGCTTCTCCACGGGACATGTTAACTCACGGGCAGCTGACTCATCAAGGAACCAGAGCAGCTTTCCATGTACAGGTAAGACACGTGCAGCCGGTAAGGGTTCAGGCTCTTCTTCCTGGAGGATACGCTGCAAGCCTGTTGAACGAGGTGACCTTGCTTGGGTCCCAGGTGTACCGTTCCTAAAATGGCTGCCATATACACGTCCACTGATAGGAGACGCGGAAGGTATTAAACTGATCAGAACAATACTAAACACACCACTCCTTTTTTTTTGGTGAGGCTTTACAGGACAGAGTGCTTCTCCACGGGACATGTTAACTGACGGGCAGCTGGCTCATCAAGGAACCAGAGCAGCTTTCCATGTACAGGTAAGACACGTGCGGCCGGTAAGGGTTCAGGCTCTTCTTCCTGGAGGATACGCTGCAAGCCTGTTGAACGAGGTGACCTTGCTTGGGTCCCAGGTGTACGGTTCCTAAAATGGCTGCCATATACACGTCCACTGATAGGAGACGCGGAAGGTATTAAACTGATCAGAACAATACTAAACACACCACAAATAAGGTTTCTCTCCTGTATGGCTCCTCAAATGATGCTTAAGATTAGAAGCGGCTGAAAAGCATTTCTCACACTCCCAACAAAAATATATTTTTTTAACATTCTCTCCACTTTGAACGAAATGACGTTTGGGAAGAGATTAACATAATTAAACACAGGCAGTAAAAATACAGTTTTAGCCATACACTGTAACTTTAAAACTACACATCCCATCTTCATAATTACATATTTGGAATCAGCACACTTAAAACATAAACATAACCAAAAATCAGCCAAATCCATCCAGGGGTTAAAAAGTTAGCTGGAGGTCCCTTTATGACCGACCGCAAGCACATTTTCCTGCCCAAAACAGTTCCATAGATTTGGGCTGTGAGGTCGGTCTATTTCAGGCTGAAAAAACAATTTTGACAAATAGCTTCATCCACACTGTAACTGTTAAGGATTACAGTGGATACTATTGTATCAAAAATGAAGAGAAATTACTTGCCGGCTATTCTTCCCACACACGGCACCTACGATCTGGGGACAGACGGACTGCCGAGCATCCGAGAATCAGAGTGAGGTTTGGCACGCACGCCAACCTCCCCAGCAGCCGGCAAGTAATTTCTTTTCGTTTTGATACAATAGTATCCACTGTAATCCTTAGCAGTTACAGTGTGGATGAAGCTATTTGTGCGAAATCTGCAGTGGCTAAAGACTTGCTAATCGTTCCTGGCTCCTATTTTTTGTATTTGTATTTTTATTCCAAATTTGGACTATTCTTTTATGTTTTTTATATGATGAATAAATTTCTACATTATCTTTTTTAAATATATTTTGTTAATAGTGTTTTTTTACTTTCACTTGTAGTTTTGGCTTAATTCTCAAGTGATTATTACTAATACAGTTATTATGGAGTTTTTCATATCTCCTTATTGAAATTTAATACTGTTCTGTGCATTGTCTAGTTTTCCAACGGATTACTTAAAGCAATATACACACTATTTCAAACAGTGTGTTAATTTTATACATAACAGGTAACCAGTTCTCATATGGTTATTCTGTATTTAGCAACAACTTTGTATTAAGCAGATCATTCGGTGTGTACCAAACAGATTCTGCCTGTAGCAGATTTAAAGGTATACACACCATACATTTTGGCACAGTTACCATCTATCATTTTAGATACTTTATTTTTCCATACCAACGAAGTCACATATAAAGTGAATTTGCTCCTGAACACATCACCTTTGAAGGTATCCCGTCAATCCATATCTGCCAAGTGACCCGATGTAGAGGGAACAGTCCCTATTCTGCTCTGTGTCAGTGTGTATCATGGTCTCTGAGGACAGGTGTCAATCCATATCTGCCAAGTGACCCTATGTAGGGGGACCAGTCTCTGTTCTGCTCTGTGTCCGTGTGCATCAGGGGCTCTGAGGACAGGTGTCAATCCATATGTCAAGGTGTCAATATGTCATATGTCAGGTGTCAATCCATATTGATTGTGATTTAGGAATGTTAGGTGATTTCTGCCCTTTATGGATTAAAACCAGACTCTGTATCAACTGTGTAATTTTCCATGGGAGTTTTGCCATGGATCCCCCTCCGGCATGCCACAGTCCAGGTGTTAGTCCCCTTGAAACAACTTTTCCATCACTATTGTGGCCAGAAAGAGTCCCTGTGTGTTTTAAAATTCGCCTGCCCATTGAAGTCAATGGCGTTTTGGGCGGTACGCCGGTCTTCGAACATTTGCGGAAGTTCGCGTTCGCCGTTCGCGAACCGAAAATTTCGGGTTCGCGACATCACTACTGTTCACCTGATTTGGATGTAAATACCCTCACATTAAAGCTGAAAGTTTGCAGTTAAAGCACATCTTGTTTGTTTCATTTCAAACCCATTGTGTTGGTGTATAGAGCCAAAAAGATTATAATTGTGTCGATGTCCCAATATTTATGGACCTGACTGTATATGGTGTCTCAATGTAGGTGACTTGACATACCATTGCAAATACTGTGCAAGAACAAAGTTACAGTATGTGAAGTGAGGATACAATGTATAGAATAAGGGATTAATGTACCATGGAGTTTTTCAGGCCGAGTTCGGGCCGTATAGATTTGTTGGTATAGGTCTAACGAGTACGAGTGGTGTAATGAAATGTTGAAAGAAAGAGTGGTGTATGCATATAAGCCCCATGAAGCAGGAAGGCACTTATGCAAAGACCAAATGATGGTCTAACTGGGTCATATTGGGCTGCCCATTAATGGTGTGATGAACTGAACCTCATCACGGGTTCTTGGAGGGGCCTGCTGGCCAGCCTCTTGCCTCAGTACTATGGGCTCTGCAATATACCTTGTCCAATGCACTTCAAAAAGGCTCTGTTCATGTGAGTTATGTACTTTTGTACTCCAGACAGAGAGACCGACTGTTAGCCCTGATTCCCTGGAATTGTTTTGGGCATAGGATTATGTGCACGGTCGGTCAAAAATAAGACTTCCAGGAAATTCCTGAACTTTTGAACTGATCTGGATAATTATTGGATATGTTGGTCACCCAGATCAGGGCTATCAGGGGATGTAACATTTGTGGGGTTTTAAGTATTTTTAGGGTACTTTTGGGGTGTTTTTAAAAAGTATGTTTTTTCTGTGCATGGAGATAATTGGATTAGAATTAGTACAGTGACTTATCCAATTATCTCCCTGGCAGAGGGGAGGGATTGTGTGTGGGAGTGTTGTAACCTTATTGTTATTGGTCTGTGAAGTTACAAATCAGTCTACCATGTGTGCATACCCCTTGCATATAAGGCCAAGTGTGGCTCCCATTAAACTGAGATTAATTTACCCCTTCATGAAGTCTTGGCTCATGATTGAGGATTGCTATATCACAATACTCCCCTGAGTATAATCACTAGCTCTTATAAGAGCTGTTCCTCTCTCGGGACTAGGAGAGGTCTACCCACTGGAAGCTGGATCCTGATCTTGGGTCCAGGGTGGGTGGAGGACAGCGAGACCCCAACCAAGCTGCTGTGGTTTGTAGGTTTTATGGTGGTTATGGTGTTCCAGTACAGTGTTTATGGTGCTCGCAAGAACTAGGAAGCAGCGAATGATGGAGGTACCTGGTCAGGGTGCCAGGCGGTCCGTCATAGATGGGAATGAAATGAAGGCCCAGTATGGACGGGTGTAAAGGCATTGGGCCTAAAACAAGACCCAGTTAACATTTACTCACAACCTTGCTATAAGTGAGCAGTTTCAATATGATATCTATGAAGGATATAATAAACTCACCTAACTAGATATAGGTGAACCGAAGGGTTTAATGCGAGGTAAAGATAATGTACATAATGAGGGATTACAATTACCCCATGAGATTGACCAAATGAGAATCTGAAGGATAGGTATATTGCCGATAGCATGTAGTATAATGGGGTAGTATGCAACCCCTGTAAGACGGATGTAATGCAAATGAGGTGCCGAATTAGGACGTTGCATGTTGCCCACTGTGGGGCATATGACCACACATTGTAAAGGCCTAGTGAGGGCCATGAGTAGGCAATTGTACATAATACCAGATGGTGTCCCAATTTGGTTCCTGAGTTACAGGATGGCTGTGCAGCTGTAAGTAAGGCGCAGGTGTAGTTGGGATGTGAATCAGAGAATTGTTGTGGTGAAGTTGTAAGTAACCAAGACATGTTGGTGATGAGATGGTAGAGAACCTGATAGAGTTACAAATAATCATCTAGTTTATGAAATGGCTAACATAATAGAAAGCATATTTAAAAACTTATAAAGCATCATAGAATACATACATATGGAGCCAAATAAAACGGGGTGTCGGCAGACAGAATAAAAAACGGGAACAGAGGCCCATGCCTCTAGAATGCCACAGTGGTGAACAGGCTAGTGCCCGTGAAAGCCATACACAATACATAGGAAGATACAGGAGATATAAGATATACGTTAAAAAGACCTAAATGCCGAATGCTTAAAGGACCACTCTAGGCACCCAGACCACTTCAGCTTAATGAAGTGGTCTAGGTGCCAGGTCCAGCTAGGTTAACCCATTTTTTTTATAAACATAGCAGTTTCATAGAAAATGCTATGTTTACAAATGGGTTAATCCTTCCTCCAATTCCTCTAGCGGCTGTCTCATTGACAGCCGCTAGAGGCGCTTGCATGATTCTCACTGTGAAAATCGCAAATGCCGCAAGTGCGCATTCAGCCGAATGGGAGGAACGGAGGAGGATCGGAGGAGGAGAGCTCCCCGCCCAGCGCTGGAAAAAGGTAAGTTTTTACCCCTTTCCTCTCCCCAGAGTCGGGCGGGAGGGGGACCCTGAGGGTGGGGGCACCCTCAGGGCACTATAGTGACAGGAAAACGAGTATGTTTTTCTGGCACTATAGTGGTCCCTTAAGAGGATGATAAACACTTATCCATACACAACTGAATGAGTTTTAAATTATGCATTATTTGTAGACCCTACAAATAAAACAGTAAAAGTAATCACAATACCTGAGCCGGCCTAATATGGCTAAATATGATTGACGCATGTTCATGCAACCGATAAAACGAGCAGCCAAAGTGGGCCAAAATGTTAACCATGTCTAAAAAGTGGATGAGCTTGTACTGCATAAGGAAAACCTGCACGGTCGAATGCGGACCAGATATCTGGAAGGTGGAAAATTTATGTGCTTGAGTGGTCGAATGAGGCCATAGCAGACAATAAATCATAAAATGCAGTAATCTAATTGAAAGCCATACTATGTGGTAGACGCCCTGTAGGGATGTTAAGGCACTTGTAATGTAGGGCTTTTAAGACTCACTTGTAAATTGCTTATGACAGGAGAAAACTAATTTAAAGGGGAAAACTCACTCAAAGGGGCACTCCAGACCCCTAAAGCACTTTAGTGTGTACTTTTTTTTTTTTTTTTAAAGTGCAGTCTTCAGTACAAATTGACACCTCCATAAATCAACCCCCCCAGCCCCCCAAAACCACAGCGGAGCCAAACTCAAGAGGCAGCAACTGCCCAGAGCACCCACCTTCACTTTGAACTGGACCAGGAAGTCAACGATTGGACAGCCACAGAAAGACCGGGCAGGGTTAGAAGGGGAGGGCAGGCAGAAGCAGCAGACAAGAGAACTGCAAATTTTGCAAGCAGTTTTAGATTATACCCCTATGAAAAATTACATAAATGCATGTATGTTGTCATTCGGGGCGCATACTCTAAACAGTGATTTACACTTGGTTTGTATTTGGGCAGAGGTGAGTCCCATTAACAGAGATCATACAGAGTTGTAAGAAGTAGACAATACAAAATGACACAGGAATAGCCTAAAATAGCAAACTCATTATTAACCCCTTAAGGACGGAGCCAAATGTACACGTTGTGAACAAAACAAAATGTAAACAAAACCTGGCATTTGCACTACATGTCTGTCCAACCGTAATTCACCTCTTTCATAGTAAATGCACCCACCCTTATTATTTATCATTTTATTCAGGGGAAACAGGGCTGAGACTGTATAGTAGCCCAGGAATGAAATTCACACCCATAATAGCATACCATTTGCAACAGTAGACAACCCAAGGTATTGCAAATGGGGTATGTCCAGTCTTTTTTAGTAGCCATTTGGTCACAAACACTGGCCAAAGTTAGCGTTAGTATTTGTTTGTGTGTGAAAAATACAAAAAACGCCAATTTTGGCCAGTGTTTATGACTAAGTGGCTACTAAAAAAGACTGGACATACCCCGTTTGCAATACCTTGGGTTGTCTACTATTGCAAATGGTATGCCATCATAGTGGTAATTTTCAATCTTGGGCTACCATAGGGTCTCAAAGGCAACCTAACCAATCTGGCGAATTTTAATGTGAAAAAAATGAAACGCAAACCTTATATTTGACACTGTAACTTTTGAAAACACCATAAAACCTGTACATGACAGGTACTGTTGTACTCGGGAGACTTCGCTGAACACAAATATTTGTGTTTCAAAACAGTAAAAAGTATCGCAGCAATAACATTGTCCGTGTAAGTGCTGTTTGTGCATGAAAAATGCAAAAAACTTCACTTTTACTGGCGATATCATCGTTGTAATACAACATAGTGATATATACGTATATATTTATGTATATATGTAAACTTAGAAAATCCCGCACTCAATTTGCCGGTCTTGTGCTTGCCTCGGTGCTGCCTCAGCCGTAATTGATATAAATAAAAAACGAGTGCACTCCAGAGGTCTTCTTAGAAAAGATATACTTGGTTTATTACAAAATGTGTAAAGTATACAAAGCGATCTAGTCGACGTTTCAGTCCCCGAAGGACTTTTATCAAGACAGTGAAAAGTGGGAACAGTGGAAGTTTAAATATGGTGAAAACGAATTCTGATTGGAGAGTAAGCAGAAAAAGTGATGATGTCATAAGTTAAATGTCAAGGTTGAAAGGGCATAACCCCGAGATAAATTTAAACCAGTAAGGTGTGAACTGGTGAGAAAGAGTGTAAAGTATACAAATAAAATAAAATACAATACATAGGCAACCGAGATGGAACAAATCCATGAGCTCAGGTGCCAAATGAAAAATCAGGATATGTATAGAGGATCAAAAACGCCACCCAAGGTACAGATCTACTAAATGTCTAAACAAGTTATATGCACAAACCAGATAAAAGCTGGGGAGGCTAAGTCCTATAGAGGAATTCAAATAGAGAGCAAAAATGTGTAACAATATACACAGTCACACAGGAGAGAAAAAGAGAGTATCAAATTCTAATTGCACAAAGTAATAAGCATATGTAGCAAACAGTAATAAACATATGTAGCAAATCTACTAGGATATCGAGCATATGATAACAATATTCTACAACCAAAAAATCATTATCTTGTTGAAATAAAGCAATTCAGAGGATTAATCTCGTTCAATCCTCCTGGATACATAGTTCCAAGTGTAAAAATCCAAAAAGCTTCTCTTTGAAGGAGCAGCTTATTTCTGTCACCTCCCCTCAGGGGAATCGGAACCCATGAATTTCAAAGTTGGCAATGTGTGTCCCTTTTCAAGGAAATGTTTAGATATAGGGGTGGATGCAACACCACTCGATAGTGCCATTCTAATAGTCGATCTATGTCCCCTCATTCGTTGCCTCAAATCATTCGAGGTTTTCCCAATATACATGAGACCACACGGGCATAAAATCCGATAAACAACATGTGTAGTTGTACAGGTAATCCGTTGTTGTATCTTATACTCTTTCCCTGAATGTGGATGAAAAAATGATTTTCCAGGAGTCATATTATTACAAGCCATACATTTCAAACAACGAAAACAGCCAGGGTTCTGATATGTAACATGTCTTGATGCCAGTATATCAGTATGTACCAAATAATCTCTCAGATTCCTGTTTCTCCTGTAACTGAATATATATATATATATTATCAAAATTCAAGTAGAATGATATTAAATAAATAAATATATATATATACACACACACACACAATTATACTGAATGAAAAGAAAAGTGGAGTTAGTAGTAAAAAATATATATAGAGAAAGTGGAATACCCTAGGAAAGTGGTCTATAATTATTTAAAACTTCACTTTTAATAGTTAGTGATAAAAAATCCCAAAATACGGTCTAAATCGTACTTCAAACTAAACAAACATACAAAAAATGTATAAATAAAAGCAATAGTCAGTGATAAATATCCAATAGTCGGTCATAAATTCAGACTGAAATAATTTGTCACTGAATAGGACTGCAGGTTGTCCAACAGTGTCTTTGTTGGGCAAATGACTATTGGATATCTTGAAAAAGAGACACCTTCCGGTGAGAAGGAAAGACCGTCCACATCGAATGCTCTGACATCCGAAATCCAACGGAACGAGACCAGACAAAGTAGTAAGGTAAGCTTAGCCGACAGTTGTCGCAAGGATGGTGACTCGTTGTTAGGCCATTTCAGAATAAACTCCAAGACCAAATCGACGTCACAAAGAAGCAAATATTTCGAGCCCGGTGGGCGAGATAGGCGTATGCCTCTCATGAGGCGACAGATCAATGGATCCTGTCCCACTGGGCGTCCGAGGACAGGGATGCGGGCTGCCGATATCGCCGAACACGTAACATTAACTGAATGATAGGACTGGCTGGTCAAAAACAAGGAGAATAGGAAGTTCAGAACTAAAGGAACAGGGGCTGAAAAGGTATCTGAGTCCCTCTCCAGACACCAGTGAGCCCATCTGTTCCAGGCTGCCAGGTAGCACCGTCGAGTGCCTGGGGCCCATGAGTCCCATAGGAGATCCTTAGTAGTCTGTGATAATCCATCAATGTTCCAAGATCCCCTGAAACCATCCAAGCCACTAAACCGAGCCAGTCTTGTAGGATGAGCAGATGAAGCTCCCCTTGAGGGTTACTTAGTAGGGATGGGAAGATCGGAAGTCTCAGTGGATGGTCGCACGATAGTTCCAATAGGTCCGGAAACCAGGCCTGACTCGGCCAGAGTGGGGTTATCAGAATGATGGTTGTCCCTTGAGTCCGTATCTTGTGCAAGACCCTCGCTATCATGGAGAACAGAGGAAACACAGAGACCCCTTGGGGGTGGTCATTCTTGAAGGAATGCATCCACTGCTTCACATTCCGGATCCGGGAGCCAACTGTAAAATCTAGGCAGTTGGGGGTTGTCCTGGAAGCAAATTGGTCTATCTGTAGTGGACTCTTGTGCAATAACAGAACCTGGAAGACTTTCACATTCAAGCCGCCAGTCGCTGTTGTCCCTCCAGTGGCGGGAGTACCAGTCCACCGTGAGGTTTGATGTCCCCGGTAGGTATTTCGCTTTGAGTGTGATGTTCCTGGCCAGGCAAAAGGTGTTGATGTCTTTGGTCGCCTCCGAAAGTGCCCTGGATCGGGCCCCTCCCAGGCGATTGATATATTGTACCGCTGACATGTTGTCCATGACCAGTAGAATAGAGCCTGTATCTCTGCATCTATGAGGAGCTCCTGAGCTTTGGAAACCCGCAAGGGGTGTGGAGGTCGCGACTGGAGAGGGATGGAAGCAAATTCTATGTCGTATCCCTGCACCGTCTGCAGGATCTAGGCATCAGCCGAGATGTCCCTCCAGTTCTGTAAGAAAATAGACAGTCTCCCTGTGGTCAGCGTAGAATAAGGGGAATGTAAAGTAGGACTCACCTGAGGGAAAGTAACCACATCCTCGTCTGCGGGAGCCTCTAGTCCTGGGTGCACCTCGATAGTTTGAGGACTGCCGGTAGTTGGAACTCGGGTAGAATGAAGTTGAAGGTGCGTTGGGCCTGGGTCCAAAAGACCAGAAGCAGCTGGTGGCATAGCCCCTCTGTCGACCAGCCCTTCCAAAAGCAGATGGTTGCCGGAAGACCTGTTGGAGATATTTTTGGCCTTGTTGATGGTAGTGCAAAGAGATACATGTTTCTTTAGTTTGGAGATGAAGGTGTCACCGAACAGTAGGCTGTTGGCAGCCGCCCCTAGTTCTTTGCTGGCCATGTTCATAAGTTTGGCATCCATGCGGACCAGTGCCCCTTTGTGTCTTTCCGTGCAGAGGGCTGCATTTGTGTTGCCTAGGAGGTATATACCTTGTTGCGCCCATTCCCGCACAGCGTGGGGGTCAAGTTGTGTGCCCTGGGACAAGGCCATGTCTGCAAAGTACAGTATCTTTGCTAAGGGGCCCAGCATGTTGAGCAACTTGTCCTGTGTGGATTTCAGACCACATTTGGCTCCTTTCCTGGGGTCCCGTCCAATCAGAGACATGAAAACGACCACCGTTTGGTCGAATTCTGGGGTCACTGCCACCTTGTCGGGCACAGTAGGGCATGCGTCTTGCACCCGTACCCGTGCCCTGGCCTCTTTTTCCAGAGGTATGCGAATCACCTAGCACAAATTGTGCTAGGTGACTCGGGAGGCCCCAGTCCGATCATTTTAGGTGCATAATGGACTGCGGGTTGAACAATGGACAGCCTTGGGAGTCCAGGAACTGACCCTCTGTCTCCAGGTTTTGTAAGGGCCCTCGTGATGAGGGTTCACCTGCATAAGACTCCTTCACATGGAGTCGTGTCTGTTAAGGTCTTTCCATTCATCCCCTTCTGACGCGGAATCGTCCACTTGACATTCATCCAGGATATCCAGTGTATGTGGATATTCATCCTCGTCCCGGGAGGAGTGTATTGGGGATTGAGGTTCAGGTCTCACCGACCGTATCTTTCACTTTCGATCTGACTGAGGATGTTGTGCCTGCTCTGTGGTGTTTTGGTAAGAGAGGTGGTTTCCTGGTGGGCCTCTCTGAACCCCCTGCTTCCTCATCCTGTGTCGGGGACATGCCCGCATTAAGCAGGGATACCGAGGCCGCCACTGTGGCGTTAATCATGGACTGGAAATCCTGGGTTGGTGGTGGCATTTCGCTCATCCTCGTATCGGTTGGTATCTGTGGAGGAGAGGACATGGGTCAGCAACCACAATAGGTTGTCTTGCCGGGCTTCCCCTGTGTGCTTAATTGGGGGTTGCCAACCACAAAGTTCCCACATTGGTATGATAATAAGGCGGAAAGCTGGCCCTCGGTGCCAGTCGTAGAGAGGGACTAGTGTGTCAGGGAGCAGAGCCCTGAATTGGGGGGAAGCGCTGAAGGCCTCCAGTACTGCAGGGTATACCCTGTATGATTCCAGTGGGGAGGTACCAAGCGGGTGTTACAGATCCGCCAGTGTGACTGAAGAAACCCAGAAAGGGTAATGGTACCGGCAGTGTTCCAGTCACCTTCACTAATGCTCGCATGGATAGTGCTACAGGGTCCACCCCTGGGTATGTAGTGCTGGCAGTAAAAGGGTTAGGCACACAATTGTCAGTATATATGATATGTTGATAATAGATGGCACAACAGTGAAGTCCTTACTTGTTTGTAAAGGTACACAGTGGGGCAGTGCAATGCCTGTGAGGAGAAGGGAATCCCTAATCTCCATAAAGGGAGTCTTAGATCCAGCAGTATTAGTGCTAGCGAACCGTCTGAAATTGAAAAGATGGCCGCCCTAAGTATCGCAGCCTGTGAGAAACAAAATGGCAGCTGCGCACAGAGCCCCGGCGGGAACAACTCCCGCGGTCTGTGTGAGCAGACGGATGTGAAACACCCCATAATCCCCACCACCCGGCCACCCCCCCATCCTGGTTAAAAACCAGGCCGTAAGAGGACCACCCTACCCTCCAGCGGGAAAGCTTTTGCCACGGGTAGGGAGGCCAGGCCGTCCGCCCGGACAGACAGGGATAGTTAGAGCCAGGAGGGGGGATGTAGCCGGACATACAATAGTAATAAGATAAGGTAGTAATTAGCAAGACAAATCCAAATCATAAGGTAGAATGGAAGAGAAGCATTACTCTGACCTGTACTCTAGCTGGAGCAGCAAAGAAAGAGGAAGAGGCAGGCACCACAGAGACATATATAGAAATGTTTCTTGATTATGATTGGTTAAAACTTTTGATCTGTGCTGCTGGAGTTGTTTAGTAAAGAAAGATTATACAAATATGCAGCCTCTTGTAATGTGGTAAAATTAATAATCAATGAAGCATGAAGGAAGTTCCTGGAGGCTTTCATAATAAAGATCAATGTTAACAGCAATTGTAACAGAAAGCAAGAAAGTGAAAGAGATATAGAATCTTTACAACTTTTTAATGAACAAGTCCAAAGGAAAGCCCAGAGGAAGAATCAAGGGAGTGTTAATATAATTTACCATCTTGGAATGCACAAAGGAAAGCAGTAATGAGCAAAATGTGGCATACAGCAAAGGTTTATATTACTAGGCAAATCCAAGTATCAAGGAGGTCCTATTTTAATGACCTCACATCCATGGAACAGAAGGAAATATGGAATGCCTCATAACACCACTCCATCCTCACAGATACATTGAATGTAAAATGGCATTTAGGTCCTCAAATAAGATCTCCTGAATTTGCCATTGATTCCACGACTGTCTTGCATCTTTATGGAATGCACAGTATGCCAATAATAAAATACTTGGTCAAATGACATAAATTATATCCTGCCTTGTTTGGAATATTGTCAATACATCATTTATATAGAGTCACCATATGCTGATCCAATCATCTGTGGTGCAAAGTATGCTATGAATAGCTTCGGCATACTTCGCTAAGGATACCAAATGGACAGGCACAGTTTGCAATAATAATCATTTTGTCAATATCTATCATTTTATTTACCAAATGCATAAAACTATTTCATTTGATATTAATATGTGTGTGTGTGTGTGTATTTACAATGAATACACTGTTTGCAATTAATTTAAAAAAAAAATCCTAAAATAATAATTCATAAATTAGGAATAATACAACATTCAATAACACCTGCAGCTTGTACTGTGCCCTTAAAATATTCTACTATTGTAAGGTGATCAATCAAAAGTTCTGCATCAACACATAGAGAAACATTACCTTTCTAAGCGTTACTAAATGCTCTGACATTTTTGAAAAATTGAGTCCTAGATCCTAAAGGTTATTTGTTGTGAGGAAGCAAGCAACTGTTCTAGAATGGTAAATGAAGACTGGGGAGATGATAAATCCTTAGTGAAATGCATAAACTCCTTAGATGAACTCAAACTAACTCTATAAAACAAAGACAACATACCACAAAATGACAGGGAGAATTATATACAACTTAATATAATATATTATATTGCTCTTCTGCAAACAACAATCTATAGGAAAATCATCCATAAAACATGCTGTAGTTAAATTTACAGACAACATAATTTAAAAGTACAAATTGGGAAAAAAAACAAGTTGGGTCCCCTGCCAAACCTATGCCAACCATTGTCATAGAAAGTAACATTTACTACTTAAACGATAAATAAATCTTTATAGTTTGTAAAAAAACACATATGTAATACAGAAAATAACTGAAGCTTATTAATAACTAGACTAAATCTAGACATTTAAATTAGAAAAAAGTAGATTATCAGTGTTAGTAGTTTAAGTTTCCATTTATATATTTCCTGTTAAATACACATTTTGGTGCCCACATCAATAATAATATTGCATCTAAGACAATCCACCCACTAACTAATTCCAAGATAGAACTGAGCTGTATACTATTTTTTAATATTTCAAACTTGAAGAAAAGAACCTTGTTAACAAAATAGTTTCATGTTTAACAATAGCCTCAGGTATTTTTTTTTTTGTCAAGTAGTAATGCAGCTATGGACGTGCAAAAGCAAGAAATTCTTATTTTAATACATTTAAATTTCGACTGCTTACATATTGCATGATCTTCCCTTTCTAGCATTATACACATTAATATTAATTCTGTGTCATATAGGTGATATTGAAGATGAAGAGTACCAATTTGTCAGGGGTCCAAGGTAGAGGTTGAAATAATTTCAAAACCTATGTCATTAGTTTGGCCATTTTTCATCAAGGGTTTCTTATTTTCTAGTGAAATCATGATGCTTGAATATTTTTAGTTTGGAGAAACATATTTGATGAACTCTACCACTGTAATCGGCGAGGTTAATGAGAAAGAAAAAGCTGATATTCTACACTAGCAACTCTTCTTTCAGCTAAACACTGAATGCCTCTCCTAATGGATGTCTTCCTTGAATGCCAATGTGCACAGACACACCTTTTAATCTCTTAAGGCATACTCAAATTTCCCAGAGCCTTAGTACTTCTAGACCAAGATCACATTCTTTCTTTATGGCCATAAAGTTTGGGCAGTAAATCCTAACCATTGCATAATATTTGGCTATTAACAAATTATGTCACTATGTTAACGAAGAACAGCATATCTTTTGTCTGTGACCAGTTGTAAACTGCTCATCTCATAGAATAAAAGTTAGTTGTTAGAATGGTAATTTTATTTAATTAAACCTTTATTTTTATTTGTCTTATAATAATAATGAAGAGTTTAAAATGTATGTATATTAATACATCTTCATAAGGATGTGGGAACATAACGTTTAATAGTTGCAGGCTCTCTGTCTTCCTCTACACTTTTTCTATTAACTCTATTGTCTGTCTGCAGAATTCTTCATTCTTCCTCTACTCTGCAACACAAGTCTATCCTCTTGTGGCTATATTTCCTGGTGATTAGTCCTCTTCTTGTTTTGTGGATGGAGACCACAATCTGAGCATATTCCTGAAAGAGATGTCATTAAACATTTTTATATTCCTATCACCATTTTAGCTTCACATTTGAAATTAATTTGTTTATCTTTAGATCCAAAAAGAGGATATAAAAACACCAAAGTGCATAACCCATCTTACCACATATATGCAATGAGAAAATAGGGCATAGGTTAGGTTTTTCAAGGTTATCAGTTGGCCAGAAGACTTATAGCATTGCTAAGTGCTCCACATTCATTAGAGTAGAGCCACTGCTTAGAGTCCAAATCACCCCTAACTACTTATTTCAACAACTACTGATCAGTGTATAACAATCAGCAATATATAGACAAAAATATGATTTGTGTATGTGAAATATGGGCGCTGTCTGCTTTTACCTCAGAGAAGGATCTATTTTACTCTTGATCCTTTGTGACATTGTTTACTCTCACACAGATTAAAATAAATGCATGTGAAAAGTAAACTAAATTGTTACAACACATTAGGAATATGGTCCCCAGTGTTCTACTGGTCTAAATTATTTATTTTTATTTTTTTCTTTTGTTTTAACATAATATTTTCAGTCTTTCATTTAATATGGAGGAAAAACTTAACGGCTGTAGGCTTTAATTTTACAATTTATTACCCGATAATGTGACATGGCTGAATATTAGAGCAATGCTGGCTTTCGGTCACCTTTGCTTCTTGTTCAAGTATACAGAATAACCTTTTCTTGTTGTCATATATTACTAAATCACTACTGCGTGACTGTTGCTGCATTGATTATGTTTATTTTTTCATTTTATTAATGAATGTGGCTATTGGTGCTAGTAACACAACATGCTGCCAAGACATAGAACTAATGTATCTGTAATGTATCTGTGTTTTGGAGAAAAACAATAGCTATTTAAGAAGGTATCAAAAACAAAATTATAATTAAAAAATCCGCTATAGCCTAGAATTTTATTTGGATCTTACATTTGACCCAAAATAGCACTTGACATCAGAAATGGATCCATAAAAAACAAAAAATTCAACAAATCTCTCAGTTTATAAATACACTAAGTACCTATTATGATGCAGACATTTATTCTTATGTATAAAAACAAATTGCCATAAAATTGTGATTTTATTTCTTATTGGTGTAGCCAACACAATTTGGTCCCTGCCCCTCTCATTAGGCTCCAGCTCTTGCAATCGGTGCCTAGCCGCAGAGCTGGAAGACAAAAGTTGCAAGTTTGAGGACAACATGCCAAGTAGTGCTGTACACCCCACCAATGCACTTCTATTTATAGAGTGCCTAGGTGCTATGCTTCCACCAAGGATTAGCACTGCCTAAAACTACATATAGCATTACCCTAACAATAAACCTAACCCTACCCTAACACTAAAACTACCCATTAACATAATGCTAACCCTAACTTATAAGAATTCCTTCTGCTAATTCAGTACTGAGAGCAGAGTCGTTTCCCAGCTCAAAAAGTAGAGAGTGGTCTGTGAGCACTATATACTGGATGACTGCATCATGAGAAAGAGACCTCCCTTTCATTCTGCAGCTGTGGCATGCCGTTCCTGCCAATCACACTGTGATAGGTGCTGGGCAGCTAGCAAAGGGGGCAGGGGGGCATGCAGAATGATCCCGTCTCTCCTTAGAATCACTACAGCTAAGTGCCATCACTCAGTAACAGAGCTTTAAATGACATTTGAAGGGCTATATGCAACATTTACTGAGTGCTGCATACGGACAATCGGTCAGCCTGGGCCACAAAGGTTGTGATATTTTGTAATGTTTAATTTGTATGTGGCTTTGGATGTTATACATAATAAATGAGGAGAAGAGAAATATGAAATAATAGGAACTGTATGTTTTATTCAGCAAGTCTCATCTGCAAGAAGGGAAACATGGCTTATGGTTAAAGTAACTTATAGTATGTGTGCAGTACCAGTTTGAGATTTGAGCGGGGATGCACTGAAGTGTAAGCTACTTGAGCTGTTGTCCATAATCTCTTTTAACCTGTTTTTTTGTTCTCCTCAAGTTTAAAGGGTAATATTGACATGGATGGACCCCTTGCTCGTGCCTAGAGGGGTATCAGCTACACCTCAATGACAAGGCCTACCAAGGCTGAAATGATCTTCTGGGGTTGCTGTATCTCTTGTGCAGATACAGATGGCATGCATTTCGGATCTAGCCTAAATACCATGCTTGGTTAACCAAAGCTTTTAAATCTATTTTTACGTTCTTTAGGTTCCCTTTTCAAAATCCACAGGGTAAGAGCAGTTTCTTTTTGCTCGCATGTACTGACCATATGGGATATTGGCCTTAAGGTGGTAGGGATGATAACTGTGTCAAGGTAGCAGGCCGTTTGTGGCAGTAGGTTTTCTATAGATTGTGTCGTTGTTACTTCACCATGTTCTAAGATGTAAATTTTTAGATTAAAAAAAAACTAATTCATTCTCATCTATGAGATGGGGGAGTATTAAGTTTATGTTGTGGTTGTTAAGTACTTCTACCATTTCTTCAAAGAGTGAAAAGGGGCCAGTCCAAAAAATCTAAATGACATCTATGTACCTATAACATTTGACAATATGTGCAGTGTATCTTCTGTTCATAGTAGTGTACATCATGGTTTCCTCCCACCATCCCAGAAAAATATTGGCATAACTGGGTGCACAGGATGACCCCATGGCAATGCCTTTGAGTTAGAGGTAATATTTCTCATTAATTGTGAAGTAATTGTGTGTTAACACAAACCTGAGGAGAAATAAGATGAAAGTTTGTACTGGTACACTGAAAACTTACATTTTCACCAGAAATTAGGCACAGCCTTGTAGCCCTTTTTTGTGTGAAATGTTACATAATGTCCAGATTTGCTAGTGACATATGTGGGAGAACTCATTAAGTCTTCCAAGGCTAGTAGCATTTGTTTTGTGTTCCGTATAAATAATCTCAGTTTCAATACCGAAGGTTGTAATAGTTTATCAAGAAATTGGTCTCCCAGGGGGGTCTATTTAGGTCTTTATGCACCTTGGGGAGGCAATAATGGGTAGCCACAGTTAAATTAGTCTGAGATACAATGTACCTGTAATCGTTTTGTGTAATGACTTCATCTATCAGGGCTGTTTGTACAATTGCATTTAGATCCATTAGGTAATCTGAGGTGGGATTCTCTGTTTAGATTTGGTAAGATGATTTGTCTGATAAGTAACACGCATCTATATTTATTGTTAATATTATTGCCATTTATAGAGAGCCAACAGATTCCGTAGCTCTTTACAATATTATGAGAGGGGGATTTAACTATAAATAGGACAGCTACAAAAAACTTACAGGAACAATAGGTTGAAGAGGACCCTGCTCAATCGAGCTTACATTCTATAGGAGGTACGGTGTAAAACACATTAGGACAGGAATTTGCAGTCAAATAAGGTGGGCTGCCCTTTAGGAGAGAGCAAGAGACAGGTATGTGAGGTACCGGTTAGTTCTTTGTTTATGAGCACAATGTTACCCCCTTTGTCTGAATATTTAATGACAACGGCAGACAGCTGTTGTAGTTCATGTAAGGCCTGCTTTTTATTGTAAGTAATGTTCGATACGGATGTTCACTAGTTTGTTTTTCCAATTTATTGGTACACATTTGTACAAATAAATAAATACAGCAGAACTCTTTCAAATTGGGAGTAAACCAACTCAAAGGTTTAAAGTCTGTAAGAGAGTTGGAAGACTCTTGTTCTGAGAGTAGGTCTGTCAAGAGCTTATAAAGCTCAAAGTCTTCTGTTAAAAGTCCCATTTCTCTCATTGTTCTGAGGTGTTTATTCTCATGATAGGCATGTAGGGCTAGTTTGTGGTCAAAAATTTTTTTCACCCAGTTGAACAAATGTGTAGATTCTATTGGGACAAAAGATGAACCTTTACTTAGAAGTTGTAAGTGTCTAGGTTGCAGAGTAAAATGCAATAAATTAATAATTTTGTTGTCATCCATCTTATCACCTGTTGAGAATTGTGTTTGCAAGTCTTGTACCCCCATTTTCTCCTGTCTTGGAGTTGCTCCCTCTGTAGTCGAGGCCAATCCTGGTCTAAAAAAGATGAGGATTGGAACGAGACAGAGGATGTGTCATCATGAGGGGGGTCAGGAATTTTGGAGCCTGTGGAGGTGTTT
>OW240917.1:134048828-134053767 GCA_933207985.1 Pelobates cultripes | reverse complement strand
CCTCCGGTCTGCCTCGGTATTTGTGCTACATGTGCTGCAGCAACTTCTGATCCACCTCCCTGTGCTTCCGCGGTCAGTGTGTATAATATTATATATATATATATATATATATATATATATATATATATATATATATATATATATATATATATATATATATATATATATATACACACATACATACATACGCACACATATATACATATACACACACACACACACACACACTTAGATCGTATATATAATAAATATATATATGATCTGAATATATATTATAATTTTACACGGTTTTAAACTTTATTTTTATTTTTTCAGGCAGCAAGGGGCTATGCCGTCCAGGTGTTCGTGAGATCCTTGCGATCAGAGAGCCCAGGAGAGCCAGGGGGGACAAAGAGGAAGGAGGTGGACTCCCTGGGCTCCCAAGTAAGTCCCCATACCACGACCAGGTAAGTACAAAGGACGGCGGGGACGTGCTATGTGTCCCCCGGCCTTTAGAGTCGGTTCCCTAAGGACGGCATAGCACGCCCGCTGTCCTTAAGCGGTTAAAGCCCTTTTTGCCCTATGAAAAACAGTATATAATTGTGTTGGTGCAATAAATGACAGATGCAAATTGTGTTTGAACACAAAGGGCAAGTCCAGTTTTTGAAGCCTTAAGCGGTTAGCATTGTAGACACGTTATGTTCACCTTTATTTTTGTTATATTAGACTAGATCATATAGAATTGAGACAGCGCCTCACACAACCAACATATTACATCATCTTGTCATCTGGTAAACAGGGCTTGTTAGAGTGACGTGTAGTCAGATGTAAGTGGCCTGTCAGGTTGTCATAGGGTGTGTTATAACCATTGAGGTGCTAAATCATAAACTGGGTAAGAATAATTAAAAATAATAAGGTAAGAACTAATACATTGCATTCCAACATATTGGTTTAACCCCTTAAGGACCAAACTTTTTGGAATACAAGGGAATCAAAGACAGTGTGCTATGTTGAGGTGCTTGGGTACACCCTGGTTTGCGGAGGTCATGTGGGGCCCATAACCGGTGGGGTCATCAGGGGGAGATAAATGGCTTGCCATCAGTAGGCTCTGAAAGAGCCTTTGCTTGCATTTGTCATATTTTAGCACCGATGTTCTCAGGACCTTTTAACTGGTTAGGAATACAATTAGCATAGAGTGGGAGTTTAGGAGACAAGAGATTGAGAAGGAGTAAGACAGAAATAGTGGTGTCTTTTCCCCCTATGTCATGGCATCTTACCCGCTTCTTGGAGTGCAGGGGGTTATTTTGGCCATGTTCCAATTTCTGTTGGAGGCATGAGCCCTCTGCTCTCGTGGACCCTCTCCTAGCCCAAGTGCTGCCAAGAAGGTGGCGGCCTCCGCCACATCGGTAGTCTTGATTTGCTTGCCATTTCTGGTTATCATAAGGGATCTAGGAGTAGTCCATCTGTATGGTATTCCTGTCTCCTGAAGCCGTTGTGTGATGGGTTTCATCGTTTACCTCCATAGTTAAGTGGAGCAGTGTAGATCTTGAAAGATCGATATCTGATGAGACCCAAAGTCCAGTGTTGACTTATTTTGAACAGCTCTCTCAAAGCTTGTTTGTCTTGCCTTGTCCCGCAGCGTAATATGTCCCTTGGAACCGTAGGTGGTGCCTTAGGAGATTGACAGACAGACAGACGTACATATCTTCTATAAGCAAGAGGATATTCAGCACTTGTCCATTACTGGTACAGTCCAAAGGGCAGCTAGGTTACTAATCCCAGGGTCTCTCTTGTCCCATAGAGAAGCAGGTAAAAACAAAAAGGGAGGTGCAGCACCTGGAATGTTCTTGGAGTGTGTATATAAAACCGTAAAAAGGAAGAGAAATAGGAAAATGATAGTGAATTACGTAAAATATACAGTAAGGTGAGGGCAAATAACATGATGTGCACTCACACATTATATGAGCTTAGGTGCAGCTCCAACTTTAGATGCTTTGGTGAAATAACCCTCACCTGAGGATATGGAGGAGTACTAACTCTATAGGAGATTCTTGTGGATACAGCTTATCTTGCAGATATGTAGGAGAAATCAGAGATATATAGTGTGGTATGCCAGACTCAATCTTAAATATATAGCTATAAAGCCTAGAGAGTGGCTCCACCAGTATGGCGCGAAGTGGTATGATCCCCACTCTAGGATCTAGCTGCTGGTGGTCCAACAGGCTTTGGTGGCATTATTCCCACCAAGGACATGGAGTACAGTACCCAGCAAACAGGTCCAATAAAAAAGTACTTTTATTGATTTAAAACAATAGATGATAAAAATTGAGTAGACGATATATAATACAATATTTAAATACACTTAACGTGTTTCACCATTCGATGGCTATCTCAAAAGTGTTTACAGAATTAAGGATCAGAGCTGCTTTTAATAAAGGAGGGAAATTAAAAAAATAACTGCTGTGTGACATCATAGGTCACATGACCCAAATTAATTAACATGGTGTTTTTAGAAAAAGGTAAAAGAGCTTCCAAGGAGTAATATTATAAATGTATAGCCTAAAATAAACTAAAAACGAGTGTTAATAAACAATTTTGTATATGGCTGCAAGTGCTTTTTTTTTTCTTTATGGTTTTATTTAAAAATTATGTCTCCAACAAAATGGCACCCGGGAGGCATGAGAGGTAGCCAACAAAATGGTGGAGGCTCTTAGTAAAGGGCACTTAAAAGGTCTAAACTACATATATTAGAAGGAGCAAATGTTATAAATAGATATACTGATGTATAATCTGATAAATATAGAACCTCATCTTTCATAAAATGGCACATTGTAGAGATTGACATATGTTGACAGTAAAAATTCAATAAAATATAAGTAAAAAAAATAAAAATAAATACAGTGAGGGGTAATATATATATATTTTTTTTTTTTAAATGATCCTTATTTTAAATATGGAGGTCTTACTGACCCCCATAGGCTTTTTATGGATATTTTACTTTAAAAAATTTAATTATTGAATGTGGTAGCTGGCTAGCATAATTTGGCACTTTATTGTATTCACACTGGTGATTTCTGAATATGCAAAGCCCTATACTTTGTACAGGATTTGGATGTAAAGTACCGATTTTAATATGGACTCCATGTGCATCTGGGTGATTGCTACAGATTTAAGCTAACTGAATTCTGACCCCGTTTGGCCTTAGTAAAAATGTGATTGTTTTGTGAATAACTCAGAATGTCATTAAGGAGTTAATAACTAATTTACATACATATCTTGTCTTAAAAAAATGCAATTGAAAATTATAATGCCAACTTTTAATTTATTGTTTTGGCAATTTGCACATACCGTATATACTCGAGTATGAGACGAGTTTTCAGCACATTTTTTGTGCTGAAAAACCCCCACTCGTCTTATACTCAAGTCACTGTCTGTATTATGGCAACTTACATCCTGTCCCGTCCTGTTGGGGGCTGGCAGAGAGCTGTAACTTGCCTTTCCTGCAGCTCCTGTCTGCTCTCTCCTCCAGTCCGGTCAGCTCCCCTGTCAGTCTCGCGAGAGCCGCGGGGTCAGAGCATTGCCACGGGTTACCGTGGCAACGCTCCGCGCGGCAGTCACACCGCGAGACTTACAGTGGAGATGACAGGGGAGCTGACCGGAACACAGGAGAGAGAAGGGAGCTGACAGGAGCTGCAGGAAAGGTAAGTTACAGCTCTCTGCCAGCCCCTCTCCTACACAGCCCAACCACTTGATCACTATCAAACGAGAGCCCCCCCCCACCCCCCCTGCCATGTATCAAGCAGGGAGTGGGGGACGAAGAAAATATAAATAAAAAAAATAAAAAAATAAAAAATAAAAATAAAAATGCTCAGCCCCCACCAAGGCTCTGCATCACATACACACACACACAGCATTCATACACACACACACACACACACAGCATTCATACAGACACTGCAAATAAATATTCAATTAATATAATTTTGGGGGGATTTAATTTTATTGAGAAATTTACCAGTAGCTGCTGCATTTCCCACCCTAGTCTTATACTCAAGTCAATAAGTTTTCCCAGTTTTTTGGGGTAAAATTAGGGGTCTCGACTTATATTCAGGTCGACTTATACTCGAGTATATACGGTATGTATATCCTATATAATGTTGATTTTGCATCACCAGGAAAGAAAAAAAAAATCACAGCTTTGCTGCCAATGTGATATAATATTTATACTAGCACACAGGAATTATTGCAAGAATACATAGACAGATACATAGATAAATTTACATTTTGCTTTAATTTGAATCAAACTATTTTTTTTTTTAATTTATACACATTTAGGACCACCAATTTATCAAGACCCATAGTCTTAAAATGTGAACATGCTAAAGTGATTTGCTTGTATATGATCAATCAATATTAGATAAGATCATGCTACCAAGAGAACAGACTTCATATTAACTGGTTTCTGATGTTATCTTACCCAGTAATTGTACTGCATCTAGTAGCATACACTCTGATGACAAAATAAAGTATGACCTGTTGTAATGCATCTTGTACAGGAAATTCATTTCTGTGTTGTTGTTGTTGTTTTTTGTTTTTTTTTTAACAGTAGAACCTCGAAGACATTTTCTTATTCATTGGTTTAAAGTGTTGTTAAATATAGAATATTTCATGTTATAATTGTAATATGATTTTATCGTTTTCAAGTTTGTTCAACTTCAGCTGTCTTATGCAGATAAAGTGCACACATATCTATATTTATAGAGTAAAATGACAAGGCAGCTTGATAATTTTGTTATTTATAAATACTCCTTTTTGTTTTACGTAGAATATAGTTAATATTACAGCTTTGCATTTTATTAATAATGTAGGATATTTCATGAATTAAACCAATTATAGTGAAAATCTGTTTTTTGTTTTTTTTTATAGTGATACATCTGTTTTCTTTTCTTAGTTCTTGTAA
>OW240917.1:133961328-134041328 GCA_933207985.1 Pelobates cultripes | reverse complement strand
CAAAATGGACAATACCAGACAGCAAGTATTTTCAAGTATGGACGAATACCTAGTTAAAAATAAATAAATAAATAATAATAAATAAAAAAAAGGGGGGGGGGAGGAGAATGATAAATTTAATGCTAAACCTGTTAAAGCGATGTTGGCAACTCCCCACCTGAGGTACCCTAAAGTCAGCTGTGGCTAAAATGTGGTTTACTCAAATGTTATCTAAGAAGCCATTATTGAGATGTATATGGGTAGATGAGAAATTATTTCTGCTGTGCCACACTAATATAAATACATGTACACTCAATGGGGTCACGGGGGGATAGCACACATATGTGCATCAGTCATACTGATGTGAAAGGGGCCCGTCATTTCTCTCGGGGTGGCACGCCGCTCCTTGGACAACCGAGAGTCAAAGCACAAGAGGGGGAGTTCGCCCCTTGGAACGCGGGGGCCAACAAATTTACTGGTTAGCCTTGCTCTCCATTACTCTTTTTTGGATTTACACTATGCATTGGAAATGTAGATACAGGATAGGGGGAGGCACAAAGACTGACAGCAGGATCCCCATTCCCCCTCACCTCACCCCGCTCCATCATTAAAAAATAAAATTTTTTTTTTTTTACTATTAATAATTATTGATACCAAGGTTTAAGGCGCAGTTCAACCGATATATTCCTCCTTACTAATTTCACTAACTTCACTAACAGTTAGAGGAGACCCTTACTAAGTGAGCAACTTCCCAGTCTAATGCTCTCTGCTCACAACCCTCATGGTACCTACCCAGAGTACCAAGCCCAAAATCAGGGCAAAAATGTATATAGTTATATTTCAGATCTTATATAAGGTCTATTTCTATCTTTTGTTTCTCACTCCTAAACCCCCTCCCATACCCTCTCCACCCTAATTGAAAGACAGAGCTCAGTACCAAGCACGCAAGCGCAATTAAAGCCTAAACTGATCATTCACTAAGAGCAATAAATAGGTATTAATAAAAACTCCCTTGGTTTTTCCCCATTTGTCCACAACCACCCCACGCGACACGACCAAATGACGAGACATATACCTTTCCACAATCCACAGTGAGGTATACACACCAACTGCATTCCAATAGGAAACACTGCGGATAGAACATCACACACCAAATTATGAAAATCGATTCACATAATGTTAGGGGATTAAATACTCCCCAAAAACGAAATAATCGACTCTCAGATGCGGGAAGAGTGGGAGCAGAAGTTCTTTGTCTCCAGGAAACCTACTTTAAAAAAAGACAACGGCATTAAAAAAAATGCTAAGAAATTGAGAGGTGTATCCATCATGATCCACCATTCAGTGAACTTTGAACTGCTGAGCGTGATCACAGACAGTCAAGGCAGGTACATCATCCTAATTTGCAATTTAAACAACGTCACTTATACACTAGCCAGTGTCTATGCCCCAAATCTTAGCACTAGAAGCTGTAATTTCTCATCTTTACTCAGAGAATGTAAACTCTATGATGAGTGGCACCTGATGAACCCAAACACTAGAGACTATACTTACTATTCGCCAGTACATAATACACACTCTAGAATAGACATTGTATTGCTCCAAAGTTCATGGATGCCAAATATTAAACAATGCACAATAGGCAACATTTTATGGTTCAATCATGCCCCAGTTATGATAACTATTGCAGATGAATATATATTTAGAGGCAAGGGAATGTGGAGATTAAATGACACCCTACTACAGAATAGGGTCTTGGCATCACAAATTGAAAAGGAATTGACTCATTTCACAACTAACAGAAAGCCAGATTTACCATCAACGACCCTGTGGCAGGCACACAAGCCAGTCATTAGAGGTCTACTCATAAGCCAAGCAGCACACATCAAAAAACAAAACCAATCAAACCTTATGTTTTTAATAAAAAGAACAACCTGCCAAAACACACCAATATCACCAGCAATCTATTCACAAACCGGACTTTACATAGGACACGAGGCCATGCGTTTAGACTGGAAGAAAGAAGATTTCGCCTAAGGCAAAGGAAAGGTTTTTTTACTGTAAGAACAATCAGGATGTGGAATTCTCTGCCTGAGGAAGTGGTTTTATCAGAGTCCATACAGATGTTCAAACGGCTACTAGATGCATACTTGCAAGAACAGAATATTCAAGGATATAATCTTTCAATGTAGGGTAATAACTGCTTGATCCAAGGATAAATCTGACTGCCATTCTGGGGTCAAGAAGGAATTTTTTTCCTAGCTTGTTGCAAAATTGTGCTTCAAACTGGGTTTTTTTGCCTTCTTTTGGATCAACAGCAAAAAACAAATGTGAGGAAGACTGAACTTGATGGACGCAAGTCTCTTTTCAGCTATGTAACTATGTAACTATGTAAATAAGATGAAATCAACATTATTAAAAATAAAAGCTATAACTAAAAACATGTGACAAAATTTTTTTTACAACATAAAAAAAAAGATCTGGGGGTGTGGCCTGACCGCAGAGCCGAATGGCTGTGCACTAATTCGGCTCCCACCAACCTGTTAGGCAATCCACCGCAATCCAAGGCTTAAAACGAAAATGGGAAACCCAAAAAAACACACCAACCCTCAGAGATCTCATTAAAAATCTACCTTCAAAAACGGACCTTGCCGCCATGATCAACAAATTGTAGGCTTCATTCCACGCGAAAATGGAGGCTAATTCAGATCTGCAACAAATAAAACACAGAGTCACTGACTTGGAAGAGGAAAGAGATGTCCAGCAATCTCAAATGATTAAATTTTCCTCCGTTATGGATTCCCACATGCACTTTATAACTGACATACAAAGACAACTGGACGACCTTGATAACAGAGGTAGGAGAAATAGCCTGAGGGTGAGAGGACTCCCCAAAATACAAGTAGAAGATCTAACAACCACGCTCACAGATTTATTCAATTTAATACTGGGTTTGGACAGAGCGCACAGGTCTCTAAAACCAAGAGGTCCAGTATCAGATGCCACGCGATGTCATTTGCAGGTTACATTATTATGCAGAAAAAGAAAACATTTTAAGAGCCCTAAGGGATACCAACCCCCCCTCCTGTACCAGGGCCATGCTGTACAGATTTTCCCAGACCTAGCCTGGCTCACATTGCAGGCAAGACGAACCCTGAAACCAGTAACAGAACACCTCCGCAACCGAGAAATCCGATACAGATGGGGATTCCCATTTGCACTTATCGTGAGTCACAAGGAAACAACCCACAGTATAACGTCTCACCTGGATGTTCAACCGTTCCTAAGAGCCCTGGACTTGCCAGATACGCAGATACAGGACTGGTATGCTCCCTATAACCACCTAGACTCTGCACAGCCCACGAGAGGCATCACACCGCAGAAGGAGAGAAGAACAGATCCGCGACTCACCTCTCCACTGAGGACGCCGAGACAAGAGAGACGTAAGAGAGTGGAGTGAAAAGATCTATTTGACTCCACTATCTCCCCATGCCCTTTCTCACCTCTTTCCCACTCCTTCCCTCTCCCCCTCTACCTCCCACAAACTCTTGGACCTTCCAGATGATATAGCACGCAACTACTAGCAACCCTGGACAATAACTGGCGCGACCCAAATCGACAACATCAAGTTGCAGAGAACACCGGCCACCCCCTTTATATTGGACTTCAACTCCCATCATCAGTTGGTTTTATCCCCACAGTTATCCCCGATCCGCAAAAGTCAGGTCGTATAATTGTCTAATTAGTTATGTTGCTATAAGGAGACGGTCTGTTACTCAGTTTGGAAATGGTAGCAGAAAAAACGAAGTCTAAACACCTGTAACTTCTCCCAATAGGGATAAGACTGACGATTCATATTAAATGTCTCAGTGTAGGTTTATAATGTATGATGATTTAATAATCCTGACACAATGGGGAACAATGTAGCCCTGTGGGTCCCCCCAATAAACTCCCTCTTTCACCCTGACCCCAAAGCCCCATCCACGTTCCCCTTATCCACCCCCAACATTGAAACTGACGTGCATCCATATCGGTTACGCACTGTACCTACTTTTTGGGACCAGGCCCACAACTATACTCTTAAATCTCACGGGAAAATAGTTATTCTCCTTGCCGGTATCCTGGCCTCTGCCTATATTCAGCGTCCCCCTCCTCACTTCTCCTCCACACACCACCCTTTACAGGGCCTCATCCCCCCCCTCATTAATTTATCTTCCATAAAATGGAGACAAATGCCAATACACCACTCCGTAAGAGTCCACCTCCCCACAGGACATATCCCTACGGAAATCGTACCATTATACACACCCTATGTACGATCACCGACTCTGGGGACAAAAAAAAAAACAGACCCCTGATACAAGAGAGTTCATCTCCCTCCCACCCTCTCCCCCTTCACCATATACTCCTGTTTGTTACCCACTCCTTACCCTTCCCATACAAAGCAACTTATTACAAATAGACGGGATCTAACGTTGACCCGTCAGCCGTTAAGCTACTTCATATTTGTATACGGTGGATTGGACCCGCACGGGTTGTGATCAGCCCGTTTACCCCACTAAAACAGTTTCTATCTCCTGCACAGAGATAAGAAATGTATTGCACCATTTTGGTGCCATTGGGTGACCTTAGTTAGGGTCAAGAGGCCTTGGTAGTGCTACCTTTTACCCTCGGCCCTGGGTATTTGAGAGTCACCTGCTTCCCAGGCGTCGTTCACCGGCAGACTTGGTACTGACTGGACTGGGCGCTCCTGATTCCTATGTCAGTTGCTCACCCAGCAGTGCATGGTAGGTCGAGGAACGAGAAGGTCTAAATTCACTTACATAAAAGTTGTTCACTCCCCGCTAAAGGGAAGTAAGTTTTGATCTATTTTTCTAACTGCTCAATTTTAATTTTATTTTTACTTCTGGTTTTCTATTCAATTATCTGTTGCTTGTTTAGAAATTGCATTGGTCTGTAATATTGTAATTATCTAACTGCAAATTTGTTCACACACACACTCGGATTGACAGAAAGTGCCAGCGCATTTCCTACATACTGACTGTATCCATAATATAACTCGTACTTAACACGTTCACTATGGCCGCAATTCGTTTCGTATCACACAACGTCAAAGGGCTTAACACCCCTGTAAAAAGAACCTTAGCCTTACAGGACTTTCATAGACAAAAAGCTGGGATAGTGTTCCTACAAGACACCCACTTTAGAAAAAGATTCAGCACCTAACTTACGCAACCGACATTATCCAATGGGACATTTTAGCCACTTCATTGGGGCAAAGGCGAGGGGTGTGGGAATATTGATAAGCCACCACATTCCTTTCACACTTCAGAAAAAAGAAACGGACGACACAGGTCGCTACATTTTTCTATCAGGAACAATTGGCAACACTAAAATCACATTAGCCAACCTGTATCTCCCAAACAAAAAAAATGCCACACACTAACGAAGATACTGACAAAACTTTCTGACTTTCAAGAGGGCCTGCTTTTAGTAGGAGGTGACATGAATGTCTCCCTTGACGTGTCCCTAGACACCACCTCACTCTCAAGTGACTACCTTACAGCCATGAGAGAGAAAATGTGCAAAACACTATACGACGCTCAACTCTTTGACTGTTGGCGAATTTTACACCCCTCGCGTAAGGACTTTTCCTTCTACTCCCCTCCCACAGGTATCTACTCCCGTATAGACATGCTGTTCACACAACACAGATACCTACCACTGATTGTCTACGCCTCATATGGCGCGAACACTTGGTCGGATCACGCCCCTTTGACCTTGGAGATGACTATCCCTACTCTCCCCCTCTTCCCAGCGCAGTGGAAACTAAATGATCTTCTTTTAAATGTGACGGAAGTTCGCACAAAATTGCAGGCCGAAGCAAAATCTTACTTCTGTACTAATACAGTAGCTGACACTTCACACACTGTAATATGGGAAGCTCACAAGAGTGTTATGAGGGGAGAACTCATAAAACTGGCAGCTACTCAAAAACAGCAAAGGGAAGCCCTTATCAAGACATTAACCAGGGACATAAAACACTTAGAAGACCAACACACCACGGACCATCACGGACGTAGACACTCAGCTCAGAAATGACTTCCACTTAGTTTGGGCCCCGATCTCGATAAAATACCTGGGGATTCACATACCGCGCCAGCTATCTCACACGTACCAACTCAACTTTCCTCCCTTACTAACTAACATAACTAAAGACCTGACAAAGTGGCGTAAACCACAATATGGTTGGTTCAGTAGGCTAAACATCTTAAAAATGAACATACTCCCACGCATTTTATACCTGCTACAAACCTTACCGATACTCATCCCCCCAAAAAAAATTTTTGACAACCTAAAATCAATTACTTTTGCATACCTCTGGTCAGACTCACACCCCAGAATAGCTTACCCTCTTCTCACAAACTCTAAACGGGTCGGGGGTATTGGGCTCCCCAATATAGAGACCTACCATAAAGCTATTCACTTAACGAGAGTTTACGAATGGACTAGATACGAGATGACAACAATGGGCCCACATAGAAGAAGCCTCCATGACGGTTCCCATCTCCTCAATCCCATGGCATAAAGATGGTCGTGCCTACCTATCCCACAAACACCACCCAACTATCACAGCTACACTTAAAATATGGTCTACAGCAGGCATCCGACACCGACTGGCGCCTTATCCGTCTCCCTTCTACCCACTGACACATAATCCCTTACTCCCAATATGCAACCCTCAATGGACGAAACAATTAACAGAGGACTCCTCCTATCTACGACTACAAGATGTTACACAAAGCGGCATGATTAGGGACATAAAATCCCTCCTCCCTAACATCATTCCCTCAAGCACTCACCATCTGTTTAATAACCAAATCGCCCACTTTATCCGCTCCCTTTCTTTACTCCCGAGGGGAGCGAGAGCCCTCACATCATTTGAACGATTGTGCCAATCACACCCACTTAATAAAAAATCTCTATCAACAATGTATCAAATCCTCCAAAAGAATCACTACCATCCCCTCCCAGCTTTCATACACAAATGGTCGACAGAACTTCCGATATCACTCTCCGAATCCCAGTGGCGCAACATCATCACTAGAACACATACTACGTCACAAAACTTAACGACGCAGGAGAGTAATTACAAGAGACTGACCCGTTGGCACTATACCCCGACGAAACTAAGCCAAATGCACAAGAACTTCACAGATGAATGCTGGCGTTGCAAACAACCAGCGCATTCATCACACGTGGTGGTCCTGTCCGATCATAGCCAACTTTTGGACACGTATTCACACTCTTACACAGGTTATTATTGGCTCTCAATACCCATTCACCCCAGAATACATGCTGTTCCTTCTGCCCCTCCAAGGCTTCCACAACGCCCAACAATTCCAAACATTTATTTGCTTACACATCTACTAATAGCAGCCAATCTCCTTATTCCCCTACATTGGAAACACCCTGGAGCACCTTCCCTTAGGAATGGATCCAAAAAGTTGAAACCATCAGACAAATGGAAGAGATTAACTGTTCTAAATCCCACACCGTGGACAAACACACATGGTCACAATGGACAACATTCCTGGCTCATAGAGACACCGCTTCAACTTTGTCCTATTCCGTGGCATGCACAGACAACTGACGTGAATCACTCATACACTGACCACACCTTTAAAGCGGCACGCTGACCGTGATTGACAGTAGATAGACACTTGATAATGACACCAGACTCTTTGGCGTTATGTACCTGTATGTTACACACCAGTGGTTAAGTATTGGTTACCTATCTACACGTATTTATTGTGAGGAGTCATTCATTCTACCAAAATAAGGTATCCTAATCGATAACACACCATTGCTACCAATGTTAATGCTATTGTTATAAGTTTTATTGCTATTTTGTATTATTCTCTTTTACTTTCATAATTATCTGTTAATATCGTATGATCATCAACCACTACTTTTTGAAATTACCTTGGCACCTGGTAACATGTTGTTATTTTACTCACTTCTCTCCGACTCTCAATCGGAGTGTAATCATTTGCTTGTACTATGTATCACATCTGTACCAATAAAGAAAAACTTAAAAAAAAAAAAAAGATCCAACAACTTACCAACCCACCACACAAGAAATTCATTCTTTTCTAAATCCTATCCTGCTTTCACGATTTAAAGACACAAAAAAAATATCCCAACCAATAACAGAACAAGATATACTGGAGGTCAAACATTTCCCCATAGGAAAAGCCCCTGGGCCTGATGGCTTTACTAACCAATATTATAAGAAATTCAAACATATACTTGTACCCCAACTGAAAAAACACATTTGCGGCACTGATACAAACAAAATCAGCACCAGTAGAAATGCAATTAGCACATATAGTCACAATGCCAAAACCGGGAAAAATCTCAAACAAAAGCCAAAATCTGCACGCTGTCTCCCTGCTAAACACTGACATGAAATTGTTAGCAAAAATCTATTCTAACAGACTAGCTCCCTAATTACCCACAATAGTACATGAAGACCAAGTAGGATGCATCAAGGGCAGGCAAGGAACGGATGGAAAGAGAAAAGTATTAAATCTCATGTACAGTCTCCATAAATAATACAAACAGGGCCTTTTCCGATCATTAGATGCAGAAAAGGCCTTTGACCGCCTTAACTGGCAATTTCTAGATGCGGTCTTACATAAATTTGACTTCCCCATCGAATTCATTAACCTTATTCGAACGCTGTATAGCTCACCTACTGCAAAAATCACCATTACTGGATTTACCTATGATGCATTTCCAATCACCAACGGCATGTGCCAAGATTGCCCCTTATCACCTCTATTATATGTACTAGTACTAGCACTAGAGACCATCACGACACTCATTAGGGATAACCCACAAATAGAAGGGATGAAATGCAAAAACAAGAACGTTATCGGATTCTGTTCACGAACAACGTTTTACTATCAATACATAATCCAGACACATCACTACTGCATTTTTACTCCATACAGCAAACAACCTACAGCAAATTATCTTACTACAAACTGAACATATCCAAAACACAGGCCATGTCACTAAATATTCCACAAACACAACTCAACAATCAAAATACCAATATGAGGGGGGTGGGGCCAGACCGCCGAGATGGACGGTCGCAAGAATGAGCAGCTTCTGCCAACTAACGCTCTCTAAACCCTCAAAAGCATGATTTTTAGTGACTTTTCAGACAGACAGCATGGGGAGGCACTGGATCCAGGGCAAGGCTGGCTCTTTGAGCTCCAGTCCCCTGGAGGGGAATCCTTCTCTGCATCTGAGGAGGCCTTCTCTGGCGGTGAGCGGGGCGGATGGCCGCTGCCCTGCTATCCTGACCAGCAGCACCCGGCCAGAGGCCCGAATCGGTGAAAACCTGGCACTGTCCCCACCCCCCCCCTCTGGACCGGCAGGGGTGATCCCGGTCCCAACTCTGAGGCAAGTCATCCAAGGCACAGCAGTGCTGCCACTAAGATCTGTGGCCTATATCCCTCAGCTAAGATGCCAGACGCCAAGTGTGCTAACGGCACTAACAGGGCCGGCAACAACACAACACTGGCAACACAAAGTGCCCACAGACACAAGCTAGCCTACTAGCCTAGCCTAAATTCTTTTTAATAACTTTTTTTGGTTTGAGAACAATTTTTATTTACAGACCAAGGGTACCGCTATGGGGACCAGATTTGCCCCGAGCTACGCAAATTTATTTATGGCTCATTGGGAGGAATCCGAGATTCTCTCAAGGCCAGAGCTCGGGACAAGTCTGGTCCTCTACAAGAGGTACATAGATGATATCTTTTTAATATGGAGAGGTACGCAAGAATCTCTAATTAGTTTTTTAAATAATTTGAATAAGAATAATTGGAACATCAATCTGACTTGGGAAATCAGCACACAGACTATTAATTTTTTAGATTTGACTATTTATATAGAAGAAAACATGATAAAAAGCAAGACCTTTTTTAAAACTGTAGATGTAAATAGTTTTATCAATTTAAAAAGCTGTCATTTTAGACCTTGGTTGACCAACATACCCAAGGGACAATTTTTAAGAATAAAACGTAATTGTACAGAGCCTGAACAATATGAAGAACAAAAAAAAGGGCTGATTAATCAACTAATAGAAAAAGGATATAATCAAGATTCCCTAATTAATATAAAAAATGAAGTAGGACAAAAACTAAGAACTAATATTTTAAAATATAAAACAAAGGAAGAAAAAGAAAATGATAAGACTGTACCAATTATTTTTAATTACAGTTCTCACAGTAACCAGTTGCAAAAAATTATGAAGAAAAACTGGCACATCTTAGAACAAGATCAGGAAATACATAAATATTTGGGAGCACAACCTAAAGTGATTTTTAGAGGAGCTAAAAATATTAAGCAAGTTTTGACTTCAAGTTTTTTAGACAAAGAAAGAAGCTCCCAAACTACATCTATGTTTAACCCCTTAAGGACGGAGCCAAATGTACACATTGTGAACAAAACAAAATGTAAACAAAACCTGGCATTTGCGCTACATGTCTGTCCAACCGTAATACACCTCTTTCATATTAAATACACCCACCCTTATTATATATCATTTTATTCAGGGTAAACAGGGCTTTCATTTAATATCAAATATTTAGCTATGAAACATAATTTAATATGAAAAAAATGGGAGAAAATACGAATTTTTTGATTTTTTTAGTTCTAAATTGCATTTTAAAGGTCAGTGTCATAATACTGTTTGATTTTACTGCAATAAAATACACATATTTGTATTTAGTAAAGTCTCACGTGTAAGACAGTACCCCCTATGTACAGGTTACATTTGAAATTGAAATTCGCCAGATTGGTTACGTTGCCTTTGAGACTGTATAGTAGCCCGGGAATGAAATTTACACCCATAATGGCATACCATTTGCAATAGTAGACAACCCAAGGTATTGCAAATGGGGTATGTCCAGTCTTTTTTAGTAGCCATTTGGTCACAAACACTGGCCAAAGTTAGCGTTAGTATTTGTTTGTGTGTGAAAAATGCAAAAACGCCAATTTTGGCCAGTGTTTGTGACTAAGTGGCTACTAAAAAAGACTGGACATACCCCGTTTGAAATACCTTGGGTTGTCTACTATTGCAAATGGTATGCCATCATAGGGGTAATTTTCATTCTTGGGCTACCATAGGGTCTCAAAGGCAACGTAACCAATCTGGCGAATTTTAATGTGAAAATAAATGAAACACAAGCCTTATATTTGACGCTGTAACTTTTGAAAACACCATAAAACCTGTATATGAGGGGTACTGTTGTACTCGGGAGACTTCGCTGAACACAAATATTTGTGTTTCAAAACAGTAAAAAGTATCGCAGCAATAATATCGTCCGTGTAAGTGCTGTTTGTGCGTGAAAAATGCAAAAACTTCACTTTTACTGGCGATATCATCGTTGTAATACATTTTACTGTTTTGAAACACTAATATTTGTGTTCAGCGAAGTCTCCCGAGTAGAACAGTACCCCCCATGTACAGGTTTTATGGTGTCTCGGAAAGTTATAGGGTTAAATATAGTGCTAGTAAATTAAATTCCCTTTACTTTCGGCATGGGTTGTCAGGCAGGTCCTGCTAATTGTAATTAATTAAGATACCTAATTATGTAAAAATATTACATAAATATATATGTAGAATTAATATATGCATATATATATACGTATGTGTATATATATGTATATATCTATATAATTTTTTTTAAATATTTTTATTTATATATAGGTATATATATATAGTGATATATACGTATATATTTATGTATATAGATATATTATTTTGTTCTACGTGTATTTTGATATATATATATATATATATTAATTTCACAAAACAGTTAGAACGAAATAACACACATCTATATATTTTTTAATTATTTATTTTTAATTATTCTTTTAATTTTATTTTTTAACGTATTTACATTTTTATTTTTTTTATATTATATATAAATATATATATAACAATAATTATATATATATTTAATCAGTATCAGTCTACGTGTAATTTGATATTTATATATATAATTATATATATATTAATAGTAAAATACACCTAGACGGTGTATGTGTGTGTATGTATATGTGTATATATATACTTAGATCATATATATATAATATATACATATGATCTAAGTATGTATAATTATTTTTTTTTACACCATTAACTTATTTTTATTTTATTTTCAGCCAGCAGGGGGACCCCCTGTCATTACAGGCAGCCCCCCTGCCGGCAATACAGAAGCCAGCTATCCCCGGCCATGTGATTATGGGGTCCTCGCTAGGACCCCACTCTCACACGGCCGGGGGGCTTCAACGAGGACGGATGTGCCGCGGGGGGCTCCCTGGGAGTCCCCCCCACCGCGATCGCCGGCGTGGGACCGCCGGCGACCGGGTAAGTTAACAAAAACCGGAGGGCGTACAATTACGCCCGGCGGCGTTTAGAGCCGCCTATTAGAGGGCGTAATTGTACGTCCTGCGGTTTTAAGGGGTTAAGAAAGAAAAAGGTTTTTATTATTGTGGAATGTGTAGAGGCTGTATTTTAAGGAAAAATAAACATAAAAAGGTTACTAACTTTATTTCTTTTCAGAATAAAAAAACACATGAAATAAAATCTTTTGTAACATGTAACTCAAAGAACGTTATTTACATGATAGTCTGTCCCTGTGGATTACAGTATATAGGGAAGACATCTAGGACATTGAAGATAAGGATTAGGGAGCATATCTATAATATAAATAGGAAATTTACTCTACACAATGTCTCTAAACATTTTTTAGAAGTACATGGAGGAAATATTAGTGGTTTTGAATTTATAGGCATAGAGACTGTGAAAACTCATTGGAGAGGAGGTGATATAGAAAGCCTCCTTAGTAAAAATGAGATGAAGTGGATTTTCAATATGGAATCATTGTCCCCTTATGGTCTTAATATTGATTTTGAGATTAATTCATGTATATAGTTTTATTTTGCTACTTTTTTATTCTTGATTTTTTTATGTAGTATTTTATATTAATTATATATAAGGAATGTTTCTATCTTATTATAGAAGTTTCTTCTAATGACCTATCCTTCCTTCCCCTTTAATAGGTGTACAGTACCTCCCCTTTTTTATGATGATTTTATGAATCTTATTGATTATATTTGTGTATTTGGGCTCTCCTCTTTTATAGACGAATATATTAAATGTATGTGAATGTTAAAAGTTGCGATTGCTAAGAGACTGGCAACCTCTATGATTAGAGACTCTCTAAAATGGCGCCGAGAGTACTTCCGGTTTCGGCGCCGGGAAGACGTCATGACGTAGCCGTTTTGGGCAAAGAATGATGACGTAACGTCATCACGTAACGTAACCGGAAGTCGCCGTATAATGACGAAAACGGAAGTCATACGGGACGCCAGAGAAAGGGCGCTGGAATTTGAAAATATAAAAAGAAGAGATCGGAGATGAGAAACAGACCACTTGAGAAAGGCTGTGAGTGCCGAAACGCGTCGTGGTACATATAAAGGACATTTTACCTGTATTCATTACTATTTTATTTTATGTAGTATTTTAACAATAAATCAGTTTGGATTTTGATTCTGCATTCTGGAGTGATTTTGGAGAACATTTCCAGCGCGGATCTATCAAGTTTGATACAGGACGTCCAAATTGAGATTTCTCATCTCGTTACAAGCCCTAAGTCTGAGTCAGCTTTTAAAGTGACTCAGTAATATGTGAGTTTAACCAGTCACAGAATATTACTTGCATATATTTTAACAGTATTATACTATGTTTCTGTGCTTTATGTTTTGTAGATATTCCAACTAAACCAAGTTTTGGTAATATATCCTACATGCATGTTTTGAGTGCTCTCACCAACATTTTACATTTTACAAGCTAGCCTACTACCCACAACACCTGGAGGTTAAATCACGTCAAGGGGCCCTGGCACAACATCAGCCTTCTGAGGCACATTACTGTATCTCGGCATCAACCCCAGGGCAGGCCCGAAAATGGTGAGAGAGACAGGGGCACAGCAAACCAGTACCCTCAGCAAAACGAACACTAAAGGCAAAAAGCCTTGGATATGCAGGAGTGCCGGTCTCCCACATGAAGCGCTGCACACCACTCCGGGAGAGCCGCACATCCCCGTCACTACGTCGGACGGTCCGCGGTGGGGCCTCGCAAAGCCCCCTGTGGGCGACAGCACAGCAGAGACCCAAGAAGCCACACCGCTCCACTACCTCGCAACCATCTCACCAGCGACAGGTCCAGAAGTGATGGACTACTCTTTTAAGCCATGACGTGGTGCAGGACGAAGAGTCCCTGAGCATACACGGGACATTTGTTGCTGGACAGTACACATATGGAAGCGGAGCGCCCAGTCAAGGACTCAGCTGACTCCCCAACTATAGTAGCTGGCTGTCATCCAAGCCACATCCGCCAGGGACTCTCGCCTGAGATGCAACAGATCCAGGGGCACACAAGTGACTACCGTTATGTTATATGGTTTAATTTTTCCTTTATAATATTATGTGTTGACAACCTGCCTTACTTCGTTCACTCTAACACCCATATTATGTTACGCAAGACAGGTAAGGGTACAACCTCATACCACTTCCTTACATAACCCACACCCTAGACTCTCCCACCACTGCTCCGCATGGTGGCACTAACACCACTCTGGCCAACTTGATAATACTGGCGGGCAAGGCGCCAAAGCAAAATAGCGCTGCTACAAGTCTACCACCCCAAGGTGGCTTTTCTTTTCCACTAACAAATCAAAAAATGGCACATCACATCTCACTGCGCACCCTGCGACTGTAGTGTAGCCATTCACATATTGGCGCAAGCATGTCATATAGCAAACTGTGAGGGAGAGAGAACCGTTATAATGGGCAGTAGCGTACTGAACAATGACCTTGCCTGCAATGCAATAAGTTTAAAAAAAAAAAAAAAATATATATATATATATATATCAGACACATCTGTCTGGATTATAAATGCTGTGTTCGCCTGTTTTGCCGGTTACATGAATTTCCCCAGTCGTATGCTTTATTCAAGGGAATGTCGGTTTTTGTCGAACGGAAGTACCGAACGGATGGCCACCCAGAAGAGAAGTGTGCTGCTGGTTAACCTATTGATCCCAATTAGAACGTTGCGGTTAACCACAGACACTTCTCAATTAAAACCGAATGCCGGGTGGTCGTCGTTCGTATGTCGACCACGAGGCGGCGGCCATTTTGTCCATGCGAACGACCAGCGGTGTTCGACGATTATTTCATGGATCGGAAAACGGACACTTTTTCAGCCGAACACCGCTGAAGCCGTCGACCTCCCCTTCTCAATCGACAAAAGCATACGAATGCCAGCCGTTCGGGAGATTCAACCACACGAATGGACTTAACCCAGATAGCCGTCCCATGGAGTCAATCGCATACCGACGAACTGAAAGAGACTTTGACTCCATGGCGATTGAACTGTGCGAATGGGATCTGAGCGCTATTCTTCAATAATGTGCCCTCAGATCCAGGCTATCTGGGGATAGGCAATACGAATGTAATATGTTCGGCAGTTATGAAGTTATGGATTTTCATGTGTTTTTGTGACTTGTGTTTAAAATGGCGATTGCCTCTGCTCGGGGAGATAATTGAGTTACTTCCCAATTATCCCTCGAGCAGAGGGGAGGAAACTGTGATGCATGCTGGGAATATTGTGGGGATGTATGTCCAAAATGTCCCCATGTCCCTCTGTGATTTCAGTCTCCCATTTGGTCCCCTAGGGGAGTGTCCACCAAGTGGGAGACCTGCATAAATACCGGGCAGGTAGCCCACAGTAAATCAGTTCGTGTTTTACCCTCAAAGCGGAGCTTGGTCTCGTTATTGGGGGGATTTGGATACCAGCGGCGAGAGACTGCTTATTTGGATTATTTGCCGCTTGGGAGATATTGTCGTTCGGTTACTAATTGCCGTTCGTGGATTTGCAGCTCGTGAAGGGAATTAGCCGTACAGGTACCGTTCGGGAGTTTGGAGTGTTCCCTGACTGGCGGTTCGCATGGTTTTATTATACCCGCTACCCGACCACATTATTGCGAACAGGGAATACTCGCTAAACGGCGGTTTGTACATTTCCGTACTGGAGGTACCGTAACAATATATATATTAAATAATAGGATATTCTAGCATGTAGTCTAAACGTGGAACCTTATCCTACATTACCACAGACCGTAAGAAAAGCCTGTATCCTCTGACTACGTTTTGCCTCTCCACTGTCTTTTCATCCAATCGTTATAAACAAAAAACATTGTGCTGTATATCTGTACACCATCTCATGTCCATAATCTTTGTACTTACTCTGATTGTGACTGCTATTGTGGCTAAGCAAGTCTAATGTTATACCATGCACAACAAAAAATAAAGAACTAAAATAAAACACAAAAATACCAATATGAATGGAGAAAAGATCAGATCACGTTTCTAGGCATTGCCTTTACAAAACATATAGATAAATTATTTCAGGCTAACTATGGTAAAACCCAACTGGAACACCAATATCTGATGCCTGATTGGAAGAAACTTTATGTTTCATGGTCAGGACGCATAGCTGCTACCAAAATGGTCATAGTACCTAAAATAAAATATCTAGTTAGGTCATTACCCATCCATGTACCGAACTCTTACTTCACAAAACTACACAAAAAAAATAAATAATAATATCTCCAAATTTGTATGCATTGGGAAAAGAGCAAGAGTTGCACTACACCATCCAATATCGGAAGGAGGCATGAGCTTGCCTTAATCTTAAAGCATACCATCATGCCACAATAATGAGCAACATTATACATAAACAAACAGCGCAACATGACCTACAGTGGAATACCATTGAAAAACAATGGACTAAAAAAAGGTCTAGACCTCAATCTATTAGCCTGGCTACCGCGACTTTTACGACCTCCAAACCAAGACGCTATCACCACATCCCTCACTTTAAAAAAAATGCGATTAGTACTAACAAAATGCAACCTCCAACACACCTCTATCCAGAGCAACACCCATTAAGGCCCTCTCACTCCTCATAGAAGACTTTAATTACAAGATGTGGGAGAGACATGGGATCACATACTTACACCAGATATATAAAAACATCAATATTCAGTCATCTGATGATCCGAAACAATAATATAAGTTACCCTCGATAGCACCATACTCCTTTGCCCAAATGCACTCCTGGATAACTAAACACACTACAGTAGACAGTACTGAGGTAACAGAATGTCAACTTACAGAGACAGAACCAATGTGTCTAGCTAAGAAACCAAAAAAAACTGATGTCTGTCATGTTTAAAGCCATGCACAAAAAAAGCCAAAATCCAAGACTACTTATTCATTAAAGCTTGGGAAAAATAAATAAAGCATCCACAGAGGAAACATGGGGAAGGATATTTACAGAACACCAGAAGTTATCCCTATGTGCATGATATCTGGTCCCTATACGCCTAGCCCACATCAGCCCAAAAAAAAAAAAAAAAATGTTAGAGGTGTACTACAGAAGTTGTTACAATGACTCGCATATGGTGGCAATGCACCAAACTTAAAGCCTTCTGGCTGCATATAGCAGAGTCGATAAACTTATGTACAGGGGTACAATTGCCACACACTCCAGACAGTTCTTTTCAACTACCCACCTCATCTATCTAAACCAGACTTTTACTTAATCTACCATATCATAATAGAAGCCTTAGCGAGTTTAACACGCAACTGGGCAACACCGAAAATACCAACTGCATTGGAACTAAAACAACGAACAACACAATCCAGCAAATATGAACAGACGATATGAGAACAAAAAGTAAAAGTAGACACTGAAAACACAACCAATAAAACAAAACAAAAATACTGTGAAAAAGCATGGGATAAATGGGATGACTGTAACAAAGAACAGAGATCATTGATAGAATGTGATATTGGAGGAGGTTGCATTTTTTGAGAAATTAGACTACGATACCTAGCGGAGAACTCTCTACCCTCCCACACCCAATGTTTTATCTTTGCAGCACTAATAAATCCCACAGTTTCCTAATCACCACACTCTCTTTGATGTGTAGCAGATTACACAGGATTGGAACAAAGTGGGAGACATACAAGATAAACTATCATGGAACCAAACATAACTGACGGAATGTTGCATGGTCCATTTTCAAATTAGCCCAAATGGTAGATCTCATCCTACAGCTATAACAGATTTAGGCAAAACCCCCAAACAACAAGGACATAATATATGACCGAACACGTGTCCCTAGATGACACTGAACCTCTCCAAGACATTCACAAATTTTACTACAACATTACCTCTAACATGGAATATGTCTCTATAAAGGGCACAGACAGACAGAACCCAGTACATTATGGTATCTATATAGCGGACATTATAGTAAAGCGAGTGTATACGGTTACTAATGTAATGCCACTGAACTGTTCTTCTGTGGTGATGAAATTTGTTGAGATGACTGTGCTGTACCCCATTTTATATACCGTATATACTCAAGTATAAGTCGAGTTTTTCAGCACTTTTTTGTGCCCAAAAAATCCCCCACTCGAGTTAATGTCTGTATTATGGCAATTTACATTGCCATTATATTTACATTGCCATAATACAGACCAGGACCACCGGGCTCATTACAAGCCCGGCGGTCCTGTTTGGGGCTAGCAGCAAGCTTTAACTTACCTTTCCTGCAGCTCCTGTCAGCTCCCTTCTCTCTCCATCGTTCCAGTCAGCTCCACTATAAATCTTTCGAGAGCCGCGGGGAACGCGCCGCGCAGCCGCGGGGAACACTCCGCGCGGCCACAAGACTTATAGTGGAGGAGAAGGGAGCTGACCGGAACGGAGGAGAGAGAAGGGAGCTGACGGAAAGGTAAGTTACAGCTCTCTGCCAGCCCCCTCCTCCACAGCCCATCCACTGGACCAACAGGGAATGAGTGCCCCCCTCCATGGCCAGTTAACAAGCAGGGAGGGGGGACAAAAATAAATAAAATAATAATATATATATATAAAAAAAATAACAATTAAAAAAATAATAAAAATGCCCATCCCCCCACCAAGGCTCTGCATCACATACACACTGCATTATGTATATACACACACACACTGTAAATATTCAATTGATATAATTTTTGGGGGATCTAATTTTATTTAGAAATTTACCAGTAGCTGCTGCATTTCCCACCCTAGTCTTATACTCGAGTCAATAAGTTTTCCAAGTTTTTGAGGGGTAAAATTAGGGGTCTCGACTTATACTCGAAAATATATATATATATATACACACACACACACACACACACATACACACACACCCCGAAAGGTGATATTTCAAAACAAAAAAAAAACAATAAGAACTACTATTCATATAAAAAAAAAAAAAAATGAATGCATGTGTATTATACAAATAATTTTGTACAAATAATTTTAATGGGTCATGGGTATACAACATTTTAATTTATTAGTGTAGTAATGGCAATTAATAAAGTGAATAAAAATCAAGGTTTAGATGTGCTTATTGTATGTTGCATAACATTGTATTCAGTAAGACATTGCCCCTAATGAAGGGCATTAGTAAAAATATAGAATTACAGATACACACATAGAATTCACATGGTCACACACATTTTTAGTTTACACATAGCACACATTTATCTTCAGACAGTATTGAGGGTAACTGGGACAAGGATAGGCAACCTTTGGCACTCCAGATGTTGAGGACTACACCTCTCCTGATGTTTTGTCAGCGTTATAGCTGTAAGAGAGCAAAGTTGCCTATTCCTGGCCTAAGATAACACAATAGAAATGAGAGAGTGGGATGTAGAGGCATGCTTGGCAATAAGAAAGAAAAAAATTCAGGAATTTGACTATATGTCTGTTCAACCTTAATTCAACTCTTTCATATTAAGTACACCCACACTTAATATATATCATTTCATTCAGGGGAAACAGGGCTTTCATTTAACATCATAATTCTCTGCACTTTCTCTGCAATATGTATATAGGGATGTATATGAAAAAATACCCCTCTCGGTCTCAGAGATATCTTTGCCAGAGGCTCAAGTAAGCAAGGTGAAGGGTCAGTGTAGGACCCGTCTAGGTGGGGTCTGCCTTGATGTTGGCAGGCGGGCATTCCCTCCAGTGGCCATTGGAGTAACTAAATTACCTCCATTTATTTCAGTATTGATAGGTATTAAAGAGAGAGCTCAGGTAACTTTTTTTCTTTGGTTTTTACTATATGTATTGGAGCTGATGTGTACTGTGGTCGTTGCTGCTGCCCAGGAGTGATGGGAGTGAGCGCAGGACATATCTTTTTGTATATATATGTATATTTAATTTATTTTAAACATTTCCTGGTCATATGCCATTGAAGCACAGCGATGTAGCTCCTCCCTATCCTTAGACAGGAACTAATTAAAATAAATGTATAAGTACCTCCTCATATCCCCTCCTCCTTCAGTCTTGTTACTAGCAATATCCCAGGGCAGGACCTTTGTGCTGCCATGGCATATGACCTGGAAAAGAAAGTTACAGTTAGTATGGATACATTTTCCCTTATCCATGGCAGCACAATGATGGGTAATACCCAAGAATTAACCAAAGGAGGGAAGAATAAATAAAGAAACCACAGACTCCAAAATATCATATGCAAAGTATATTGGTACCACAAACACCGAAACTTCAGGAATCAAGGGTTTCATACAAAAAGGCCACTTTTAGCAAATTGGTCCAAATAACCGGCTCTGACATCTACTTGGTAATGTCTGATGAAGGTATTGGCAGAGGACCAAGTGGCAGCTCTAGAAATCAGTTCAGGAGAGACCTTGGCAGAGGAGGCCCAAGAGCAGGAAAGGGATCTCGTGGAATGAGCTTTGAGTCCATGCGGGACTGGAGCTTTCAAGGCCTGATAAGCATGGATGATGGTTGAAACAATCCATCTGTTAATGGAGCCCTTTTTACATCCATTATGTAAAGGACAAAGGAGGCCTGAAGATGGACGCCAAGGGGCGGTTCTGTCAATGTAGATTCTGAGGCATCTCATCAAATCCAAGGAGGAAAGATCTGTCATCACATCTACTTGTGGAACCGGATGCAAAGCTGGGAGAACAATTTCCTCATTAATATGAAAAGGCAGAGCTGACCTTAGGCTGAAATTCTGGGATAGTACTGGGATAGTACGTCCTTATGGAAGACTGTGAAAGGTTCCTTGACTGACAGAGCATGAAGTTCCAAGACCCTTCTGCCTGAGGCCAAAGCCACCGGTAAGGCAGTTTTAATGGAGAGGAAATGGAAAGGCACTGAATCCAAAGGGTCAAAGAGGAGAGATTTTAGAGCTTGGAGAACCAGAGGCAAGTCCCAAAGGGGAGCGAACTGCTTAATTGGAGGTCTGATTTTCAATACAGCTTTAACAAACCTGACCATGTCCGAATCAAAGGCCCATTTGCGGTTAGTTAAAGCCGACAAGGCAGATACGTGAACCTTCAAGGTGTTGTAGCTCAGACCGGACTGAAGAAAGTCTAAGATATTCCCTGTGGAAGGACACTGGATCAAGACATCCCTCGAGGAAGCCCAGGAAGAGAAAACGTCCCACATTCTATAGTATGCGTTAGAAGTTGAATGCTTCCTAGCCCTGAGCAGTGTGTCTACTACCGCATTCAACAGCCTTTCCCTTTCCCTTTCAACCTCCATGCCATCAGGTTGAGGGAGGATGGGTCTGGATGTAGAACAGGACCTTGACACAGAAGGTCTGGGGCTCTCGGAAGACTCCAAGGTGGCTCTACACAAAGGCTCTGCAGGAGAGGAAACCAGGGTCGGCGCGGCTAAAAACGGGTCTATGAGTATGAGGAAGACGTGAACCATCATCATTCTCCTTAGAATAGGAAAATCAGGGGAAAAGGGGGAAATGCATACCTCTCTTGAAATCGCCAGTTGCTGGAAAGGGCGTCCCTCCCCATGGCTAGAGGATTGTTGTCTTTCGTGAAGAAACACTGCACCTTCCTGTTCTTTCGTGTCGCAAACAAGTCCCCTTGAAGAAGGCCCCATCTGTCCACTAGCATTTGGAACACATCGTCCGACAAAGACCACTCTCCCGGATTGATTCTGGATCTGCTGAGGAAATCCGCAATCTGATTCTGTTTCCCTGGAAGATGAATTGCTGTGAGGCCTGCCAGGTGTCGTGGGGACCCATGACATCAACTGATGCATAAACACCATCATCCTGTGGCTCCTGGTGCCACCCTGATGGTTGATGTAGGCTACCACCGCAGCATTGTCTGACCGAATCTTCAACCAACGGTGATGAATTAGCGGAGAGAAATGTTTCAGGGCTTTGAGAACAGCAAAGAGTTCCAGGAGATTGGAAGGCAAGTTGTCCGCAGGGAACTTCCACTCCTCCTGCGCAAAGTTGCGTTGACAATGGGCTCCCCAACCAAATGGCTGGCATCTGTCGTTATTAGTATCGACGGAACGTCTCCCAGAGGGAAGCCCTTGACTAAGTAGACACCGTTTAGCCACCTAACCAGGGAATTGTGAACTGACAACAAGGAGAATTGGAGGAGGAAGTTCGCCTGAAAGCTCCTCATTCTCCATTGTGCCCACCTTGTCAGTCCTATCATGGAGGACATGGAACCCTGGAGACTCATCGCCTTCTTTGCTGAAGTCACCTTGCATGCCAACATCTCCACAACCGGTTTCTGTATTCTCAGGATCCTCTGGGGAGAGTTGAACCATCCCCGTGGAAGTGTTGAACAGAGCACTCAGGTATGTCATGGACTGACTCTTGTAGAGATGGCTCTTTTTGACATTGATCCTCCAGCCGTGATATTGTAGGAACTGAAGGCAAACAGTTGCATGGGAGGACAAAGTATCCTTGTCGTCTGCCACAATCAAGATGTCGTCCAGGTAATGGAAGATGGATATGCCCTGTTTTCTCAGTTCTGCGATGAGAACAACAAGCACTTTCGTGAAGGTCCTTGGAGCCGTGCGGAGACCAAAGAGCAAGGCCCTGAATTGGAAATGAGCCTCCCGTACTGCGAACCTCAGGTATTTCTGATGCGCCAGGGCTATAGGAATGTGGAAATAGGCATTCAACAAGTCTATTGATAACATCCACTGATTGGGAAAGATAGCCTTCACTATAGATTGAAGGGACTCCATCTTTAATCTGTGGATATGCAAGTATAAATTCAGTCTGTGTAAATTTAGGATGGGTCTCCACCCTCCCGAGGACTTTTCAGTCAGAGATATATGTGAATAGAAGCCGTGAGTCCTTTCTAACTACGTGACTGGTACAATGACTCCTTTTTGTAGAGAAGTGAAGACCTGGAAAGCAAGCCTTTTTACTGTCTCCAGGCCACTTTGTGATTTGGAAGGAAATGGAAGGAGGGGGTTTGCAAAATTCTAGAAGATATCCCCTTCTGATATCCAGAACCCAGTTATCGCTTACGGATTCCTCCCACGCCATACAGAATTGGAGCAAGTGAGCTCCAACACCACCTGACAGGGAGACAAGCCCATCACAGATTCCTGGGGTTCTTGGAGGGTGCGGAACCTCGGGACTTGCCGCCTCTAGCACCATGTTGACCGCTCCTCCAGGATTGATTTCTCCCATATTCCTTACCCGGTCTGTAGAATCTGCTAAAACGAAACGGGTAGTAGTCTTTTTTTGCACGAAAGGAACCTTTGGGCATGTTTTTTTGAGGCAGAAAGACCTTTTTACCTTCGGCTGCTCATTTAATACAATCATCCAGATTCTTGGCGAATAACATGTCGCCATGAAAAGGAAGGGAGAACAAGCTGCCTTTGGAGGAGGCATCAGCAGACCATGATCTGAGCCATAGCGCTCTCCTGGTCAAAACTGAAAGAGCCATATTTCTGGCTAAGGACTTCACCAGATCCACCGCAGCCTCAGATGAGAAGTCAACAGTCAATTTCAGATCCTTCAGGCTGTCCAATTGACTGCCATTCTTAATATCCTCCTCCAAATTCTCCATCCAAACCTTAAGTGTCCTGGATGAAGACATAAGGGCCACTGCTGGGTGCAGGCTAGTACCTCAAGCTGCTTTGGAAAGACTGAAGTCCATCTTTCTGTCCATAGGGTCTTTGAAGGAACCTGCATCATTAACAGGCAAAGTGGTACGTTTGGCCAATCTAACCACGGCCGCATCAACCTTGGGAGCGGAATCACATACTTCAGCGTCAGCGTCCTCAAATGGATACAGTTTGGAAAAGCTTCCTTTTGTGGAGGATTTTCTGTCCGATCTGGACCATTCCTCCTTGATGAGGTCTTTTATAGTCTCATGGACTGGAAAAGTCGCCTCTTCCTCCTGAAGTCAGAGAAGTGGCGACTGGATGTGAAAGGCTCACCCTTAGAAGATTATTTCAAGCTGAGAGTCTTGTGGACCCTGGATATCAAATTGTCAATTTCAGCAGGTTCCAGGAAATCTGGAGCTGGAAGCACCCCATCCTCATAAGAACCCAGATCTCTCAGGGATTCCATAGTCATACACTCTACATGAGAGACGTCTGGAAAACACTCCGAAGGTTCCAAACTAGAGTTGAACGGACATCGGGATGCAAACTGAAGTAAAATGGAGGTAAGAGTAGGACACGTGCCCTGCAAACAAATGTGGATAGGGAAATCACTTAAAACAACATTAAATACATAAAAATTAAAAATACAGCGGAGCCATAAAATAGCACTAGATGGAATCTTTGCTTTTAGCTTTGGAAGAACATAAATCAAAATCTAAAGCATGGGCGTCAGGAGGATCACCAGAATTATCCATTTGAGATAGGGTTGGAGTGCAGGGTATTCTCTTTCATAGTTCAAACTGAGCTCAACTCCTGATGCATGGAGAAAAGGCCTTCACAAGCCTCTGCTATTGTGACCCATAGGTTGAGGAGGTGGTGACCGTGGCGGTGTAAGTGGAAGCGGCACTGGAGGACGAGGAGGTTAACCAACACTGTTTATTTTTAATTGGGGTAGCCCCCAAAATATTGGGACATATAAAAAAAAAAAACTGTTCCGCAGAGTGACTGACTCGTGCGTGCTGCAGCTGAAACTCCACTATCGCCTGCTGCTGCTCACTCAGTCTCATGAGGCAGTGAGCGGGAAGGACGAAGTTAAGCTGCAGCACAGACAGGCGAGCAGCAGCAGGGTGAGAATGCCGAAAGCACGCAGAGACGGCCCGCACTTTCTGCAGCAGCTCTGATATATATGGGTATACACTGTGGCAGTGTAGGTGGAAGTGGTGGTGGAGGAGGAGGTAGCCAACACTTTTTTATTGGGGTAGCCCCCAAAATATTGGGACATATTAAAAAACCAAAAAAAACAAACAAAGAATAAGTGCACTTGAGTATAACAAGTCTGGTGGGATCCATGCCTGCTTCATTTTAATAAACGTAAGCTTGTCCACCTCCAAAGCATAAAGGGCAAGCTCAGGCCATGCGCCCAATTTAGAGACCCAGAAGTTGAATGGGGCAGACCCATCAGTCATTACGTGTAGGCGTGTGCACACGTACTGTTCCACCATGTTGCTGAAATGCTGCCTCTTGCTAAGACGTTCCATATCAGCTGGTGGTGCTGGTTGTTGTGGCATGCTGACAAAGCTTTTCCACATTTTGGCCATGCAAACCTTGCCTTCTGACGTGCTGTAGGTGCCTCAGCTGCGTTGACTACCTCTTCCTCCGCCTTCGCCTTGTGCTTCCACTGAGCCCCCGGTGTCAGTTGGGAATGCCCTCAGCAGCGCGTCGACTAGTGTGCGCTTGTAGTCTCGCATCTTACGATCACGCTCCAGTGAGGGAATTAAGGATGGCACGTTGTCCTTGTAACAGGGATCCAGTAGGGTGGTCACCCAGTAATCAGCACAAGTTAGAACTCGACAGTCATTGCGCAGGCACTGCAGCATGTAGTTGCTCATGTGTGCCAGGCTGCCCAGAGGCAAGGACAAGCTGTCCTCTGTGGGAAGTGTATAGTCTGTGTCCTCCGTATCCCCCCCCCAGCCACACTCCAGTGATGCCCACAAGCTGTGTTGGGTCCCACCCTGATGTGAACACGGTTCCTCCTCCTCATCCTCCAGAATTGTGTACCTGGCTTATGCTGGTGCAGGAACCCACCCTCCAAGCCACTTGTGAATGACTGGCCTCACTTCAGGGGATGTGCAGGACAGATGCCTCCGGTGGCGGTATTTTCCGAACAGGTCCTGCGTGTGGAGATTAGTGGTGCTGCTGGTACATGCGTCTGATCCCGTGTGTTGCTGGAATGCCTGTCTTTTATGTCTCTGATGAAGTAGGGCCCATTCCCTACGAAACGCGTAAGACAGGAAAATACCGCCACCGGAGGCATCTGTCCTGCACGTTCCCTGAAGTGAGGCTCCTGCTCGGGACGAGCTCACAGACACAAGCCATCCTCACCGGCAGCTGTATATTGAATCATCACAATCCATATCCATCCTTAACAATCCAAAGGTCCTTGCTGTTATTTCTCAATGCATCAGTCTGGTAATGCATTTCTGAATCTAGTGTGACCTGTATTTTTATATTTAACTTTTTCCAAAGTTATTTTAATATATTCAATAAACTGGCATTTTTTCTTATATGAAGTGATCCAGTTTTATGCTTCAGTTTTCCAGCGATATATTGTTTTCATTTTTATTGCCTAAAGCTAACAGTTCCTTGTACTGTATAGCTTATTATTTTTTACTTCTATCTTTTACTAAGTATATTATTTGCAACAGGTATCATTTATCCCTCATGTTGTTTGGGATATAGACACCAGTTTCATACATATTTTTTGGTCATCCAGCAGAGAATTTGGTCTCTCATCTTTCCCCTTTTTGCATTTTTGTATTTATTTATTTATTTATATATATATACACATACGTTTTTTTTTGTTTTTTAATTTATAGCCCCCCCTATATTGAAGCCCATGGATCAGCGCAGTCAGGGGAATGGGCCTTGACAGAGCCAAGGAGTAGGCAGGTTAAGTTATAATTTTAGGGGTGGGAATTTAGGAATGGATTGTAATAAGGGGTGGAGAATAGAGGGAGTATATTAAGCGGCCATTTTAGCAAGTGGCCATTTTAACCAGAATCTGCACTTACCTGTTAATTGTTTTGGCAGGTCTGTGTGGTTTCTTGTTCTTTATTTTGCAGATGGCTTCGCTGGACGAGATCCTGGACGGAGTGAGAGCGGCTGTGCGTGACAGGGGGATGGCCTGGCTTCAACAGCAGCTGGGGGTTCCTGGGACCAGTGATGCACCCCCTGCGGCAGCGGAATGGCGGTCGGTGAGGAGGGCGAGACCGCCCCAGCGGCTGAGTCCGGGCGTGATGCCCGCAGCACGGCGGCGTCTGAGCGCCAGGGAGAGGAGCCTGTCAGCTGATAGTTGCAGTAGGCCGGGGTCGGCCTACAGGGGCAGGGGGAGGACGGAACGGCGCAGCGCTTCTGGGTCCTCAGACGAGAGCTCCCAAGGACAGCGGGATAGCAATTGCGGCCAGGAGGGCCAGGCAACTAAGCGGGGAAAGCGTAGGAACGCTGGAAGGGAGCGTAGGGAGGAAGGGCGGGTAGGGAGACCCATGAACAGACTACCCAGGTGTTCTTCTCCTTACAGGTCGCGGAGCATTACACCAACGGTCCCGAGGCGGGACCAGGCAGAAAGGAGTCGGCGTCTCTTGGACACTCCGCAGCCGTGCGCTGCGGATGGAAGGATAGCGACCCCACGGCCCTCCGCGGCCGGGGGCTCTGGCGGTGAGTCATCTGGTACACCACACACAGATTCATGGTTAAGCGGTTTAAAGTCGTTCTTAGATTCTTGGGCCAGTAGGGAGGGGACTTCTCCGCAATTCTCGAGGGTGTGGGGTCCGGTGGCGGGTCTTACGTCCGCGGGACAGGCTAGCACGGGGAGTGATGACACCAGGGTAGCCGCATCCGGGTCGGTAGGGGGGACGGGCGACAAGACGGACGTAGGCGGCGAGATTACCGACGCGGCAAAATGTTCACGTTTCTTTCGCGGGCCCCTTAGGCTGTCATCTTAGGGCCGAGTTGAAGGACAAGATTTGGAAAGGTGAGTTTGTGGAAGTTTTTGCCCTTCTTCCTCTGGAGGAGTTTCTTGACTTGAAAGAGGAGGACAAGAAGGACGCAAAGAAGGAGGAAGAAGAGAAAAAGCGTAGATATAGGAAGATCCCTAAAACATTTGCGAACTGGCTACGGGCCTTTTGCATATTGGCCAGTGTTATCGGGGAAAAATTCCCCGACCGCTGCTCACAACTTTTTTGTTATCTGGACGGGATTGGGGACGCGTACCGAACAAACGGGGGAGTAGCATGGTGGAAATACGATGAGCAGTTCCGCCAGCGTTTAGCGGCGAATCCTAGTATGCGGTGGGATCAAATGGACCTACCCTTATGGATGAGACTGATGATGGCGCAGAAGGCTGCGCCCTTTCACGGGGCGGCCGGTGCGGTACCCGGAGGATCGGCACCGGCCGGACAAAAGAAGGGTTTTTGCTGGCTCTTCAACGAGGGTCAATGCAAGTGGGGTACATCGTGCAGATTCAAACACGAGTGCTCTGGCTGCGGGGGTACACATGGGGCTAACAGGTGTTTCAAGAAAGGGAAGCCGGCTTCAGGAGGAGGTCCCAGCAACGCAGCGGCCTCCGCAGCTACCGCTGGGGGCAACCCCAGTGAAGGTAGGCGTGATGCTGCCGTGGCTAAGGCGTTACGCTAACCGAGCGGACGCAGAGTTTTTGAGGAGGGGGTTTACAGAGGGGTTTACTATTCCATTTAAGGGGAGGGGACAAAGGGCTTTATGTGCGAACCTGCGATCCGTACGGGAACATCCAGGGGTGGTGCGGGACAAATTGCTGGCGGAGGTAAAGCTGGGTAAGATGGCAGGACCTTTTGTGGCCCCGCCACTGCCAAATTTGAGGGTGTCCCCGCTCGGGGTGGTCCCCAAGAAGGAACCAGGCAAATTCCGTTTAATACACCATTTGTCTTACCCAAAGGGGACGTCAGTCAATGATGACATTGACGCAGCCCTAAGCTCGGTCTCATATGCATCATTCGACCAGGCGGTCGAGTTGGTTCGGAGAGCCGGGCGGGGGGCGTTAATGGCGAAGGTTGACGTGGAAGCAGCTTTTAGGTTACTTCCTATTCACCCGGAATGTCACCATTTATTGGGGTGTTGTTTCGACGAAGCCTTTTTCGTCGATCTATGTTTGCCCATGGGCTGTTCTATTTCCTGCTCGTACTTTGAAAAGTTCAGCTCCTTTTTCGAATGGGTGGTACGGCAAGAGTCAGCTGGGGGTGCGGTGGTGCACTATTTGGATGACTTTTTGTGCGTAGGGCCAGCGGGCTCCGACCGCTGTGGGCAGATACTGCGGGTCTTACAGTGGGTGGCACACACCTTTGGGATCCCGTTGGCCGGGGAAAAGACAGTGGGCCCGACGGAGTGCTTGAACTTCCTAGGGCTGGAAATCGACTCGGTAAAAGGGGAATGTCGGTTGCCGGTGGATAAGCTGTTGGCTCTCCGCCAACGGGTGGGGGAAGTACGGGGTTCCAGGAAGGTGACCTTAAGGGGCCTGCAGTCTCTTGTGGGGAGCCTGAATTTTGCATGTAAAATTATCCCTATGGGGAGGGTCTTTTGCAGGCAGCTGGCTCGAGCTACGTGTGGAGTGCGGTCTCCGGGTCATTACATCCGGGTCTCAGCTGACATGAGGGCGGATTTGGACGTATGGATACACTTTTTACGGGAGTTTAACGGCCGTGTCTATTTTAGGGATTCAGCTGCGACGTCGGAGGACATAGGTTTATTTACCGACGCCTCGGGGAGCGTGGGTTTTGGGGCGTACCTGGGGGGGAAATGGTGCGCGGAGGAGTGGCCTAAGTCGTGGAAGGAAAGCTCCTTGATCAGGAATCTGGCCTTCCTGGAGTTCTTCCCAGTGGTGGTAGCAATAGCTCTGTGGGGCGAGGAACTCGCGAACAGGAAGGTGGTTTTCCACTCGGACAACATGGCGGTGGTGCAAGCGATCAATAGTATTTCGGCTTCGTCGCTGCCTGTAGTACGGTTGTTGAGACACTTGGTTCTTCTTTGTATGTCATGGAATATTGTTTTCAGGGCCCGGCACGTTCCGGGCTTGTTGAATGTTGTTGCTGACGCGCTGTCTCGTTCACAGTGGGAACGTTTTCGGGAAGCAGCTCCGGGCGCACAAGATACGGGACAGGCGTGCCCAGACGGCATATGGCAGCTCGGGACATCGTGCTTGGGGATTTCGTAAGGAGCTCCTTAGCGCCAGGCACCTGGGCGGCGTACACTAAGGTTTGGACGGAATGGGAGGAGATGGTAGGGCAGACGGGAGGGGAGTCCTCTGCTGCAGGTAGGTTTGACACATTGTTATGGTTGTTGTGTCGGTTACTGGCAGGCGGGGCCTCGCCCTCCAGGGTGGACCGTTACATGTCAGCGCTGGCGTTTTGGTTTAAGTTTAATGGATGGGAGGACTTGACCAAGAATTTTATAGTGAAACAAGCCCTGCGCGGCTTCCGTAAAGGGAAGAGGACCGTGGACACGAGGCGGCCGGTGTCGTTTGCCATCCTGCAAAGGCTGGTAGGGGGGTTACGCGATGTGTGCACATCGTCGTTTGAGGTGGTGTTATTTTCGGTAGCGTTTATTTGGGCCTTCTTCGGGGCGTTCCGCATTGGTGAACTGGTCAGCAGTAACAAGTCCGGAGTTAACGGGCTCAAGTTTGAGGACGTAGTCGTTGGCCGGGACAAAGTCGAGATTCAACTGAGACGCTCCAAGACTGATGTTTTTGGGAGAGGAAGGAAGGTGGTATTGTTCTCGTTACCTGGGTCGGAGGTCTGCCCGGTGGCGTGCGGGCGCGAGTTCTTACACATTCGCCCAGAGGAGTCAGGGTGCTTTTTTATTCATGAAGACGGTTTTGCATTGTCACGTTTTCAATTTATACGGGTATTTCGCATGGGGCTTAAACGGTTGGGCCTACATCCCATGCAATTTGGCACTCATTCGTTTCGGATCGGGGCGGCAACGGAGGCGGCACGACTGGGCCTGGGGGACGAACGGATTAAGCAGATCGGTCGGTGGGAATCCATTCATTTTCGTTCATATGTGAGACCAGATTGGTTGGTATAACGTGGTTGTGGTCAGGTTGGGGGGTTGTCAATACGTCCCCCGCAAATTAATTGATTCTGTTTCTTTACAGGTATGGTTGCCTGGTTGGTGGGTCACTCTTACGTTTTTTGGGCGCAGAAGAGGGCCGCAGTTCGGAGGAATGGAACACAGCTGGGTTTTCTTCTGGAAACGGTGGAGTTACAGTGGTTTGGTTATCGTGGTTTCAGTTGGCAGAACATTAGTGGAGTAATTTTTAGGATGGTCTCAGGGGGGGCTTCCCCTGATATACTACTTATTCACGGTGGGGGTAACGATTTGGGATTGATTCCTCAGAGGGAACTAATTAGGAGAATGAAACGGGACTTGGATCGGCTACGGGAGCTGGTGCCTGGTGTGGTGGTAGTATGGTCCGAGATGGTGCCGAGGTTTAATTGGAGACATGCCAGGGACTCAGCTGCGGTGGCGCGATGCCGGGGAAAAGTGAATAGAGCGATGTCAGTTTTCATCCGGAGGTCGGGCGGGGTTACAGTACGACACTGGGAGTTAGAGGGCATGTTGCCTGGGTACTTTCGCAAGGATAGGGTACACCTTTCCGAAGTGGGGTGCGATTTACTAAATTTAGGTTTTCAGGAGGGCATAGCTCAGGCCCTATTTTTGTATGGTGGGGGGCGCTCGAGACGTTAAGGTATCAAGTCTCGGGCTATGGCGGGATAGGGCTAGGGTAATTGGGATGGAAGAGGAGTAGTAAGTGGCTAGGCTAAGGTTAGGCTGTATTAGGCCAGAGTGGTAAGTGGTCTGTTGGTTCGAGCTCTTCGGTGGCTCCGAACCTGGTGGTGTAGGGGTGTCTCGGTACACCCCTACAGTTAAGAAAGTTATGGTTATGGGGCCTCTTTGGTAGGCCGTGTGTTATATATTATGTGTTATTTATATTGTTATATATTGTTTATGGCATGGGGTCATTGCCAGGGGTAATGCTGTGCGGAAGGGGGTTGGGGTAAATTTATTATTATATGGCAATGACCCTAATTTGTTATCTTGTTTATAATTACATAAAATAAAGCTGTGGACTTTATATATTTCCAACAAAGAATTTGGTGTCTGTGTTTTTTGGGGTGGGGTTTTTGGGAAATGCCACAAGCCGAATAACGACTGTGCGCATGTCAAGCACTGCTTTGCATGTTTGCACACTCTTAAAGGACATTTAAAGGTATAGCAGCACTCTCTTTGTATTTTTGCATATTTAAAGGGATATCCCGTTTATTTGAGATCTCCACTCATAGCACCTTTATTCACATTTTTGCACATTTATAGGGATACTTTGTCCATTCCAGATTTAAAGGCATAGTACCATATATATATTCTTATATTTTCATTCTCTATGTAGTAGTATTTTAGCCATTAGTCACCTAGCCAGCTCCTGGTATTCCCACTCTTCTAGAAAGTTATTTTCCCTTGTTCTATATAGGTTTTTAGTGAATCCCTATCATTACCAGTTTTCGAGCAGCTTAGTGCTAGTCTGTCTCCCTCTCTCCTGTGTGGTACATTAGGTACACCAGAACCGTTCTACTATCCCAGTAAGGGTGCCAGAGGTCAGCCAAGGCAGGTAGTGGACCCAGTGAGCTGCGGGCGACAGCAGCCAGCATGCCATGCTCGACGGGTACTTACCGCTGGTGTGTGGGGAGTCATGGCTGCAGGCGAGAATCGCAACCAAGTGCAGGTGGACCAGACGGCATGCCGAGAAGCACCCAGCAGGCAAACACACTGAGTAGAGAGCAGACCTCATGGAATAGACAGGCACTCGGCACATGCACTGAGCCCAATAAAAGGAGGTGTTAAAAGACAGAATCAAAATGGAAACAGAGGCCTCTAGAAAGCCACAGTGGCTGAACAGGCTGGAGGCCGTACATAATACATAGGAAAACACAGGAGATATAAGGCATAGATTAAAAAGACCTACACCTGGAATGCTTAGGAGGATGATAACTACTTATGCATACACAGCTGGCATAGAAGATTAGAGTTGAAAGCAACAGGAAATGCTAGAATATCTCAGTAATATTAGCATCAGATATAAAACTATATTGTTTAAACTGAACATGACTGAATGATGTTCCCAATGAATGTAGACGGTACAAAGAAAGTCCTGGTGGTGTTAGAAAGTGAAGGAATGCAAAAGCAGCAGACAAGAGAACTGCAATCTTAGCTAGCAGTTTTAGACTATACCCCAATGAAAATTACATAATTAAATGCATGCAAGCTGTCCCTTGGGGCATATCTACCAAACAATGTTGGCCCAATGAGTACCTGAATACCCAGAGCGCAGACAAACATTAAAATGTAGGGTGACTATCGGAAATGCATATGATACCATTTTATGAATCTAAGGTCTGTTAGTAAAAAGATTTATGACATTTAGAAGCTGGATAGCTTTACAGAAAATAAGGAATTTTACATTTGTGTGTACAGAGAATGTATATACACAAGTTTAGATTTTATTTCCTTTACCACATGTATAGGTCCAAGTTTGGGCCTGACATAAATTTAGACAGTCAGTTGCAACACCTAGCCACATAATTACTAAACAATGAAGGCTCCAAAGTGCATGAATCCTCAGGACTGAAAGAAAAAACTTAAAAAAATGTAGGGTGACTGAAATGCATATGAAAAGTCGATATGGCCTAGTGAGGACCAAATACAGTAAGCAGAAAGAGGCATAGCTGCCAAATGCAATACAGTAAGCAGAATTAGGCATGCTATGTACGATTGAAATAGGTTGAATTTGCGTTTCTAGAAAAAATTGCCATATCCGAATGGTTGAGCAAACTTACAGTTTTGTTGTAAAAACCAACTAAAGTGAAGTGGGAGAGGACCAGATGCCCTTATAAAGGGGACCCAAGCCCCTCCCACAACTACAGGTCCAGCCTTAAATAAATATATTTTTTTACTATTATTTATTTATTTATTTATTTAGACTCAACAGAAGGAATAGCATGGACAAGTTCCCTTGCTTAATCATTTAGGGAATACCCTAATCAGGCATTGCACTAATAGTGAATTTTTAAATATTTGTAAAATAATTTCTTATTTTGAATATATTCATATTTCTTTTTCATTGTACATTAAAACACTTTAAATGGCTAAACACAGTTGACTCCATGAGCATGATATGTATTATCAAACTATATATTAACATTTAAATATAATTGCCTAAACATCAATATCAATAATATCAACTTCTCTTATGCGGCACATCATTCTCATTATTGTTTTCAGATTAATATTTTTCAATGAGGATTGAAATGCATTATGTCACTCTTGGGACCTTTTATCTTTAAGTAAATATAATTCTTCATAACTGAATGCACTGATGAGAACTTACAGATATAAATAGGCATCACAAAGAAAAATGGAAGTTCTTGATTCGGAGTGGTTTAGGGCATAAATCACCAATCTAAACACAAGCCTGAATATAGATTTAGTGGTGAGAATACTCAAGAGATGTTTCTTAGAAATCCACAGTTTGGAAATTAAGTTCATCGATTTATCATCAGGCATGTATTGATCATTGCTAAAGCACTGTACAAATAATTCCATGTTCTTTTCACTGCTATAAATAATATTTACCACATATCAGCAGTGTTGTAAGTTGTGTAACTCAAAATGATTTCTAAAAAAAATGAATTGCTGCCAATAATCATTGACTATGCTCTTTGACCTACATGTATAAGAAATTATATATTTACTTGCATTTAAATTTGCATAGGCATGCCATTTATTTTATACAGTATTTGATCTATATTTCTCTTGTGTTATACTGTTTAGGTATTATATAAAATGTATAGTATTATAGTGCTTTGAAATAAGATGCCTCATTCATGAATATAGTAGACCCCTTTATGCAAAATATCTGCTTGATTAGTCATTCCTTTCTAGAACAGAAAGGGCAATATACACTCTATGAACAAAAGTATTGGGACACCTGACCATTACACCAAAAGGGACTTTTGTGACATCACATTTTAAGTACATACAAAATTAATATGTTGTTGGTAACCCCTTTGCCGCTATAACAGCTTCCACTGTTCTGTGAAGGCTTTCCATATTTGGAATGTTTATATGGAAATCTTAGCTCATTCATCCAGTAGAGCATTTGTTAGTAGTACTCACTACTATGGATGTTGTAAGATAAGTCCTAGCTCACAATCTCAATTCCAGTTCATCTTAAATGTGTTCAATTGTGTCATGGTCAGGGCTCTGTGGGGCCAGTCAAGTTTTTCCACACTAATCTCATCCAACCACGCCTTTATGTACCTTGCTTTGTGCAGTGGGGCACAGTCATGCTGGAATAGAGTGCCTTCTCTAAAGTTGGAAGCATAGCATTTTTCAAAATGTCTTGGTATGCTAAAGTATTAAGATTAGCATTCACTGGAAGGGGTCTAGCCCAACCCCTGAAAACCAGCCCCATACTCCACAAAACTTTATACTTGGCACAATGCAGTCAGACAAGTAATGTTTTCCATGGAGCTCCTGTCACACACTCTTTTTGTGATGTTATTAATGCCAGTGGAAGTTTGGAAATCTTCAGCTATGAAATCAGCAGAGTGTTACTGATTTTTACACACCTTATGCCTCAGCACTTCGTTACCCAGCACTGTGACTTTATGTGGTTTTCCATTTCATGGCTGAGTTATTTATGTTCCTAAACATTCCACTTTCCAATAATACCACTTGTATTTGACTGTGGAATATCTAGCAGAGATGAAATTGCATGAATTGGCTTATTGCAAAGGTGGCATCATATTTGATTACCACACTTAACTTTAGTGAGCTTTATAGAACGACTTTTTTTTTTTTCACGAATGTTATTAAATGCAGACTATATGGTTATGTGCTTAACTTTATACACCTGTGGCAATGGGTCTGATTTACCCAGAGAAACAATGTATTTTGTACCTTAAATACAGTTTGAGCTTCGGCAGAAGCACCTCCACTCATTAGATCACTATAACTTGTATGTACTCTGAGCTGAAGAAAAGTCTTCCTTCTAAAGTAAAAATAACTCCTTCTTGCAAAACACTCATCCTTTGCTTATGGTATTAAGTGTGCTAATGCTCTTAAGGTTCATGGCTCAATTAAAAAAAACCTAAGCCTGATATCATCCAAAAAAAAAAAAAAAAAACTAACCCACAATTGTAAACTATTCTAGCAACCTACTTTTTCCCCATACTTCACATACATACTACCTTTACCTCTTGTGCCACTTTACCACACTCCCAGTAGAATGTAAATTTGTTTGAGAAGGGACCTCTACATCCTTTGTTCTTTGCATCCAACTTGTATTAGTGGCAAATACTTGTCTAAGTTCACCTAATGTACAGCACTATTCAATTTTTTTTTTTTTACAGTATGTGACCATTACTTGTGAAATAGGTATGGCAGGTAAAATTACACTGGTGCCGTAGCTCCATTTAGTGCCACATTGTTAAGATCTGTGTTCCTAGGGGTCTGCCTATCCTGTTGTCATCCTTTCCTTGAGAGGGGTTAACTAGTACCTTCATGCTATTTGCCCGCTACTGTAATAAGAATAGTAGAGAAGAAGGGGGGGATAAGAGGGGAGGAAGGGTTAGTGTCACTCCTGGTACTCGTTGAAACCATGAACTTATTTACATCGTGCATATCATCGTCTAACAAGACGAAAGGGACTAAAGAAACTAAAAGGGTTATTATGGGTCTGATACCTCTATGTTGTCTCCCTCTGTCCCCTACTCTCGGCGGATAAATTGTGTATAGCGGTTACAGAAAAGCAAAAGGCAATTGTGACATCATACACTCCAACTTAGCTTCCCTGGGGCTTTCCTAATGCCGTTAGAAGCATAGCAAGCGTGCTTGGTATAGTGTTATATGTACATTGCATGTCGGACACCCACTAAACCAGAGAGTGGCTGGTAAGGAAGGGGGGGGGGGGAGGAAGACAAGGGGGGGGTCCTCTCACTTTACATGTGTGGATTAAAATGGTACTTCCGTTAGGTTCCCCCAATCACCCCAGTTTGTCTGAGGAGGCATTGATCTCGAACCCCCTCCCACTCCTCCCACTGTCGTTGATGTTGGGAAGCGTTACCCTGCATTTGTGAAGCCATTTGTTCATACGAGCAGATAGTATCCATTCTTTGGATTGTTTCCATGATTGGAGGGGCTGAGGTGCTCTTCCAATGATGAGCAATACTAATTTTAGCTGCTACCTGAAGGTTTAATATGGCTGTTCTGTTTGGCAAGGTTTTAAGGTCAGGGAACATGTGAAGTAGATAATACTCGGGCATCTGAACCCAGACAATATATTTCTACCATCGTTATTATAGAGTTCCAGAACTGCTTTAGCTTTGGGCATTCCCAAAAGATATGGCTAAGAGAGCCTATTGCTGCATGGCATCTTCAACAATTAGGGTTTGCATCTTTGCATATATGTGAGTCTGAGGGGCACCAAATACCACCGCATCTGCAGTTTGGCATGCGCTTCCCACATGGATAAACTTTTGGAAGCGGCTTTAGTGCATCTGATGGCATCCCACCAGTGAGAGATCTCGAACATCTTACCAAGTTTTTTTCCCCAATTACTCATGTAGGGTAGATTTTGATCCTCCTCCAGCTCGTTAAGAGCAGAGTAGCATAGGGACAGGGATCTTACACTAGTGGCTTACTTTGTAAGAAGAGTTAATGTGACAAAGTGCCCTTCGCCACTTGTGCCTGGAGGGGACTACTGGCTAGCCTCCTGCCTTCCGACTATGGCCCATGTGCTGATAGCTGTATTTTCACCTGCAGAAAAGTTTATTTGTGTATTTCTCCCGGGGCGTTCTGGACTTTCAGTATGGTAGTAGTGCTATCCCAGATAGCTATGCCATGGAGCCTATTTGTGTAACAAAAGGCTATGGAAAAGACTTTGGCTTCATGGCGATTGAACAGTATGTATGTGATCTGAGCGCCATTTCATAATAATGTGCGCTCAGATCTAAACTATCTGGGGATATGTTGCATGTATATGTTTTATGTAGTAATTCTAACATTGTGTAATTTTATGTCTTTTTGCAACCATGTGTTCAATTGAGTTTTGCCTCTGTCCTTGGAGATAATTGGATTACTTCCCAATTATCTCCAGGATAGAAGACACTGTGGAACTGGTTTTGGACAGAAAAGTCATGCTTCATTGGTCACAAAGGACTTCCAACTAACTTTTGAACTAATGGAAGGATTTGCATGATTTTTGGTTATGTTTATATTTAAAGTATGCGGATTCTGAACATGTATGTTTTATGTGAATATGATGCATATTTTTAAAGTTACAGTATGTGTAAAAAGTGTATTTTTCCTGCCTGTGATAAATTACATTAACCCAGTGTGTTCAGTAATTATGTCACAGGCAGAGGGGAGGGATTGTATGTTGGTGCTGGGTGTGTTTTACGGTTTTCCTGTAAACGATTGGTTGTACTGTGTCACCACCCTGTAGGATGTCCCCTTGCATGGGGACTTGCATAAAAGCCAGTGTGTGGTCATTAAAATCAGATCACCTTTCTTGAAGCCTTGGCTCATGTTTGGGGGATTGGAGAATTACACTCTGGGGATTGCTATAATCACTATACTCCCCAGGGTATGATCACTAAGCTCTGCTAAGAGCTTGTTCCTGCTCTCTGGGAAAATAGAGGTTCACCCACTGGGAACTGGATCCTGGCCTTGGGTCCAGGGTGGGTGGAGACGGCGAGACCCCGGCGCAGCTGCATCACTGGAAGTGGGGTCTGCAGTGCTGATGGTGTCAGTTGGAGTGCTTTGAGTCCTCAGCGAGCACTAGGAGCATCGATTGGAGGAGATACTCAGTCGGAATGCCAGCGGTCCGTCACAGTTAACAACCTATGCGGAGCTATTAGTGGTTTGAGTCATCCAAATCAGATACCTTTGTTATGCCACCTGCTTTCCAAGCCCCCACTGGTAGGTTGGGTGAGATTGCCTTAAGAGCCAGGATTGGGGCATGTCTCAGTAGCGCTGCAGGGTCAATTAGCTTATTGCTCCATTGTTTCCATGCTTTGAGCAACATTTTGTGCAGGATAGCCCTATGTGGGGGAGAGGGTCAGAGTCTGTCCATAACAGACTTGTTATTGTAGCGAGTGAAATACATGCATTTTCTAAGTCGAGCCACACCGGGTTCGTGTGCTTAACTAAAAGGTCAACGCCTTGTGACATTGCCGAAGCTCTATGGTAGTTGTGAACAGAGGAAATTCCCAGACCACCCTTAATGAGTGGGAGCCATGTCAGATGTTGTGCCACCCTTGGGGGTTTCTTTTTACACACATGGGAGTTAATAATATTTTGCATACGTCTGGTGACGTTCCTAGGAAGGGGCAGCGGGATTGTTCTGAAGAGGGATAGGATATGAGGAACGACCATCATTTTGATGGCCTTTATTCTGCCTATCCACGCCACTTCTAAGGCCCCTCCATTTCTCTATTTGGGTTTCCAATTTAGTTAGGAGGGGTATGTGGTTTTCCTTGATTATGTGTGAGAGCTTAGTGGTTAGTTTTATACAAATATGTTAGCGATTTAACTCGACAATCAAAATCAGACGTGGTTTTTAAACAGTGTTTTGCTTATTTGGTTAAATTAAGCGCCTGTGTTTTGGACGCATTGTTTATACAATATGAGATGCGTCCATATAGAGAGAGTTGGTGCATCAGTGGTGGCAGAGAGTGAAGCAGCTTTCGCAGAAACTGTAAAATGTAATCTGCAAGTAGCACTAGTTTTTTTTTCCCCCAGCTGGAGTCGATAGGCCTTTTATTGCCTTTTTGGCCTTAATACTGCGTATTAGAGGTTCGAGGCAAATAAATATAAGGGGTGATAGGGGGCAACCCTGCCGCGTGCCATTGGAGATCCGAAACACAGAGGACAAGAAACCTGTGTTAAAGACCTTTGCTGTGGGATTGAAATAAAGTACCCCTATGCTCCGGACAAAGGGTTCGAAGAAGCCCAACCTGGAGAGCGTAGCATCCATATAAGACTAGTTTAAGCGCTCAAAGGCATTCTCTGCATCCAGCGTCAGGAGAACGCCTGACTAAGAGCTAATGTTTGCTCAATCTATCAGGTCTAACACCAACCTGGTGTTGTCTCCCACCTGCCGGTTCGGGATGAATCCTGCCTGTTCCTCCGAGACCAACTGCGGGAGTAGAGGCTTTATTCGGGATGCAAGAAGTTTGGCGTATAGCTTAAAATCTGCATTGAGCAGTGAAATAGGGCGTAGGTTGGTGCATAGAGTAGGAGGTTTGTTTGGTTTTGGTAAAGTCACCACGTGTACTTCTAGCATCTGTCGGGATTTTGCCACGCAGCCTAATGCCATTAAAGAGTCTGGTGAGGTGTGGAGTCAGTATGGTAGCAAACTTAATGTAGTAATAGGTAGGCCATCCGGTGCTTTATGTTTTGGAAGTGTGCGGATCGCGGAGCTAATTTCGTCCTCCGTGAATGAGGTGTCCAATGTTTGAGCTTCTTGGGCATTGAGTGATGGCAGCTGCACGCCACTCAGGAAGTTGTCTATTTCCAGTGTGTTTGGTGTGTACATTTCATGGTCGTCCCTTAGATTATAGAGGTGTTTGTAAAACTGTGCTACTACTAAAAGTTCTTCTACTATGTGGTGGGGGTTAGACAGTTTATTCCCGGACTTGGATTGAATATAGAAGATTTTGGTTTGGAGATAGTTAGATTTGAGTTTTTTTGGCAAGTAGTTTCCCCACTTTATTGCCCATCACATAATGAGTCTGCTTAAGAGATCTCATATATTGTTCAGTGGTTATGAGAGACAGTGAGTGGAGTTGTCTGTTAATGGCGGTGTGACGGAATGCTGGCACTCGTTCAGAGTATCTCCGCCAATCGATGCTCCTAGTGCTTGCTGAGGACTCCAAGCACTCCAGACACCATAAGCACTACAGACCCCACTTCCAGTGATGCAGCTGCGCTAGGGTCTCTCTGTCCTCCACCCACCCCGGACCCAAAACCAGGATCCAGCTTCCAGTGGGTAGACCTCTTCTACTCCAGAGAGCATAGCAGGAACAAGCTCTTACAAGAGCTTATACTCAGGGGAGAACTGTGATTATAGCAATCCCCAAGAGTGTAGTTATCCCATCCTCTAAACATGAGCCAAGCCTTCAAGAAGGGGTCTGTTTAATGGAAGCCAGCACTCACAATTTATACAATTCCTCAGGCCAGAGGCAAACCCCCTGGGTCTGGTGGAACACAGGCACACAAACCAATCAGAACAATACAACAATGTCCGACACTCCCACATACAGCACACAAGCCCTCCCCTCTGCTTGTGATACAATTAAGACAATGGACTAACTCAATTAACTTTAAGCAGAAAAAAAAACCCTTTTTTTTTTTTTTTTTTACAAACCCCAAAATGTACCCCAAAATACAACATATCCCCTGATAGCCCCGATCTGAGTGAACAACATTTCCAAAAATCACCCAGATCGGTTCAGGAATTTCCTGGAAGTCTTATTTTTGCCCGAACGTACACATGGTCCCATGCCCAAAACAGTTTCATACACTCGACGGCAAAACACTGCTGGACAATTTAAGATGGCCACCGCTACATGTTTGAATCTGTTCCAGTTAAAAGTCCAAGGGGAAAAAACAGTGCTTTTAAAATCCAATATGCCCAAATATTGTTTTTAAAGGGCAATATATCGCAGGGGACATAGTGACAGGGAAAGAGGCTGGCAAGCAGGCCTCTCTAAATCCCAGTGACGAAGGTGCTTTCGTCACAGGCAGCTATTTTTTTAGAGATATTTTTGGATGGTCGTAATTTGTTTTGGGCATCTAACCTGGCTAGTTCCTGAAGGAGTTGTGTCACGTCTCTTCGTCACTAATCCTAATTGTATCAGGTTTCCCCGGATAACTGTTTTGTGGGCTTGCCACAGGGAGTGTTCAGGTGTGTCGGGATTTTGATTTGTCTGAAAGTAAGTAGGCAAGTCTCTAGTCACTTTGGTCATGTATTTGGGATCTTCTAATAAGGCTTTGTTCAACCTCCATTTTCCCCTGCCTCTAGCCGGGTTTGGAGGGTCTAAGGTTACACAGACAGGCACATGATCTGACAAAGTCCGTGGGCCTATGGCGGTGTCCTGAACATGTGGTAGAGTCAATTTATCTACCAAGCATAGGTCTATGTGGGAATAGGATGTGTGAATAGGGGAAAAAAATAGGAGTAATCCCTTGCCGAAGGGTACAGCGTTCACCAGGTATCATACAAGTCGTGGGCGTGTAGCTCGTGGGTTAAATATGGGCTTAATTGCCGGGATGTTTGGGTAGGTGCCTTGTCGTCTTCTCTTTTAATGTCTAATACAGTGTCAAGAGTGCAATTAAAATCCCCGAACACAATAAGGTGACCTTTGCAGATCTTCATTATTTTATAGAAAGCCTTGTTCAGGAATGAGCGTTGGGATTCATTGGGTGCATATAGGCATGCTATAGTAAGTTGGATACCATTTAACGTGCCAACCAAGAGTAAGAGCCTACCCTTTTGATCATAATATTTTTGTTCAATATCATAGACCCAGGCAGAGTCGACGTGGATAGCCACACCTCTAGATTTGTGGGGGGGGGGAGTAAGCATGGTGCACCGTTGGATATTTGCGGGAAATCATGTGTGGGGGGTTTCTTTTGCAGAAGTGCGTTTCTTGTAGGCAGATTGTTGCTGCACCGGATCTATGCATATCCCTGATTGCCAAGCGCCATTTATGGGGTGGTTCAGCACTTTTACATTGTAGGAGATAACTTTAAGTTGGCCCGTCATGAGGACTCAGGTTGTGGGGTACTCAATGTACGAGGCATACTCGCACGCATAATAGTATCTAAGTAGCTGTTCGTGAAAGTAGCCCAGAGTGAGGGGTAGAGCAGGAACACAGAACCAAGAAAATTTTTGAAAAGAATTAAACAAAGTAAACCAGAAGTATTTACACCATGCTCTTAACCTTAAGGGACAATAACATGGCCTATAATGAAGGTTTCCACGGGGAAACGTCTTATATGTACCGACTAATATATGTCACAATCACAATCTGGGGGGCAACGGGATTCTGATATTGGTGTGTCCCCTGTGATGTGAGATTTTTTTCAGAGGAGCAAGTGCATCAGCCCTTAACTTTACCAATTGAGTAATCTTATACTACGCTACCCGTTCCTTTTCCCAGGTGAGTGGCATTAAAACCGATATTTTACTGGATTATGGGTTGAGATCACAGTTATTTATTTTTTGTTTATGGTATTATTTTTATCTTTTTACTTTTTTTTCCCTTTTTGAGGTTATGTGGGTGCTAGTTCTGGTGGACAAGGGCATAGTAGGCATAGATTTACCTCCAGTTATTGTGCAGGGGCCCGAGCAGGCCATGTGCCTGCAGGCTGTGTGATGTTGAAGTATTGCCACAGGGAGCCCGGGGCCCGTTCCAATCCCGCTAGGAATACGGGAGCCACCACCCCCATCCCCCACCCCTCTTAACAGAAAACAAGTGCAGTTAACACAACATAACAACATAACAGTAAACAGAAAACCTGGCTGAAGAATAAACTTGGTCAATATCCTCAGAGTAGAGTCCTGTGTGCAGTCAAATACTCCGTTCAGTTTGGATGACGAGGCCGCCATCGTTAATTCTCCCTGGATCTTCTTAGGTGCCGTTGGAGGCAGCGAGGCTGCATTTCCTGGCTTCCATAATCCCCATTCGTTGGATCGTTTTCAGGCCGTCTTCGGGATTAATGATGGCATGGGTTTTGCCATTGCGCCAGACCAAGATCTTCATGGGGTATCCCCACCAGTAGATCACTTTGTTGTTTCTCAGGTTCTTGGTGATAGTGACGAACTCCCGTCACCTGGCCATAGTGGCGGCCGATAGATCCGCATACAGGCTGACACCTTGATAGGGGGGAGGAAGTCGGATAATTCCTAGCAGCCATTAGGAGCTCTTTCTTGTGGTGAAAGTAATGGAACCGGACAATTAAGTCACGAGGGTGCGTCCGCTGCCAAGCGTTGTGGTCGTGGGAGTCGGTGCAGGCGGTCAAACGTCCAGGCCTCAGCCGGAGCTTCTGGGAGGATTTTAGAGCAAAGTGTGGTAAGGTAACGAGGCAGTTCTTCCAGGGTGACAGTTCTCCACGTCCTGTCCTCCATATCCGCCAGTTTGTTCTTCATGGCTAGTTGTTCTTCAGCCAAGTGTTGTACTTTATCTACCACTTCATTATGGGCCTGGCATAACTCCTCCGTCTGGTTCTCCAAGTGGTTTGTTCATTCTATCCAGCTTAGCAACCACTTTGGACATGGTCGCAGCAATTTGCTTAATATCCTTCTGTAGGGTAGTACGAAAGTGAAATCATTTCCCAGTGCTGGATTCCAGATAATTAAAAACTTTTTTTTCCAGGAATTATTATAAAATGTAAGGGGGACCTAATGAATTGTGCCCTATATAGAAAATGTACAGTAAAAAAAATTGATTCTAGTAGCCCTTTAATTGTCTGCTAGGGTTGCATAACCAATCTAATCGCATAATACCGTTTATTTTAAGGCATAGTAAAATTATACGATCCACAAGTACTAGTTAGATTACCTTGTACTATAATTTCATAGACTTAGGTGTAGCTATAATTAAAAAAATGGGAATTCATTTAATTTTTTAATAAGAAATATAATGGTGGTAGTGTAGTTTACAAAACATATTTGTGTTCTGGAATCTTCTGAAAAGAAAACATTTATTTTCATAACATAATTGTCATGCATCAAAAATATCCATCTTTATTTTATGTAATTTTGGCACCTTACCCTATAAGCTGTCAAGATGTAAATTTTTGGACATTATAAAGGAAGCAAAACGTACACTATACCTTTGAAGAAAACTGCCTGTATCAAAGACTATGCTCCAGTGATGACGAAGAGCATTGAATAAAAATATTCTTGTCGACAGGCTGTGAAGGGATGCAGCATCTGTAAGATAGTGTGTTCTTACAATGTCAGTAAAACCTAAATAGCAAACCTTGAAAAATATGTTACAGATGTCAGCAGCATCCTAATATAGGATTACTCTCCAGTTTTTGCCACCTCAGCCATATGCTGCCATGTACAGTGTAATTTGTGGGTTTACAGGACACCTACTTAGATTAAATGTGACATGAGAAAATAATATAATTCTCTAGAAAAAAACCAAACACTTTATATATTGGTATATTGGCTGAGATTATTATAAAACAGATGCAGAAAAACATTTAAATTACACCTGCTTAATTTTACTATTTTTTTTTTTTTAAAGTACAAAAGGCATAAAAACAAAAAAGTGAGTCACATTAGTTAAACTTGCACTGTATAGTCAGAATTATACATAAATCTGCTTATCAAACATCTCATTCCAAGCTCCAGGCATTCTCCTTTATGGATGGCACTGTTTGAACAATACAATTGATCCACAAAGCTCAGGTGGGTTCAGGTCAGGGTTTTGTTTGTTTACTATATTAATGCTGGCTAAGTGGAAATTATAAGGTTACAAAGATAAAAATCTCCAAAACAATGTCAGTTTTACTGACATGGACCAGCCTGATATCTAGCAAAACTCAGCCACAGCAAAATAACTGAGGAGGGATACAAAAAAGTGAAAAGGGTAGCATAGGACTGACAATACTTATGCTAGGGCTGCAAGAAACTTGTATCAGTAACATTGGATCCGTGGGCACTCTCTAAAACAATAACACATCGTCAGAGAAACCTATTATATCTATGTAAGAAATTATCCACCTAAAATCCCTGAGCAAACCATTATCATACAATGACCAGTCCAGAATGGAGGAAGGATGACAATGCTAGAAATGGTTTCCAAAGGTTGCAGCTTACATTGTCAGGACTACAAAATAAAAGGATGGATTGAAATAAATCTATCATAAATTAGCCTGCTTTGCTAAAAAGTTTATTCATATTATTGTTATTTTCTAAGTAACTGCAATGAGATATGAACTTGGACCCTCTCCAGCATTGGGACAAAGCTTCTCAGTTGCAGTTTGAGGAAAGAATTCCTAAGAAGGACAAGTCAAAGAACAGTGCATGGGAAGCAAGAGCAGGTGGTTGTTACAGAGGTGGTTGTTACACACACACACAAGTTAAGACATAGAAGTGCATCAGGGGCAAACTGATTTTATATCTTAATATTTCATATTTAATACATTATGTATGCAAGATCTAAATTTTCACTTCACTGCTATTTTGCAAGAAATGCTGTGCAGAAAGACTTTGTTCACATAGGCTAATATGACTGTGGAGATAAGCATGGAATTTAATGGAACACTGCTAATTGGTGGCTCATATTTCAGTCAAACTTAATTCTTATGATCTGAATAGAGAAAAAAAAAAAAAGGATCCAATACATGATTTGTACACCTTATATTTAATTCATCCAGCATGCCCTTAGGCAATTTTATATAGAAGCAATATGTAAATGAAATAAATTGAAAGAAAATGTAATGAATATTTGCATCCTTTGTGACTAATGGAAAAAGCTATTACTCGCAAATAGAATATAATTACCAATGACAGCACATGCACACTTGTTTTACAATTAGAATTTAATATGGACTATAAAGTCAAATCATAAAGCAAAAGAAACGGACATTGAGCACATTGTTTCATTGGTTTTGTAATCGGAGTTTTGACCATGGTGCCAGAGAAAGCAGCTTAGTATTCTATGATGGAGAAGACATTGGCTGTATGTCTTGTCCAATCAATAGGTGTAAAATAGATAATTGGTAACTATGGGGCAGCAACTAAATGTTCATTTTACTCACAGATCAAGTGAAAAGTGAGCATTAGAAGGGAAAAGTCTACATATTTCCAAGCAGTATATATAGTCTACATATTTCCAAGCCGGATATCTCCATACACTATCAAGGTTATTCACTAAGGTCTAATGGCCCCTTACCAAACAGAGCAAAACCAGCTGCATAAAGGGCCATTTGGACTATTCAACAATATCTGATTTCTGCAATTTAGGATCCAATATTTCAGCCAGCCTGAATGCTGCAGGATGGCTAAAATCTTGACCAAATCCTTCAAATTTGATCCAGGATGCTATAAATCCAGGCCAGGGTTTAAAAAAAAAAAATATGAACTATTTGCCTGGTGGCAGCTTAAGTAGTTAGTGAGAAAATAGTTAAAAATTCCAATTCCAGTTTAAATATTAAGCATCACATGTGGCATAGACCAAGGTGATGCACTATATTAGATGCTTTTCTGCATAGGCCTCAACAACTTAAGCCAGATCTTCATGAAGAGTGCACATGGACCAAGAGTAGAGAGACTGTTGGTCACCTCAAGCTGTATATAATGTCTAATGTCTTCCCCCAAGGGCCCCATGGGCAGTGGGTGAGGGTAGTGATGTCGCGAACATAACATTTTCGGTTCGCGAACGGCGAACGTGAACTTCCGCAAATGTTCGCGAACCGGCCAACCGCCATAGACTTCAATAGGCAGGCGGATTTTAAAACCCACAGGGACTCTTTCTGGCCACAATAGTGATGGAAAAGTTGTTTCAAGGGGACTAACACCTGGACTGTGGCATGCCGGAGGGGGATCCATGGCAAAACTCCCATGGAAAATTACATAGTTGATGCAGAGTCTGGTTTTAATCCATAAAGGGCAGAATTCACCTAAAATTCCTAAATTGTTTGGAATAACGTGCTTTAAAACATCAGGTATGCTGTTGTATCGATCAGGGAGTGTAAGGGTTACGCCCGCTTCACAGTGACAGACCAAACTCCCCATTTAACGCACCGCAAACAGAGGCGGCTCTCTAATTAGGTGGTTTAGGCGGCCGCCTAAACCGCCTTATGGCAGACTGTGTCAGATCCTTGGTCAGTGACCAAGGACCTGACACCAGGAGGGGGCCCGACGGCTTGCCCGGTATGCCGCCGGGTGCGAAGCCCCTCCTGGCTGCCCGTCCACCATCGCAGACACAGGTCTGCAGCTCCGCAGTGAGCAGAGCTGCAGACCATGTGTCTCGTGAGAATTGGCCAATCAGAGCGTTGCCGCGGGTTACCACGGCAACGCTCTGATGGTTTTGTGATATTACACGGTCTGCAGCTCTGTGGAGCTGCAGACCGGAAGAAGTGGCCACTGGACCACCAGGGAAGAGAAGGTAGGCTCCCTCACCACCCTCAGCCTCCCCCCCCACCAGCCTCACCACCCTCAGCCTTCCCACCCCCCACCAGCCTCACCACCACCCTCAGCACCACCCTCAGCCCCCACCCACCCCCCACCAGCCTCACCACCCTCAGCCTTCCCACTCACCCCCACCAGCCTCACCACCACCCTCAGCCTTCCCACCCCCCACCAGCCTCACACCACCCTCAGCCTTCCATCCCCACCACCAGCCTCACCACCACCCTCAGCCTTCCCACCCGAAGCTAAGCTGGAGGAGGATGGTGCGTCAAGGTTCCGATCGGAAGCTGTAGAAGATTGGGTGTCCTGTGTTAGCCAGTCAACTATGTCCTCAGAACTTTTCGAGTTCAGGGTACGTGGCCTCTGAACACTGGGCATTACTCTAGGGCCAAAGGGAATCACAGCACCACGACCACGACGGCCCCTGCGGGAAGACCTGCCTCTGCCTGTCTTTTTTTTGATTAGTGGTACTATGCGTGCAAGCTACTGTGACAACAGATATGAGTGGCACTGTGCAGTGGCAGAAGTTGGCAGAGTAGACGCTGTAGGCCTGACACACACGCTTGCAGACATCTAACTGCTATTCAATCTATTACAGTCAAATTATTATTATTATTTTTTTAAATGTACACTACTGTTACACCAGATATGAGTTGCACTGGTGTGACACTGTGCCCTGGCAGGCCCTGAAATGCACACGCATGAAGGAAACTGACTGCTATTATATTACAGTCCAAAAAGTTTTTGTTTTTTTTTAAATGCAAGCTATTGGGACACCCAGAGGCGGCTCTAGACTTTATGAGACCTTAGGTGAAACTCAAACATGAGGCCCCACTAACAAAAGTGTCACATATACACATTGATGCACAGTTTACCTGTGTATGTGCCTGAGAGTGTGTCTGACAGAGAGTATCCTTGTGTGTGAATGTATGTCTCTGTGAGCATGTTTGCGTTTTTGTCTGAGACCCTATGTGTATGGGGTAGCTGCTTGATGTGTGTTGTGTGTATGGGGGGGTGATGGTGAGAAGGAGAGGCGGGTGATGGTGACAGGGAGGTGATGGTATTGTGAGAGTGAGGGGTGGTAATGTGAGAAGGAGGAGGAGGGGAGTAATGTTAAGAGGGGTGATGTTAGAAGGAGGGGGTGATGGTGGGGGGGTTGATGCTGAGGGTGGTGGGGGCAAGCTGAGGGTGGTGATACTGAGGGGGTTGTGTGGTGGAAGTATGAGGCTGGGAGTGACTGGTGATGCTGCTTGAGGCTGAGGTGGGGGGTGGTGATGCTGAGAGTGCTGGGGGGCTGAGTGATGCTGAGGGGTGGTGGTGCAGGAAGCTGGGGTGGTTGGGGGTGGTGGTGGGAAGCTGAGGATGGTGTGGGGGGAGTAGTGAGGCTGGGGTGTGGTGATGCTGGTTTGGTGTGTGGGGGTGGTGAGGCTGAGGGTGGTGAGGGGGGTAGTGAGGAGGGCTGAGGGGGTGGTGTGGGGGGTGTGGGAGGTGGTGAGGCTGGGGTGTGGTGTGGGGGGTAGTGAGGCTGGGAGTGGTGTGTGGGGTAGTGAGGCTGGGAGTGGTAGTGAGGCTGAGGGGGGTGGTGAGGCTGAGGGTGGTGAGGCTGAGGGTGGTGAGGCTGAGGGTGGTGAGGCTGAGGGTGGTTTGGGGGCTAGTGAGGCTGAGGGGGCTAGTGAGGCTGAGGGTGGTGTGGGGGGTAGTGAGGCTGTGGGTGGTGTGGGGGTAGTGAGGTCAGAGAGATCAGATGAGTCCTTCAGGACTGTAGTGGACACTGAATACACTAGCCTAGCTATCAATTTCCCTATCAAATCAGCAGCAGCTACACTGTCCCTCCTCTCACTAAGAATGCAGCTTCACAATGAATGTAAAATGGATGCTGTGACGAGAGCAATCTCGCCACATTGCATTGGAGAAGCCTGGTTGCTTCTCCAATGACATCTTTTTCACTGCATCAAAGACTTATTCATGCTTTTCTGCCCGGTGTTCGGTAGATTCTCGGATTTACTGAATGAACTCATATAACCCAGATAGGTATGCCATGGAGCCTATTCATGTAATAAAAGACTTTGGCTCCATGGCAATTGAACTGTATGTGTTTGTGGTTTGAGCGCCATTCAGTATTAATGTGCGCTCAGACCTAAGCTATCTGGGCATATGTTGCATGTCTGTATTTTGTGTCATAAATATAATATGGTTTCCTGTTCGGCGGATTGGTGTTCTGCAGTAGCTGTGCCTGCATCTCTGGAAGGGGGAGATCGCCTAAACGGTTTTAACCCCTTGTGTGCTGAAACGGTCCGCTACAGATGCTATCCAGGAGGAGGGAGGGTCTGCTGCTGATTGGCTGGAATGTGTCTGCTGACTGTGAGGTACAGGGTCAAAGTTTACTCAATGATGATGAATAGGGGGCGGACCGAACAGCGCATATGTTTGCCATCCGCGAACAAGCGATGTTCGCCAGGAACTATTCGCCAGTGAACCGTTCGGGACATCATTAATAACGATACATGGCTGATTACACCTTGTTAACTCATACTTGAATGTGTTACTCTTCTGTCTAAAAAAAACTTGGGATGCACCTTGCCTGATAAGCTAAAGACCGCACACCCTGTTGGACTACACTCTGCCACCAGACACTCACCAGCATTTTACCTACATACCGCTATGGGGAGGCAGTATACTATAACATGCTATATAGCACTATGCAAGGTTGCAATCCCCCCAAACCTCCGTTACTAAAGTGCATTGATGTAGTGTCACCTGAAACTGTTCCTGTTGGTTTAATGCTCTGGTATCATCTGAATGTTGGCACAAATACATTTTATGTGAAACCCACAATGTTCTGCTCTGAAAAATGTAAAGAATTTATGATATACCTCCTCCTCCCCCCTTTTTTTCTCTACCCCCTTTCCTGGTGTTTGAAAACCAGTAAAAACATTCAAATGGAAAATAAAATAAGTAGTACCCAGGGGATTAAGAATAAAAGCAGGTGGAAACAAATTCCTCGGATAATACTGTAAATATTATGATGTTAGGGTTCCCACTAGAGGTGTTCCAGAAAATAACCATGAATCTCAACACACTAGAGTAGTAGGAAAAAACAGGGGGATGAGGAGAGAGAAATAAAAGTACTATGCACAATACACATTTATACTGTAATGTCATGGGTCTCAAGATTTCCCATAGACTCATAGATTTCAAATAGAGCCGGCAGACTTTCATGACACAATTCTTAAGCACAAGTGTAAGGTTCACAATGATTTATTTTGACATTTACTATTTGTAAAAATTGAAGCAACATGGGCCAACAAAAAAGAAGATAAACACATATAGGCAATTCATAAAGATAAGTCATGCGCTCACTCCCATCCCTCCTGGCCGGCAGCAATGACTACAGTACACATCAGCCCCAATGTATAGTTAAAAACCAAACAAAACAAAAGTTACCTGCGCTCTCTCCTTAATCCCTATGTATATTTAGACAAACTGAGGTCATTTAGTTACTCCAATGGCCTTTGGAGGGAATGCCCGCCTGCCAACATCAAGACAGACCACCCTAAGCGGGTCCTACACTGAGCCTTCACCTTGCTTCCTTGAGCTTCTGGCAAAGATATCTCCGCTGAGACAGAAAGGGGTATTTTTTTTTTTTTTTATACACCCCTATATACTTATTAACCCTTAGTAGGGAACACACGGAATGGGCAGCTGCATTGTAACAAAGCTGTGTGATACAAAAAATGTAGGCAATATAGGCAATAGTTTGCAAGCGTTTTGGCAGCATAAACTATATAGGCAACAGTAGCTATTTTTTTGTAAGGGTAGTTATACCCAGCAGTGGGTCCTAATGATCCTACAATGTTTTTGAAAAAACTGACCTGCAGCAGGGTGTGACCTGATGGCAGAGTGTCCTAGCGTAATGATGGATCAAAGCCAGATTGGCCAGGTCAGTTTCCATGGAGCAGTCAGGAAGGCATAACAAAGAAGCGAGGGCAAGTCTAAGTCACTAACCGGTTATGTTGAGAGGGACTTGAAACTCTTAATATTTCCATGGGAGCTGGGTCTTTACCTGAGGTCTGTCTGAGGGTGTATAAAAAAAGAGAGAGTAGTCACTGGGTGCTCAGAGTCAGCAATAGGGATCCAATCAATAGGAAGGAAGGTTTGATTCAATATACCAGCAATCCATAGGGAATGAGTAGATCAGGTTCAGCAGGGAGCAGAGGATGCTAGGATAACTGTCAATTACAGAGACATTCACAAGACAACAATTGAGCCCTGATCAGAGCACACAGTGGATTTAAAAATTACAGTTAAACGTACATGCCATTTAATCATTAAAACAAACCCACCATAATCAATGTCACGTACTGATCCCAAGATGAAATTCAGGGATAATGTTCATGTTCCTCAATCCACCACCAACAGTAATGCCAGGGCCTCTTGGAGTCTTAATACTTCTTCGCAACCATTTCTATGAGAAATCTGCACTTTTATATATTATGGGACACTGCCCTGGCTGTCAGTCAAACAGCAAGGAAGGTTTGAAGCCTCCTTCTGTTAGCTCCCACATAGACCTCATACCAGATTTGGGTGCATGAACATGGATACTAATTCAGAGGCTTCTCAATGAGAAATAGCTATTTCTCTGTGGGGAGACTGAAATTAAGAGGGCTTGCTAAGCCTGCATTCAATATGATCTGCAGCCTTTGGTTGAATTAATGCATGGAATAATTTGGGGTATATCTACTAAACATTGATTTATTTATTTTTACATTTGATTCTGTGGAGCATTATCTTAAAAGAGACTACTTTTAAGCAACACCAATTGACCAAGCTCAGTAAATAAGCTGTGGGTTTGTAAAAGTATACAAAAGTCCACACATTTAAGGAAATGAAGGTACCACTCCCATAATTAACTCAGCAGCAGCACACAGGAGAAAAAAAACCAATAAAGACAAACTGCTTTTTAAGCTTTTCAAGTTAACCTTTTCCAGATGTTAGGGTGTGCTATGCCGTCCTACAATAAATGCTACGTGTGGTGAAAGCGGCCTCGCCACTGTTTTTTGGAGGGGACTGATTACCAGCCTCATGCTTTGGGACTATGGCCCCTGGGAGATTGGACATTTTAAAAACAGCATTGGGGCTTATGGACTTGCATTGGACCGTGCTGGCCCTTTAAGAACCGTCTGGGGACTTATTGAGACTTTGTGTGACAATGCCCCTTTAAGACTATGTCCCCAGACCTTTAAAATCCTTTGTGCATGGCTTTCTCCCACTTGGTTCAGTAAATGGGGCTTATTGAACCAAGTACCACACAGGCGGACCACCCAGAAGTGGCAATTTACCTCCCAGGCTGGGAGGCTGCTGTAGGTAAATTACCGACCGCTGTGGGGCCGCCGTTCGTACAAACAAACACGTGGCGGCGACCATCTTTATTCAGGTGAACGCGGTCAGCGGTGTGTGCATCCAAATTCATGGAACTGAAATCAGCTACACATTTAGCCGAACACCGCTGACCCTTACCTTCTCCTCCACTGAGTTTTCAGCCACAGAGACTAAGTCACGTTCAGCAGTTCGTCATTTTTTCAGTGTGAAATTGACCGACTGCACAGACCAAATCTATGGGAAGGAAAATGTGCTTGCGGTTGGTCACAAAGGACTTCCAGCTAACTTTTTATCTACTGGAGGGATTTGTATGATTTCTGAGGATGTTTATATTTTGAGTATGCTGATTAAGAATAAGTGATATTTACGAAGATTGAATGTATACTTTTAAAGTTACAGTGTATGTGTAAAAAGTATATTTTTCCTGCCTGTGATAATTACTTTAACCCATTGTGTTCAGTAATTATGTCACAGGCAGAGGGTGGAGGATTTTGTGGGAATTGTACGTGTTTGATTGCTTGTTCTTCTTCACCCTCAATCTGAGTCCTGTCTCTTATTGGGGGAATCGGCTACAAGGGATTGCTATGCTCGTCATACTCTTGCTATAATCACTGAGCTCTTGTAAGACCGGTTCTGTTCCTGCGCCACTCTCTGGGGAGAGAGGTTCACCCACTGGAAGTTGGATCCTGGCCTTGGGTCCAGGGTGGGTGGAGTCGTCGTGACCCCGGCGCAGCTGCATCACTGGAAGTGGGATCTGCAGTGCTGATGGTGTTGGTTGGAGTGCTTGGAGTCCTCAGCGAGCACTAGGAGCATCAGTTGGCAGATTTACTCAGTCTGAGTGCCAGCGGTACATCACACTACGCTAATATTTTTTCAAACAGAAACTAATTGGTAATTTAGGGGTATACCATTGCTTATGTTGCAAAAGGAATTTTGAATTTAATAAATATTCAGTCTGGTGAATGCTGAATATCTTCTATGTGTAGAGTCTTCCCTTTTTGAGAAAAAACATAGTCCTATACATTTACCATCAAAGAGATACCCATGCCACCCAACTATATACCAACCATGCACCCAACCCTTAAGGGAGAAGTGACCATTGGAGAGAAAAAAATAGGTGCAGTAAACAAATCATGGGAAAATGCATTATTACTTAAGGACCACACCCAACACTAATGAGTGGGGATTGGAGGGGAACATCCGGTGCCCCCCAATGGGTGGGTGGGATCTGTCTGTAATTAAAAGGCTGAACAAGTAACCAGAATGAACAAATGCCTCATTCATTCGGTGCCATTCAATATTTCAGCTAATTTCCATCAGATATGGTGGGAGTGAGCAAAAAGAATAAAGGTGCACTGAAAGAATGGGCCATTTATGCATTCGGATAAAGTGTGTGGCCTTTTGAATTACAGACATAGTAATACAAAAGCTTCATTGTGAATGAACGAATAAACAAATGGTGCATGGAAGAATTTTAATTGGCGCCCATTTGTTTGTTTGTTCGACTCCCCATTTGTTATTCAGTATTTGGACAAATAGACAAAAAAGCAGATTTTCATCCAAAAAGCCAATTCTCAATAAAAAATTAGCAACTCCACAAACCTTGAGATATATAATCAAATAATGAAAGACATTAACATAAAAGTAGAGAAGATAGAAAGAGAGGTTATAGATATAAAAAAGAAAAAATACCTCAGAGACACTAATGACTATTAGTGATGCACCGAACAGTTCGCTGGCGAACATAGTGTGTTTGCGTCCGCAGAGGACGGCGAACACATGCGCGGTTCAATCCGCCCCCTATTCGTCATCATTGAGTAAACTTTGACCCTGTACCTCACAGTCAGCAGACACATTCCAGCCAATTAGCAGCACACCCTCCCTAGCAGACCCTCCCACCTACTGGATAGCATCCATTTTAGATTCATTCTCAAGCTGCATGCTTAGTGAGAGGAGGGAAAGTGTAGCTGCTGTTGATTAGATAGGGAAATGCATAGCTAGGTTAGGGTATACAGTGACCACTACAGTCCTGAAGGACTCATCTGATCTCTGCTGTAAGGACAGCACCCCAAAAAGCCCTTTTTAGGGCTAGAACATCAGTCTGCTTTTTTTTTTTTTTCTGTGTAATGTAATTGCAGTTAGTTGTCTGCCACTGCTGCCAGCTTCTGTGTCAGGCTCACAGTGGATACTGTGCCCATTTGCCCAGTCAGTGCCACCACTCATATCTAGTGTCACAATAGCTTGCATTTAAAAACAAAAAACTTTTTTCACTGTTATAGATTGAATAGCGGTCAGTGTCCTTAAAGCGGGTGTGTTACGCTAACAGTGGATACGGTGCCCAGTGCCACCACTCACTGGTGTCACAATAGCTTGCATTTAAAAACAAAAAACTTTTTTCACTGTTATAGATTGAATAGCAGTCAGTGTCCTTAAAGCGGGTGTGACAGGCTCACAGTGGATACTGTGCCCATTTGCCCAGTACCACGACTGGTGTCACAATAGCTTAAGCTTGACATTTAAAAAGAAAAAAATTTTTTCACTGTAATAGATTGAATAGCAGTTAGTTGTCTGCAAGCGTCTGGGTGTCAGGCCTCCTTCAGCGTGTGCTCTGCAGACCTCTGCCCGTGTAATTTGCCACTCATATCTGGTGTCTCTATAGCGTGCTTTTACAAAGAAAAAAAGTTTTTCAGTGTCCTTAAAGCGGGTGTCAGGCCTTCAGCGTGTGCTCTGCAGACCTCTGCCAGTGTACTTTGCCACTCATATCTGGTGTCACAATAGCGTGCATTTAAAACCAAAAAACTTTTTTTACTGTTATAGATTGAATAGCAGTTAGTTGTCTGCCAGCGGGTGTGTCAGGCTCACAGTGGATACTGTGCCCAGTGCCACCACTCACTCACTGGTGTCACAATAGCGTGCATTTAAAAACCAAAAAACTTTTTTCACTGTTATAGATTGAATGGCAGTTAGTTGTCTCAAAGCAGGTGTGTCAGCCCTACAGCGTGTACTCTGCCAGCTTACAGTGCCATTCATATCTGGTGTCACAATAGCTTGCATTTAAAACCAAAAATCTTTTTTCACTGTTATAGATTGAATAGCAGTTAGTTGTCTCAAAGCGGGTGTGTCAGCCCTACAGCGTGTACTCTGCCAGTTCACAGTGCCACTCATATCTGGTGTCACAATAGCTTGCATTTAAAAACAAAAAAACTTTTTTCACTGTTATAGATTGAATAGCAGTTAGTTGTCTCAAAGCAGGTGTGTCAGCCCTACAGCGTGTACTCTGCCAGCTTACAGTGCCACTCATATCTGGTGTCACAATAGCGTGCATTTAAAAACCCCAAAACTTTTTTCACTGTTATAGATTGAATAGCAGTTAGTTGTCTCAAAGCGGGTGTGTCAGGCCCTACAGCGTGTACTCTGCCAGTTCACAGTGCCACTCATATCTGGTGTCACAATAGCTTGCATTTAAAAACAAAAAACTTTTTTCACTGTTATAGATTGAATAGCAGTTAGTTGTCTCAAAGCTGGTGTGTCAGACCTACAACGTGTACTCTGCCAGTTCACAGTGCCACTCATATCTGGTGTCACAATAGCTTGCATTTAAAAACAAAAAACTTTTTTCACTGTTATAGATTGAATAGCAGTTAGTTGTCTCAAAGCGGGTGTGTCAGCCCTACAGTGTACTCTGCCAGTTTCCAGTTCACAGTGCCACTCATATCTGGTGTCATAAATAGCTTGCATGTAAAAACAAAAAACGTTTTTCACTGTTACAGATTGAATAGCAGTTAGTTGTCTGCCAGCGGGTGTGTCAGGCTCACAGTGGATACTGTGCCCAGTGCCACCACTCACTCACTGGTACCCGGACGAAATTTATTTTCACAAAAGGCAATCCCCAACCTGTACTCGATTGTGCAAAAGGAAATAATGGCATGTCTGGCACACAGTGTTGGGGCAAGGGTCCATCTGACCACTGATACCTGGTCTGCAAAGCATGGTCAGGGCAGGTATATCACCTACACTGCGCATTGGGCAAACCTGCTGACGGCTGCCAAGCATGGAATGCGTGGCTCTGCAGAGGAGTTGGTGACACCGCCATGACTTGCAGGCAGGCCTGCTGCCACCTTCTACTCCTCCTACTCCATCCTCTTCCATAACCTCCTCGGCTGAGTCCTCTTCTGCTGCTGCGTCTTGCTCCACATCAACGGATAGGGGACGTAACAGGGATTAAACTGATAAGAATAGCACTACTTAACACACCACTCCTATCTGGTGGCACATTAGATTGCACGCGCAGTGCCCCAAATTTGTTGTGATCTGTGAGTAAGGTAAACGGTTGTCCATACAAGTAAGGTTGCAGCTTTTTGAGGGCCCACACCACCGCCAGGCACTCCTTTTCAATGGCAGTGTATCTACTTCTCTGGGCAAAAGTTTCCAGCTTAGATAAGCCCTGGGTTGCTCGCCGCCATCTCCTCCGACTTGGCTCAGTACTGCTCCCAATCCAAACATAGAAGCGTCTGTATGGACGAGAAAGTGTTTAGTTGGATCAGGAGCAGAAAGTACAGGTGATTTAATGAGCGCCGTCTTGAGCTGTTGGAAGGCCTGTTCACACTCTGGGGCCCATACTACTATCTTGGGGAGGTTTTTACGCGTTCCTATATGGCACTTACTGGGCTTTAGGGTCAGTCCGGCCTCCCTAATCCGGTCTAGTACGGCTCCTATGTGGGTCAGGTGTTAGGGCCAGGAGCAGCTAAAAATGGCTATATCATCCAAGTAGGCGCAGGCATACTCCTGAAACCCATCCAGTACTACCATCCTCTGAAAGTTAGCTGGGGCATTCTTCATCCCGAATGGCATGGCCTTAAACTGATACAGGCCAAACGAGGTGACAAATGCCGACATGTGGATGGCGATCTCGGCTAATGGAATTTGCCAGTACCCCTTGCACAGATCTATTGTGGTGAGGTACTGGCCTCTGGCCATTTTGTCTAGGAGCTCATCTATCCGAGGCATAGGGTAGGCGTCTGAGGTTGTTTTATCGTTTAGCCTCCGGTAGTCTACACAGAAACGGGTCGTGCCGTCCCGTTTCGGTACTAGTACTACCGGGGAGGCCCAGGGGCTGTCAGAGTGTTCTATCACCCCTAACTGCATCATTTCCTCAATTTCTTTCTGAATATTTTCTTTAACTGCTTCGGGTATGCGATAGGCAGTTTGGCGAAGGGGGGTCTGGTCTAGGGTTTCAACTTTGTGAGTGGTTAACGGACTGTACCCAGGTAGGTTGGAAAATGTGGCCCCCTTGTCCTGGATTAGTCTTTGGACCTGGGTTCGCTCCTGGGGGTCTAACCATTCTCCTAACTGTACTTCTCCCAGGTCTCCGCTCTGGCCCTCTTGGTCTAGGAGATCTGGGAGTGGCAAATTATCATAATCTTCAGTGGCAGGTGCACAGATCGCGGTTACCTCTTCCGTGGCTCGTGGTATGGCTTGAGCATGTTCACATGGAGCATGCGCTTGCCTCCCGTGCCTGTGACCGCACCGATCACAAAGGTGGTATCACAAACCTGCTCTACCACCTTGTATGGGCCCTGCCAGGAAGCCTGCAGCTTGTCCTTGTGGACAGTGTCAATCCATATCTGCCAAGTGACCCTATGTAGGGGAACAGTCTCTATTCTGCTCTGTGTCAGTGTGTATCATGGTCTCTGAGGACAGGTGTCAATCCATATCTGCCAAGTGACCCTATGTAGGGGGAACAGTCTCTATTCTGCTCTTTGTCAGTGTGTATCAGGGATCCTTAGGATAGGTGTCAATCCATATCTGCCAAGTGACCCTATGTAGGGGGACCAGTCCCTATTCTGCTCTGTGTCCGTGTGCATCAGGGGCTCTGAGGACAGGTGTCAATCCATATGTCAAGGTGTCAATATGTCATATGTCAGGTGTGAATCCATATTCATTGTGATTTAGGAATGTTAGGTGATTTCTGCCCTTTATGGATTAAAACCAGACTCTGTCATCAACTGTGTAATTTTCCATGGGAGTTTTGCCATGGATCCCCCTCCGGCATGCCACAGTCCAGGTGTTAGTCCCCTTGAAACAACTTTTCCATCACTATTGTGGCCAGAAAGAGTCCCTGTGTGTTTTAAAATTCGCCTGCCCATTGAAGTCTATGGCGGTTCGCCCGGTTCGCCGGTTCGCGAACATTTGCGGAAGTTCGCGTTCGCCATTCGCGAACCGAAAATTTTGTGTTCGCGACATCACTAATGACTATAAAGCTGAAAGTGTTAACCCTTCAGGCAAATCAAAATCGTATCCCAGTCAAAGAGGAAAAGAATCTTATATAAAACACAGTGACCGCAATTGTGTTTAAAAGAAATAAATCACCACACAACAATAGAAACAGATTAAGGAGTAGACAAAGAAGATACATTAATGTAACACAACACCAAATAACACCTAGAGACCATCAAAAACATATTAAGCATCATCTACCCACAAGGAATGAAATTCAAAGATATGATAGACACTATAGATCTCCAAGGGAAAGAAACACCAAGTCCCATTACCATTCCCTGTGAAGACCTTAAAATATAGCAGTTACAGTCAAGCATTACAATCCAACATTACAGATAACCCAAAAAGATCAAGCTCAGTAGGGGAAGAGAATAGGGGGAAAAACAATGATAAGAGATCAACCCCAACAGCACATACGACTAAGAGAGTAGAGAAGCAACCAACTATGCCTAGACCAGAATCCTACTTTTTTATGGAGGGACTCAATCTCGGAGAGATTGAAACCGATACGCCAAACAAAAATTTGGGAGTCCCCAGCGTCTAAGGTCAATAACGCAAGAAAGAGAAATAGAAAGAGAGGAAATTTGGCACAGAGAAAAGAGAGGGAAAAGATAACAACAGAAGGCATTTTTAACTTAACTGAAACAGAATTACCCAGGGATCAAATGGGAATACTCCAAAAAGGCTTAAAATTTGCTCCCACTGTCGATATTATTAAGTTTGATTTTTTTATCGATATCAACAAATTTATTAGACAATTGTGTTTAAAAAAAATTTTTATAATAAAGAGGTCAAATTAAGTGAAGAAAGCACATCAGAATACAAACACACGCAGTTAAAAGTAAAATCTAAATTTTTTCCCAAAACACCTCATTTCAGATGAGATAAAAACATTCAAACTAATGGTAATGAAAGAAGTTAAAAAAATTAAATCTTTAAATAAATACCATCAAAATATGTCTAAAAAAGAGAGAGCGGCAGTAAAAGAATTACAACAAAATAAGGAGATAGTGATAAAACCAGCGGATAAAGGAGGAGGGGTAGTAATTATACCAAAAAATAAATATCTACAAGAAGCTGAAAGAATACTATCGGGTAAAGATACATACAAAGTTCTAGACAAAAACCCTACGGAAGATGTAAAGAAGAAATTTGATAATTACATAAACAAAGGGTTAGAGAAAAGTATCCTGACATCTCAGGAAGCTCAATATTTAACTACCCCCCACCCTATAATGCCAGTATTCCAAAAATACTCAAAAATAAGGAGAATCCCCCAGGAAGACCCATAATATCAGGTATAAATTCTGTCTCAGCTAAAATCTCAGAATATCTAGACCACCTTTTACAGCCATTAGTTATTCAAAATCCCGCTTATCTAAAGGACACGATACATATTCTACAAATTTTAGAAACTACACCCTGGCAAGAAGGGAATCTCTTAGTTACATGCGACATGACTTCCCTTTACAGCATTATACCCCACGAAAAAGGTCTGAAATCAGTGCAATATTTTTTAGAAAAACATGATTTTAAGGAAGAACAAATTTTATTTATCTTAGAAGGAATTTATTTAGTTTTAACGAACAATTTTTTTTTTTGGTTCAATGAGATGTTTTATTTGCAAGTCAGAGGAACGGCGATGGGTACCAAGTTCGCCCCCAGCTATGCCAATTTGTTTATGGCATACTGGGAGGAACAGTTTATTTACCAGGGACATGCGTGGGGGGCGAACTTGGTAAACTATCGCCGGTACATTGACAATATATTTTTTTATTTGGACAGCATCTCACACAGACCTACTTTCATGTATCAATCATCTTAATAATAACCAATGGAATATTATTTTAACCGCACAAATCAGCGCACAACAGATTAACTTTTTGGATTTGGAGATCTCTATTACACAAAATAAAATTGTCACTAAAAATCATTTTAAAGATGTGGACGCGAATAGCTATATCAGAAGAGAGAGTTGTCATCATACCCCCTGGTTGAGCAATGCTCCCAAGGGACAATTCTTAAGACTAAGAAGAAACTGTACAAATGAACAAGACTATTTAGCACAAGCTGACAAAATTAAAACACAATTCCTAGAGAAAGGATATGATGAGACCTCTCTTCAATTAGCTTTAAACAACGTCCAACAAACACATAGGACAGAACTTTTAACATAAAAACAAAATGAAAGATTTAAATTGGAACCAAGACATTCCATTTATATGCAACTATCATGGTAACAAAAAATAAAATAAAAAATAAAGCCATAAAAAAACACTGGCACATCCTAAAAGATGACCCAATACTCAAAATCCTGCTGCCGGAGAAACCTAAAATAATCTTTAGAGGAGCAAAAAACTTAAGAAACACTCTGGTTCAGAGCAGTAATAAGGAAAGAACAATTGAAAAAAACTTTTTCTCAGTGAGTAAGGGTTTCTATGGATGTGGGCAATGTTTGGCATGTAAAAATACTAAAAGTAAAAAAAGACATTTAATAGACCTAGAGCCCTATATAGATAAAAAAATTATTATAAAAGACCACTTAACTTGCCATTCAAAAGGAGTGATCTATGTCTTGAAATGCCCATGCAACCTCCTATATGTAGGACGCACAATTCGTAATCTAACCATCAGGATAGCGGAACATATAAGAAATATTAAAAATGGGGTGGAAACACATAGTGTCTCCAACTATTTCAAAATGATGCACCAACAAAATCCAGAAGGGATGTTTTTTTTTGTGCAATAAAATTAGTGAAAAAAGATTGGAGAGGAGGAGATTATGTGAACAAAATAGGAAAAGAAGAAATGAGATGTATATTTAATTTTAATACCATATAGACTAAATAACGACTTTGAATTATGCCCCTTTATGAATTAGTTTTTATTGCAACATCTGAAAAATGTTATATTATTTTATATTCATTTTATACATTCATTTTAATTCATATATTTTAATCAGAAAATCTCCTTTTTTATTAGTAGGAATTTTTTAGATACTTCCATACGATTCGTAGATCCTATTTAATATGATTTTATCAGATTAAGCATTTTAGCACCTTTTCAGGATAACCTTTTTACTAACAATATGAGACAGACTGGGTCACATTATAAGTTTTATGAGGTCCTAAAATTAAAGGAAAATTAAACTGTGTTAAAGGTCCACCAAAGTTCCACAATGACCTTGGTTGTAGAATTTAGAACCAGAAACATATCCAAAAGTCCAGCAGAGGTAAAGTCAGCAAAACAGCAATGAGAATAGTTCATGAAAAGTCCAGAAAGGAAATCATCACAGCAAGCGCTTCACAAATAAGTATAATAAAATCAGATGAATGTAAGCTGCCCATAGAAAGTCATTTTTATAAAGTGTAGCTTATAAACCAATCAGCAGAATGAACCACTTGGTCCCAGTGGAACGTAAAAATAAAGCCAAGTGCTGTGCAAAAGTAAAAAAGAGACATCCAGTCATGCCATAGAAGAAAAAGCAAATGGAGATCTAAAATAAAACAAAAATAATGTAAGAACATGATAACACAATAAAATACATTATGAATGAGGAGTAGGAAGCTGAGAGGGGTCTAATGATACAGAAAAGCCTATTACACTATGCAATGGGAAAAGACATTTATTTGTAGACTCTAATTGATCTAACATGACCACCTTTCTAGCCAGATTGCGATGTACACATTTGAAATAGCAGCCATCAAAGTAATAACTAAACCTGAATTTAATTTAACATTAAAATTGTGTATATAGCAGTATTACTTTTCTACTGTACTATTCCAAAATAGATTCCCACCAAGAGGTCTATCCATTCTGTTTAACAGAAGAAGAAACGTTTTAGAATCCCTAATGAATGAGAGACAGTAATCTGGGCTTGGAATTAAGGAATCAAGCAATGTGGCAAGTGAGTTAGAGTCAGTTAAATATAATTTCATCTCAGAACCCATACTCAAATGTCATTCAGATATTTTAAAAAAAACAAAAAAAAAACAATAATTTATTCCCATGATTATTCCAAAGTTACATAAGTTATCTGGGGCATGTTTACATTCCATATAGAAGAAGCTATCTATGACACAGGAATGGAATTACACCATGTACCAGGCAAGAAAACTAACAAGAGATACATCCTGTGTTTTAAACAGAATTTAATCAGTCTGAGATAAGTGAAAAAAACCTGATCTAACCCCAAGTTATAGGTAGCAATTGTAACATTATGACCATGGAAACTACATACATCCTGATCAACCCAACATGTTTCAGTAGTAGTTTCATACTGAGACTGAAAACAGATAAAATATTTAGCATTAGAATGACACAAAGAAACATCTACAAGTCTCCAGTTAGTACCCTGGGTGATCCATTGATGTAAATGTTCAGGCAAAACTAATGGCCCAGAAGAAGGTAGGCCAATAGCAGCTAAATTATAAATGACAACATCTTTGCCTGCCCAGGGTATCAATGTATGAATGACATATACTTCAGGTGTGCAGTCAGATTAACCCCTTAAGGACCAAACATCTGGAATAAAAGGGAATCATGACATGTCACACGTCATGTATCCTTAAGGGGTTAAAGAACTTCCCACCATAAAAGAGGAGTCATTGTGAAATAAGTCACAGATTTTGAGGCAGCAAGGCTCAAGGAAGCTGGTCATCTACCAGACAATAAATGTTGTAACGGAAATTTAAGGACTGAAGAAAGATTAGACTGAAATTGAGAACAAAGCATAGCTCAAGCATTATCATGTGTGAAATTATAAACTGAATCAACCAAAGTATGAAATTTATCAGAAATGTTCTTATTCATGTCTACTATGACACGTGCTTGATGTTGCTTGATGAACATTTACAATAGTGTTAATAATATTATATTGGGTATCAAAACCAGTAGAAGTATGAGATGCTAAAGAAGCAAGTTTATATCTTAGAATTTCTGAATTAATTTGTGCAGTTGAGCTCACCAAACTACAATGTACCTAATCCTATAACTAAAATGTTATGTTTGGGGCGATGGTGTGATGCAACATAATGTCATAAAAACACCACTGAAAAGCCCTTTCTTGCACTTATACAAATGGTATACAGTTAAGATATTGTATATAAACCATCCATTTTTGTAAATGCCAGGTAACCAAATGATATGCAACATCATATGCCATTTGCATAGTAGAATCAAAACAAACTTGTATAAGATCACCTTCCTGAAATTGAGGATTTTTAGTCTCAGGTAAAGGAGTAGAGGCTGGTACAGAAGCCATAGGAGCAGAAGGCTGTACTATATAATCTAAATATAAATACATTTAACTATACATATTATCAATATAAGATATGTGAGATATCCAGTAGAATAAAGCGAAATAGGGTAGAGATGTGATAGAAACTGCAGGATGCCCTAGAACTTCTGGGACTTATGTGGTTAAATTGCTGTACAAACACTCAGGACCAGAGGCATATGTGGAATGCCAGGAATGCTTACAAGTAGCTAATACATGTAGTCATAAGTAATAGCTTGCTAAGTGGATAATATTTGCTACAGTCTGGGTGTAACGGTTGTATTTCTCTATATGTATGAAAATACGTTGTGGTGACAGTGACCTTGCCACTGGTTTTTGGAGGGGACAACTTGCCAGCCTTTTACCCTGTGACTATGGCCCCTGCAATAGAACTGGCTAATATACTTCAAACAGGCTCTATTTGTGCAATTAGGACTATATGGTTAATTTACCAAACAACCACACAAACACCCTGGAGCTTCTTAACACCTATTAACAACTTGGAACATTTCTCAACGCAGTGTTCTAATTGTTCATCTGGGTGGCCGCGATTCCTATGAACAACCATGAGGTGGTGGCCATCGTGTTCACATGAACGCAGGCAGCCGTGTTTGGGCATGAATCTCATGGAACTGAAATCTGATACAGAAACTCCCAAACACCGCTGGATTTCCATCATCCTGCGTTCATTTCTATTCAGTTTAGAATAGACACTGTTCATGAGATCATTCGTCTGGATGAAGTGAACAAGCTCCAGGGTAAGGCTATTGACTCCATTCAGTAGTTTGTTCATTTGCAAACTACCGAACTAGACTGGCCGCAAGCCCTGATTCCCTGGAACTTTTGGGGGCATGAAACCATGAGTGCGGCCAGTCAAAAAGAGACTTCCAGGAATTTCCTGAACCCCTGCTCTGATCTGGGTGATTTTTTTTTTGGATATGTTGTTCACCCAGATCAGGGCTATCAGGAGATTTGACTTTTTTATGGGGGTATGTTGTATTTTGGGGTACTTATTGGACTTTGTAAAAGTGTGTTTGTTTTTTTCTGCCTAGGGATAATTAAGTTAATGCATTATCTGCCTTAATTATATCACAGGCAGAAGGGAGGGATTGTGTACTGTATGTGGGAGTGTCATTCATTGTTACATTGTTTTTATTGGCTTGTACACGTTGTGTCCCTGTGCCCAACAAGGTCCACCTGGGCGTCACCCTTATTGGGAAACCTGCATAAAAGGCCAGCTGTGGCTTCCATTAAACAGCCTTACTTCACCCTCAATCTTGAGTCTTGTCTCTTATTGGGGGAAACTGCTATATCACTACAAGGGATTGCTATAATCACTATACTCCCACGAATTCTCTGAGCTCTTGTAAGAGCTATTCCTGCTTGACTCTCTGTCTCCAGGTTTTCCCAAGAGAGGTTCACCCACTTGAACCTGGAGCCTTGTCGTAGGTCAAGGGTGGGTAGGAGATGGCGAGACCCCAACCAAGCTGCGGCGATTGTGGGGTCTGCAGTGCTTATGGTGTCTGGTGGAGTGCTGGGAGCCCTCGGTGAGCACTAGGAGCATCCGTCAGTGGAGGTAACCAACCGGGGTACAGGAAGCTCCATTACATATGTCATTTAGGATACATAAGATTTGTTCTATTATAACACATTGCTCGGTCAGTTCTTCAAAGACATTTGCAGCTGCAAATAAGCAGTTTTGTTCTTCCAATGATCTATGTTTGGAGTGTTCCTGTGTTACCTGACACCAGAGGTTAAGAGGTTACATGCTACATAACTTGGTGCATTGGCCGGGAAAAAAGAAAAGAAAAAAAAGAACTGGGAACCACTCGGTGAGATTTCTCCCCCCTAGCTCCCAGAACGTGCCCTGGAGCAAGTTGGTTGATATCGAGGTAACTCAGGCGCCACTGGACACAGTTAGTCTGGGAGTTCCTCATGCCTCTCCTGGGCTTGCTCCAGGACACCCCGTGGATGCACTCCTGTCCGGGTTGTGGAACAAACATCTTCTGATTTATAGGTAAAACTAGGGGGTCTTTTCCTTTCTGGTAAAGTTATAGTCTGACCTCTGATCTGATCACGCTCCTCTGTCTGTATTTTCTAATATTGGTGGGGTGGTGTCTGTCTGTGTGTGTGTGTGGCCTGAAACTTTATCATTAACGAAGTGAGTGTGGACTCTGTATAGGAGTATTTCTTGTCTGGGCACTGTGCCAAAATACTGATAAGGGGAAGCAGTTTGCATAGTCTATCTGTTGTTAACTCTGTTCTTCAGTATGGGAGGAAGGGGGGTCTGAGTCACCCAAGCCTCTAGACTCTAGTAATTGTAAAAAGAGTTATATAGCTGATTATGGTGTTAAATGTATCCCAAAAGACTGATTGTACTGTGTACAGTAGCCGTCATTTGTCCCAGTTGGCCCCCTGAGGGTAGTCTGGACTTGGATTTAATTACTAAGGTCCACACTCTAGTAACTGGTTCACCAGGTCATCTTGACCAATTCCCCTATATTGATAGTAGTAGTAGTTAAAAAGCAGCCAGAATGGTTAAAAAGGTGTTCAGAAGAGGCAAGTCATTTAGTCGTTGCCAGACTGGCCTCAGTTCCTAAGTCTGCCTGAAGCCCCTACTTGATGATCCCTCAGATTCTAGTGATTCTGTGCTGCACAGGGACCCATCCATTCCCCCAATGTCCGTTTATACCCTGACTTGGACAACTTGCCTCACCTCCTTCCATGGTTCGACTGCCAGAGGGGCAGCACTCCCTGGATACATCCCTGTTACGGTGCTTTGGAGCACCCTGGTTAGCCCCACACAGCCTGCCCCCAGACCCAAGCAGCCATCAGTAGAGGCCTTCTTTACACCCCCCTTAACACAGGCCTGCAGAGCCCACCGGTCTACCTTGTCCCCATGTTCCAGTGGCCATTGCTGTTCCCTGTATATACCCCGACCTGGCCAACCTCCCCAAACTCCAACCTCAAATCACATTTCTTTTCAATTGTACCACAGCTCTTGACCTCCCACATAGCCTCAGAATCATGCCTGTATCTGTCACAAAAGAGGAAAAATGGAGGATATTTGTTGTTAAGGCCCTTATGGATGCTCCCTCACTACCTCCAGGAATCATAGACACCCTAAGTATGTGGGCTGAACATAACCCCCCTGGTCTGGCCCTAAACAAATTGAACTTAAACCAGGCATGTCCCCCATCAGCCAGAGACAGTCCCAGTGAGAGAAGTTCATTTATTTAGGTATCCTGATATTTTGCCCGTCACCCTGGAACACCCTTCAAACCAGGTACCAATGAGTACAGGCCTGTTCAGAACCTCAGAGCAGTCAACAATGCTGTTGTCATTATTCACCCTGTTGTCTCTAATCCATGTAACCTGCTTGCCTTAAGCCCTGGTGGGGCTTCCTACTATACTGTTCTGGATCTGAAGGATGCTTTCTTCTGCCTAAGAGTGGAAGGAGAGAGACGACGTATATTTGCCTTCCAATAGGAAGAGGCTATTACCGGAATTAAGAGACAATTGAAATGGACCAGGCTTCCACAAGGTTTCAAAAATTCTCCTACCCTGTTTGGAGAAGCACTTAGCCAAGATCGGTGCAATTTCATGTCTAAGCCAGGCCACTGCGTCCTCCTGCAATATGTGGTTGACCTCCTCATTGCTGCTACCTTCCAAGACAAGTGTCTACAAGCTACCAACCAACTGCTGTAAATTCTGTGGGAAGCAGGATACAAGGTATCCAGAAGAAAAACCCAAATATGCTGCACAACAGTCAAGTACCTAGGATTCCATATTTCAGAGGGAAGCCATATTCTAGGCCCAGAACACAAAGAAGCTGTCTCCCGCATCCCAGGACCTACCAGTCGCTAGAAAGTGAATGGATTCTTGGGTGCCACCGGATTCTTTTGTATGTGGATACCTAATTTTGATATTATTATTATTATTATGATATTTATATAGCGCCATCAAATTCCGCAGGGCTTTACAATGGGTGGACGAACAGACATGTAGTTGTAACCAGACAAGTTGGACACCCCGGAACAGAGGGGTTGAGGGCCCTGCTCAATGAGCTTACATGCTAGAGGGAGTGGGGTAAAATTACACAAAAAGGTAAGGATAGTATTAAACTAGTGGCAGTTGCAGAAGAGGAATCAGTCAGGAGCTATTAACAGTTTAATTGATATGCTTTTATGAAGAAGTGGGTCTATAAAATCACTAAGCCTCTCTATGAGTCCACAAAAGTCCCTGGAAATTATCAATTATTATGGGAACATGAACAACAAATGGCTTTCAGAACCCTGAAGGAAGCCTTGGTCCAAGCCTCAGCACTCAGTCTTCCTGATCACCAAATAGTGTTTTACCTGTATGTCCAAGAGAAGAGGAAGTCTGCAGTAGGTGTCCTCACACAGCACTTGGGCTCATGGCAGTGTCCTGTTGACTACCCTTCCAAACAACTAGATCCAATGGCACAAGGTCTACCCCCGTGTTTGAGAATAGTGGCTGCCGCAGCCCCCACTCGTTGCAGCAGATAAATTCCACATGCCTTCCAAACCCTCCTTGACTACAAGGGCAACCACAAGTACCAAGCCATGCTCTGTGAGAACCCAAGAATCCACCTTGAAACCGTCAACTCACTGAACCCAGCCACTTTGCTCCCAGAATCCACCTTGAAACCGTCAACTCACTGAACCCAGCCACTTTGCTCATCTTGAGTTTATGGTGATATTAATATTGAATAAATGAGTCCATCTGTACTGAGGTGGCATGGGAAATAACTTTTATGTTAAACAATAAGTAGATGTGCCCAAAGAATAGGGATTGCATAGATGGTGGGTATAACTACTGTTCCTACTGGAGTTGTGTGGGTTGGGCCACCTATCAATCAGATACCCTACCTGTGAATTTGCAGACAAAGCCGCCACATCTAGTTGTGGTGACAGAACCTGTAACCCCTTGAACCTGACACTGTTTAATCACCTGATATTCCTGCACAAGTGGGGCACCTTCCACGTTTGCAGATATATGCATGGTCTGCAGATATATGCTTCTGGTACAGACCCAGAAATCATACTGTATTTGAATATTGAAACTGAAGTCATAAATAGTGAGACCCACCAGGTTTTTCAATCCCAGATCGAAATTTCCCACACCACTCATTATTTGTTTCTTGACCTAGCTGAATACATAGCAAGATCCCTCAATGTAACTAATTGCTATCTATGTGGTGGCACCAATATGGGTGATCAGTGGCCATGGGAAGCACATGAGACAGACCTGCTGGTACTACAGCGTGATGAGGAGGGAGATTTATTACCCCGTCCCAAATCTGAATGGTAAAAAAAAGTCATAATCTCACGTGTTAGGGCAGCAAACATATAATTCCTCTGATGGGACCACCTCCTGGTGGCACTGATTCCCTAGTAAGTGTTTGTAGACTAGTTCATGGTCCAGTTTATATTAAGAAATCTATAAAATCAGCATCAATGGTGTTCCTGGCTTGAGACAGCTAGATTCAAATTTCAACATTGTCTTGTATATACCTCAATAAGATTATAGTGCAGATAATATATTAATTTCTAAAATAGCGTTCAGCCTGTGTTTTTTTAATCTACAATGATAGTGAGATTTCTTTATTATACAAATTTCATTGTTGTGCAAACAGCTTTCAAAGCATCCCAACATTGGAGAAGTATCCCTGGAATATGTCCTTGGAGTCAAGGTTCCTGATTTATGGCATACTCTTGAGTTATATTATTTACAATAAATTATGATTCACATATGTCAGAATCAATCATACTTTAAGATTAAAGTGTATTGTACATTATTATGAGTAAATAAAATCAACATAAATATGACCTTCCAGTATTTTAATCGAGAACTTGCAAGCAGCTTTTGTGCAAATTACATTCTTTCTGTTTTTATGTGTCAATTCAAACTGCTTAAAAACAAGCAACTATTCTCTGAAGGTAAAATTAGTTTTAAAGGTCATTAATATGTCAAGTTAATATTTTTAAAGACAAAATGGGTACCAACCACATATACAAGCAAACCTACTCAAAAAAGTGTGTGGAATGCGAAAGGATGCAGTAATCACTTCTAGGTGTAAATGGAAATATACAACCTTGTAATATAACAGCGTGGTGGGCAATATCTATAAAGAAGTATACAAATCACACATAGTGTGATAAAAGCATGTATATAGAGGCACAAAGGATTTGTGTTAAACTTACAAAATGTAAGTGAATATCAGGCCTATCACCCTAATCAAAAGTGATCTTCAGAATAATAGGGAGACGATCTTCTTTAGCACTTGTGAATAAAAAGAAACCAGATGATAGTGCAGATGAGACTTAAAACAGCAAAGATTTATTACAAATGCACTTACAAAGGGTCCAGATAAAAACAGCATATATCCATTGCAAGGTGGAGCAAAAAGTACAGCACTGCAAGTCCCCAACATTAGAATCCAATGCGTTTCGTTCACTGGACTTCCTCAAGGATGTAATCTCACTCTTCCGAAAGTCTTCATTTAAATATGCTGCCAGAATAGCCAAATGGAATCCACCTGTGGTATAGATGCATAGCATGCGTATCATGCTTGAACGCACGTATGTGTCCGGTGTCATTTCCGGTTCCGGTATGGCAATCAGTATTCTATGCATTACATGCTGGAACGCAGCTAAATGCTGCCGACAGAATAGTGGAAATACAGCATATTATGAAGTGTACCATCATGAAGGGGTATAGATCCAGGATATGCATGTACTAGTAGAAGCCCTTATGGGGCATAAAAAGCTTCAGTGTGAACATATCGGTATGAAGAATTAATACACTCATAGTACGACACCTCTTAACAGATATTTCATATGTACACAAATGTTTTAAACCTAACAAATATATATGAAAGATATCCATGCAGTAGTTTATACATTCTGGATACAAATTTTAATCAATTAATTAAATGATTAGTTGTTAAGCTCTAAAGATTGCAACAATATATTCCAGAAAATTCTGAAACTTAGAAAACAAGTGTAAAAAATAAAGAACAATCATAATATAAAAAAGAATAATCATAATATCAAAGAAGGAGAACCACCAGACCGATAAAACTATAGAAAAGGAATAGAAGAGTAGGATGGAGGAAATTAAAAGATTTTACCTATTTTATGTATATATTATTACTCCTGGATTGGTATCAAATTAGTCCTGTATGTTCAGGCCTTGCTTAAGGGTTCTAAGATTATATATCCATTGAGCTTTTTTATTAAGTTGTAGCCTACAGATCAGGGAAGTGAGGCATATCAGATCAGGGAAGTGAGGCATATGAGGGGGCAGAGATAGCCTACAGATCAAGAAAGTGAGGCATGGGGCAGAGATAGCCTACAGATCAAGAAAAGTGAGGCATTGGGGGAAGAGATGCTAGCCTACAGACTAAGAAAGTGAGGAATGGGGGCAGAGATACCACAGATCAAGAAAAGGAGGAAATGGGGGGGGCAGAGATAGGCCTACAGATCAAGAAAGTGGAGGGGAATGGGGCAGAGATAGCCTGGCAGATCAAGAAAGTGAGGAATGGGGGGTGAGACAGCCTACAGATCAAGAAAGTGAGGAATGGGGGCAGAGGATAGCCTACAGATCAGGTGGTATGAGGCATAAGGGGGCAGAGATAGCCTGCTGGTGATCAGGAAGTGAGGCATATGGGGGGCAGAGATAGCCTGGGCTGATAAGGGAAGTGAGGCATATGGGGGGGCAGAGATGGCCCACGGATCAGGGAAGTGGAGGGGGCATGAGGGGGGCAGAGATAGGCCCAATGGATCAAGAAAAGTGAGGCATGAGGGGGCAGATAGGCCCAATGGATCAGGGAAGTGAGGCATATGAGGGGGCAGAGATAGCTCTCACGGATCAAGAAAGTGAGGCATGGGGGGGCAGAGATAGCCTGCCAGATCAAGAAAGTGAGGCATGGGGGGGTGAGTGATAGCCTACAGATCAAGAAAAGTGAGGACTGGGGGCAGAGATAGCCTACAGATCAAAGAAAGCGGGGAGGGAATGGGGCAGAGATAGCCTACAGTGATCAAGAAAGTGAGGAATGGGGGGGGGCAGAGATAGCCTACAGATCAGGGAAGTAAGGCATATGGGGGCATAAATAGCCTACAGATCAGGGAAGTGAGGGATGGGGGGGCAGCCTATAGATCAGGTAAGTAAGGGATGGGAAAGAGACAGCCTACAGGAAGGGTCAGCAAGGACCAGGAAGGTAAAGTAAGAGAAGGAGCAGAAAGGAGAAAGAAGGAGCAGAAAGGAGAAGGAATAGAAATGAGCACAAAGGGTCAGCAAGGAGCTGGAAGGGACAGCAAGGAGCACAACAGGTAAAGTAGGAGAAGGAGCACAAAGCAACTCAAATGAGCAGGAAGGGGCAGCAAAGAGCAGGAAGGGTCTGCAAGGAGCACGAAGGGTCAACAAGGAGAAGGAAGAGTCTGCAAGGAGCAGGAAGAGTCAACAAAGAGCTGGAAAGGTAAAAAAGGAGCAGGAAGGGTAAAAAAGGAGCAGGAAGGGAAAGCAGCACAAAGGTTAAGTAGAAGGAGCAGAAAGGGTCAGCAAGGAGCAGGAAGGGACAGAAGGAGCACAAAGGTGAAGTAGGAGAAGGAATAGAAATAAGCAGGAAGGATCTGCAAGGGACAGCAAGGAGTAGGAAGGGTCTGCAAGGAGAAGGAAGGGTCTGCAAAGAGCAGAAGGGGACAGAAGGAGCACAAAGGTAAAGGAGCAGAAAGAATCAGAAGGATCACAAAGGTAAAGTAGGAGAAGGAGCAGAAAAGGGTAGCAAGGAGCAGAAAGGGTCAGCAAGGAGCACAATGGTAAAGTAGGAGAAGGAGCAGAAAGGGTCTGCAAGGAGCAGAAAGGGATCAAAAAGAGAAAGGAGCAGAAGGGTGGCACAATAAGCATAACGTAGCAGAAAGGTAAAGGAGCAGAAGGAGCCAAGGAGGAGAGAAAGTGTCAGAAGAAAAAGAAGACTGTTTTAAATGAAGGAGAAGAAAAGGAGATTGGACCAGGAAGGACAAGTGAAGTGAACCCTCCACTTTATTCTGGACACCACATCATAAGGCTTTGGTACCTGAACATGGCAGGGAAACTTTGGACCTTCTCATCTCCCCAGGTAAAAAAAAAGAATATCAGTGTTAATTTGTTCTCTTTTATTTACTGAGTGTCAGGAAGCACAAAGGGCCGCTGGGGAGGGGTGTCGCTGATTGGCTAGAGAGGTCAGCTGGCACTCTAAGCCAATCAGTAGCTCCCCATTCATAAAAAAGTAAAACATTTTTATGAACCGGGAACTAGCGATTGGCTTAGAGCATCAATTGACCACTCTAGCCAATCTGTAGCACCCATTCCTGACGTCAGTCTGCATTTCCTGACACTCCGTTTCAGAAGCCGAATACCACTGAGCGACCTGGAAATCTGGAGCTGGAGGAAGCCTTTGGGGTTAAACCATTTGAGAGCGGTGTAACCAGTTAAAGGAAAGAGAGCACCCAGGGGCTTCATGGCATCATAGCATTTTCATTTAGATGAAGTTGTTATGGTGACCAGAATGTTCCTTTAATGTGCTTAAAGGAACACTATAGTGTCAGGAATACAAACATGTACCATAGTTGTAAAATCTGCTATTCACCCTGGCTTTATGTGATAATGACTATGCTCCTCCCCTTCATGACACTGTCAAAAAGGGACCAAGCATGGCTGTCATTACAATTATGCCCTCCCTGGAAAAATTCCTGTGGACGCCCATGATGATGGGCCTGATATTCACTTACATTTCATTTTGTAAGTTTAACACAAATCTTGCATGCCTCTATATACATGCTTTTATCACCTTATGTGCTATTTCTATATTTCTTTATAGATATTGTCCACCACACTGTTATATTACAAGTTAATAATTTAAATTAGTAAAAAAGTAGTAATCACACTAATCTAATCTAATAAAAAAGATTTAACTCAAGAATTGCAAAATAAATGTTTTTTATAAAGCTAAGTAATATCAATAGACAATTCATAGTTTTCTAAAGTGTGTATAATAAACTATAGTTCTTAAAGACTGAAGGCCACTGAAGTAAATTTTTATGGAATATTTATTAAGGTGAAGCAAGATGTAGATGCAATATTGTTATAGGAGAATGCTGAAGAAGCCACGCACAGAGAGTCTGGACATAGGTCAGCTCAGGAAGCAAAGGTCTTTATACTCACTGATCAGGTCTCAGCTGAACTCATGTTCAAAATGTCTGAGCCCTGAGCACATGGAGTACAGATGTTTTATAAACTATTCATCCCCCATCTGTACCCTTACACCAATCAGCAAACAGTATTTACAGCATTACATTATGTAGATAGGCAGTATGGCACTTGAGGAGAATGGAATGTGGTTTTTCAAATCCACCACATGCTCAGTACATTGACGACATTATCTTAGCTACACGTAACTACTAACTGATACCTGTACTTGTATATGTCACATGGAGATTTTAGGCCTATTAAATTTTGGGCCTAGCTGAAATCCCATCAATCCCCTTTGATGCTTCTGATACTGAGTACTCCATATGCATCACTTACCATACTTTGCCAATACCACACAGGTAATTGCAAAACAGGAGAGAGAATGTGAGCATTCTAGCAGAATCTTATGAAATCTCAGAACTCATTGACCTGATTACAAATTATTTCTCTTTGGGCTTCATATCTCCAGATGGCCATTACATGAGCTGCTGTCTTTGTATAGTGTTCTCAATAAAATTACGTATGGACCGAATTATTAATGGAATCAAGCAGGTTAGTAATAGACATAAGGTAATAATAAATACCACTCCTCCTAACGTGCATTTAACCCTCCAAACCTTTCATACCAGCTCCCAAATCAACTACCTGGATTATACCCATTCCAGATCTGAGTAGGTATGTGTGTTAATTTAACCATATGGCTAGTAGGTTAAACCTCAGCTTGCCCTTCATCATCTATATGAAGACAGCAATTACTGAGACTAAACTTTCTGCACACACCTCCTACTGCTAATAAAAAGTCAAGAGCCAGTCTATTTTTGTTAAATGGCTAACTTTGTATGGGTATTCTGTTTTGCCAGGAGGTTAAGTACTTCTATAATCTCAACCACCGCCTGTAATCTTATAATGTGGTTAAGCATGTATGTGGGGGTTTGCTAACCATAAGTACCATCTTCAGCCCAAGTAGCAGGTCCATAGTAATTAATAATTTGCTGAGGTGGCCGTTCATCATCTTCCCAATTACCCATATTTAATGGTGCTCGCTTCTTCCTATGGTTTACATCATAAACCTTAACTACCAAGATCTCTCCAGTTTGGATTGGCAACAAGAAGAAGGATTGTTTGAGCATAACTAGTGCACAAGCCCCTGCCCAATCTTGTGGTAATTCTAAATATGCCTTCCTACCACAAATCCAGTATAAATGTTTGGGGGCTCTCTGTAGGAAATTAGCTTTTCTTGAGATGTTTGATTTTCAAACACCAGTGTTCTAATAATCGAATCAGAGTGTCTTACAGCCAAAAATGTATATTTATTCAAACATACACACCATCCAAAAATAAAAAAAAGTCTTTGGACACGTCTGTGTGTGGACCAATACAGAGCAATGTTCAAGATGGTATCCATTTTTGTTGTTAAAAGTATTGGTAAGAAAATCTTTGCTACAATAGTTTTTATAGGTTTAAAATTCAGTTATATAGGGGCGTATACATAAAGTTCAGATCATAGAGAAAAGAGTGGTGGCGTAGTATCATTTGAAATCTATGATTAAAGCCATATATTATATTTAGGCAGTAAAATAGAAGTTACACAAAAGAAGTTCTATATCAATGGTTAAATGAATAAATGCCTTTAGAAATGTGAGCCTTGGTAAAACACAGGGAGTCTGGCTTGCAAAGCTAGGTGAAAGGTTACTATCAACAGGCCTTCATCCATCATTCTTAACATGAACCATATGTGGTGACCATCCATATACAATAAAAGTCTGTAATACTAGTTACATCCTGTGTCTGAAAGAAGTTTGAATAAAGACTTTATAATATTCATATCACAAAAACAAGATTCTACAACATATCAGATAATTTAAAGTTTATTAAATATATCAATTTCCCCTGTGATGCTGTTATTTTAATAATTTTAAAATATAATGCATCATAATTAGAGTTGAGCGGACACCTGGATGATCGGGTTCGCTGAGTTCGGCTGAACTTCGTCAAAAGTTCGTAATGTTCCTAAATAAGAATGATGGGGGGACCTACTGTCCTCCCCCGGCCCCATCCCTGCGCGGTGGGTGGGAGCCCTAAATAAGAATGAGGGGGGACCTACTGTCCTCTCTCCAGTCCCCACCCCTGAGTGGTGGGTGGGGGCCCTAAATTTAGAATAAGAGGGACAGACCTATTGTCCTCCCCCTGGCCCCACCCCTGAGTGTTGGCTGGGGGTCCTAAATAAAAATGTAAACCCCCCTGTCATCCCCCTCCCCCCATAAAATAAACCTTACCTACCCCCTCATCCTAAAAATAATAAGGGAGGAACCCTTATCTAAATATCTGTAAAAAAAAAAAAAAATAGACTTACCATTTGATGTCTTCCTTCTTCTAAACTCTTTTTTTTTCAGCCCCAAAAAGGCCAAATAAAAATTCATAATAACCAATGCACTTTAAAAAAAATAAACAGGAAAAAAAAAATTCATGTTCACCTGAAGGGCTCAGCGCAGACTGAGCTCTGCAGGGCGGGGGAGGCTTATAAAGCCTTGCTCTGCCCTGCAGTTAGGCTCAGAGCACTCTGATTGGTGAGTTTAAGCCATCTAATCAGAGTGCTCTGACAGGTAAATGAAGAGACTGACAGGTAAGTCTCTACATTTACCTGTCACAGCACTTTGATTGGTGAGCTTGAAATACACCAGAGTGCTTTGTGTCATTTTGCACAGTGTGGGAAAGTTCTTTGCAATTTTCCCACGCTGTGTAATTTGACTCATAACAACACTCTGATTGGTGGATTGAAAGTAACTAATCAGAGAGTTATGAGTCAAATTACACAGTGTGGAAAAATTCCAAAATGACACAGAGCACTCTGATTGGCTGGATTTCAAGCTAACCAATCAGAGCGCTCTGTGTCATTTTACACAGCGTGGGAAAATTCCAAAGAACTTTCTCACGCTGTGTAAAATGACACAGAGCCATTTCCAGTTATCTGTATTCCTTTTTACTCTAAAAGAAGAAGAAGGGATGAATCCGGGCTATCTTGTAATTTCACAAGCCATTTTAACCCTTTCTTTTCTGGACTCCCATCTAATTTACCTAAGAACAAAATTCTTTTTACAATTACCTTGACATTTTTCACTAATGCATTGATTTTACCCAACATCATTAATAACAGTATAATAGTTATTATCTTGTGCAATTGTATACAGTTTTCATTAACCAGAAAACACAATCGGTTTGATTTAGTCCATGAAATAATATCCTCTCCAATCGAATCCATGAGAACAGTCTCTTTGTCCATAATGTCCTTTGAAAGTCCAAACAACTTGTCCTTTTTAAAAAATCATACAAGTTTTTGTCCATGAACAAACATTATTGGTTCTGTAATGAAAAACAAATGGCAGTTTACTATTCTTATACATTCGTAAATTTCTTTTACATTACTAAGTTTCTTTTAGATTTATCACTAAGCACACTAATTGATTTATTACATTTTGTACCAATGTTTGCTTTTTAAACCTGTAATACAGTTTGTCCTAATTTTTATTTTTAGTATTACATAAGGAACTTCCCAACTTGTTTTCCAGAGACCTTGTGTTTTAAATGATTTCACCATCACCTTATTTCCTGGTTTAAACGTATCTGCATAGTTCCCCTATGTTACGTCTTTAACACATAGTTTACCATAAGGGACCATATTTAACCCCTTCCCGACCGAGGACGGTTCAGGACCGTCATCGGGATTTTCCCATTGCGGACCGATGACGGTCCTGAACCGTCCTAACGGTTTCCGTTACTTACCTGATCGCCGTCGTTCCCCCGGCGGCGATCAGCGTGGCTCCGGTTGTGGGGAGACTGCCTGCAGCCCAGACAGTCTCCCCACGGCAGATTAGGACCCCTGTGGCCATGTGATCGCTTAACACAGCTATCACATGGTCACAATAGGTGTCCATAGTGCTGCCTGCAGGGGGACTGTCTGTGCTGACAGGCAGTCTCCCTGCATGTGTAAAATCAAAAAAAAAATTAAAGTTAGTGTTAATAAAAAAAATAAAAATAATTATATATGTGTATATATGATATATAGACATATATTATACCTATATAATATATGTCTATATATCATATATATATAATGTCATACTAAGTGTATTTTTATATTAATATGTACTTATATTAATATAAAAATACACTTATAATTAAATTACACACGTATATATATAATATATATAATAACTATATAGATTGTATATATATATTATTATAAAATATAAATAATAAGTAATTTAAATTAAATAAATTTTTAAAAAAAATAATAAAAAATTTTAAAAAAATTATATAGCTATATGAAATTTTATTCTAACTGTATTTTAAAATTAATATATATATATTTATATCAAAATACACTTAGAATGAATTTGTATATATATCTATATATATAAAAA
>OW240917.1:133944202-133961228 GCA_933207985.1 Pelobates cultripes | reverse complement strand
TAATAAGAAATATACATACGTCCATATACAAAATTACATAAATAATTATATAAATATACACGTAGACTTCAAATATATAAATATGCATATATATTTAAATTCCACGTGCGTATTTATGTAATATTTTTACATAATTCAGTAATTTTATTGATTGCAATTTGAGGGATCTGCCTGCCAACCCAGGCCGAAATTCCAGAGAATTTAATTTGCTAGCACTGTATTTTACCCTGTAACGTTCTACGACACCCTAAAACCTGTACATGGGGGGTACTGTTTTACTCGGGAGACTTCGCTGAACACAAATATTAGTGATTCAAAACGGTAAAACATATCACAGCGATGATATTGTCAGTGAAAGTGACTTTTTTTGCATTTTTCACACACAAACAGCACTTTTACTGATGATATAATTGTTGTGATACGTTTTCCAGTTTTAAACACTAATATATGTCAACGATATCTATTAGGCCCTATAACGATACAGAAAGTTACAAAAGGTCAAATACGTAAGATATATTTTACATTGAAAATGGCAGGTTGGTTCGTTTGCAGGGGCGGCGTAGGCAGCCCAGAAATAGGGGTACCTTGGTGGCATACCATTTTGCGAAGAGACAACCCAAGGTATTGCAAATGGGGTATGTCCAGTCTTTTTTAGTAACCACTTGGTCACAAACACTGGCCAAAATTAGCGTTCAATTTGGTTTTTTTACTTTTTTCACACACAAACAAATATGAATGCTTACTTTGGCCAGTGTTTTCGACTAAGTGGCTACTAAAAAAGACTGGACATACCCCATATTGAATACCCTGGGTTGTCTACTTTAAAAAAAATATGTACATGTGGGGTGTTATTCAGAGATTTATGACAGATAATAGTGTTACAATCTCACTATTGATAAATTTAAAAAATTTATGTTTTGAAACCGCAATATTCTACTTGTACCTATAGCCTATAACATGCAAAAAAAAGCAAAAAAGCATGTAAACACGGGGTATTTTTAAACTCAGGACAAAATTTTGAATCTATTTAGCAGTTTTTTTAATTCGCTTTTGTAGATGAGTAAAAGATTTTTCAAGTAAAAGTCAAAAAACATGTATTTTTTTCAATTTTCATCATATTTTTTTATTTTTTTTAAATTAAAATACATGAGATTATATAAATAATGGTATGTAAAGAAAGCCCCTTTTGTCCTGAAAAAAACAATATATAATTTGTATGGGAACAGTAAATGAGAGAGCGGAAAATTACAGCCAAACACAAACACCAGAAAAGTGTAAAAATATTCCTGGTCGCAAATGTACAACATCGCAAAAACAGTCCAGTCCTTAAGGGGTTAAAGCAGCAAACGTTAAATCTGATTACAGTTACAGAACAAAAGGTCCATTAGGGAAAGTGATTACATGATTCTACCTATCGTTAACTCATGAGGTGACATCAGTTTGGAGGTGCACAAACAGACATTAATACTCCTGGTAAATATGTTACCCAATTATTCCCTTTACCTTCAAGCATTTTTTATTTATTTATTTTTTTCAATTTAGATTATAATGTAAAGTAATTTATATAGAGTCCCATGGTCTTTTTTTTTACCAAAGGTACTCTCTGCAAATTTGGGTTTCTAGTATGTAGGTCTTGGATTAAATTTAGCACATATGAGACATGACTGCTATAAATCACTAGTTGTTTGTATTTTATTATGTTTAACCCCGTACAAGCCAGTTTCAGTATCTAGATCCATTGTTTCTATACTGAAAGCTACATTCTTACTCTGATCTAATAGGGTATTTGCTATTTGTCTTTTACTAACAGTTGCAATCATTACATTTTCCAAGTATTACAACTCCAATAAAAGCAGCTTCCTTTGATTCCTGATCTACAAGTTAAACCATTTTTTTTTTCATAGTTAAATAGTTTTTCCAGAATACCTGCATGTTTTAAAGCTTTATCCTGCGAATCTACCATCCTCTTTTCTCCATATTGGGAGGTGAAGTATTAATGCTTTAACTACATAGCTGCTGTCACCGTTTATCTTCACTGGGTCATATGCTGTTTCTAGAACTTTCTTTAAGAACTGTAACTCCGTTCTCTCAGCAGAGATATGGTCTTGCAATCTGTATCTTTGCACTTCTTTTGTTTGATTGTCATATATGGCAAAACTTGAGTGATGTGATCCATTAACATAAAACCTTGATTTCCATCAAATCAGGAATAACATATTTTACTGGTTTCCATCCAGAGTGGTTTATCTTGTAACTTCAATATCCAATGAGCTATCCTCTGGCTATGTACTCCTAAATCAGAACAATTTTGTAACAGTTTTAAAGGTGTGTGGGGTTTATAATTATCTGTCCAAATCCAATAATGTGTTGTGTTGCTTCTAAAGTCCAATTTACAGCCACAAGCTGTTTTACACAGGAAAACATTTCCATTTCCCCTGGATACATAATTTTAGAAAAATATCCCAGTATTTGTAAAGAGCCATCTTACCTTTGCATTAAAACTGCTATTAATGAAGAGACACCTGCATAACATTGAACAATATATGGTACTGTGTCAATGGGAGCAGCTGGTACAGGCACTTGTGTGAGACCATCTTTTAACACTTCCCCTGTCCAGATGAGCCTATCTTTTATATTTTAGTATATACAGACTGAGTGACCTTCTAGAGAGAAAATGTCAGGTTACTCTAATGGAAAAGGGGGGGTAACCCCCAGATTTAATTAACTATAAGATGAAGGAAAAACACATGGGTAAACCATTTAGGAGATAAACCCTTTGGTGCAAGGAGTAACCCAAATTATAAATAAAACGTCACTTTTATTATAATTATTTAAAATGTTCTAGAAACTCTTGTCATGAATAAAGTTAATATCTATAATAGGAAAAAGAAAATCCTACACAAAATGATTAATCCATAGGAGGATTATGATCAAATAATATTTGTTCAAATTAATCTTAATAAATAAAAAGATATCAAAAATAAATATCAAACCTAAAACTAAAACAGTGGTCTCAAAAAATAAATGAAACAAATAATCTATGTAAAAAATACCAAGGACAAAAAAAAAGAGTATAAATAAGTGGGTAGTGGATTAGTGATCACACCATACATAGTAATATGAAACCAAAATGTAACAAGATTTGTAAATGTTACATTTGTGTCATATCATCTTTGCCAGGGAGGAGATATATAATGTGACAGATAGTGAACAGAGTGGTGAACAAATCCTGCAGATAGTAAAGTTCCCTACTCTGTTGTGCCTTCGAGGGCACCCATTAAAAAATTCTAGTCCCCCCTCCTTCTCTTGATACAATGCCTAGTCATCTTAAGAAAGCAAAGTTGCTATGAGTTTATCTCGTGGGACTAGGTAAGTACAGCGGAAAATGATCCAAAAAGAAAATAAATAAAACCATAAATGAATGAAAAAATAAAGTGGATAAATTAATAGAGTATTGCTGGTAAGGTCAAAATAATCTTAGTGCATATCGTCCCATATCTATTAAACCAGCATTATACTCTGTACACATCCTGATGCGCGTTTCACTGTTAAGGCTCTTGCAGGGGAACAGAGTCTAAAGAGACAGAAGTTTAAATATGGCACCTCTATCCTTGATTGGAGCTTCATTCACCAATGGGTTCATGAGAGAAAGGGTTATGGGTAGGGCTCTGCTCACTTGCAGTTTTAACCCTTAACATGCTTAATATGTATAAAGAAACAAGGTTATTATCTTTTTCGTGCTACAAGTTTCCATCGCAACTTTATAAACTGATGAATGTAAATTGACAATTGACAATACTGACGAATATCCTTTGAAATCCCTTGCCAGAAAAAGTTCTGCGTTAGTCTGTATTTAGTCCGGCTGATTCCTAAATGTCCAGATAGTGGGTTATCATGTGCTATCCAGAGTAACTCCTATTTATACTTCTGGGGGACTACCAGCTGTTTCATGGGGATTGGCACAGACCCAGCTAATCCCTCCTCCCTGACTGGAGGCAACCCGATCTTTGTATACCTGTAATGTGGGGTCTAGGGCTACCTCCTTTTCAAACTCTACTGGGGCAACCCAGGGCATGGATTGGCTCCTTATCTGAGCCTCAGAGTGTGATTGCTGATCCATTGTGCGAGCATGCTGCCGTGTGGTCACCAGGTAAGTTTCCTGGGGTGAAGGTTGGGCACAAACTGAGAGGTTAGCTGGCCCAAGTTGTTCCCGAGCAGCATATCGGTAGGTAAATTCTGCATTAATCCCACTTCCACAACTCCCGACCGCACACCCCAATTTAAATGAATCTTGGCAGTGGGTAATCGGTGTACTGCTCCCCCTGCTACCTGTACTACCATGAAGCCTCCGGTACATGCTGTGTCCTTGGACGTTTTTCCCCTCCAGACATACCATTTGCATGTGGTGTTGTCGGTTGTCAGACGCAGCCTGGATGGGGTCGACTTCGTGTAAGACACCGAGTAGTTCTTCAGTGTAGCTAGGGACTGCATCGCGGGTTCCAGTCTCAGTTTGATAACAATGGGCCACTTCTCTGTTTACATGTGGTTGACCTGGACGATCCCATGCATTGCGTTTCTGGTTCTGGGGCATTCCCTCTGTAGTGTCCCAACTGCTGGCATAGGTGACATTGAATGTTGGAACGCGGTTGGAACTTAGGTGCTGAGGGGTTGAACCCATTCCCATGATGCTGTGGGGTTGGTGCAGGTGGTGTTAGTGTAGATAACACTGGCATGGGGAATAAACGTGGTGGTGGTCGGTAGTGGCACTGGGCGTCGTTGTGTACATCTGCCAGCCAAGCGGCGTCTGAGAGGGTAAGGGGGTTATGGTCCCTTACCCATTCTTGTACCTCTGGTATTAGTCCATTGAAGAACTGCTCCAGGAGGATAAGTTGTAGCAGTTCTTCCATAGTTGTTGCTTGGTTAGCCTGGACCCATCCCATGGCGGCTCTTTGAAGTCGGTAAGCCCACTCTGTATGTGAGTCTTTCTCCTGCTTCTTTACTTATTGGAATCAGCGTCGGTATGCCTCTGGGGTGATGGCATATCGCGCTAATATAGCTTGTTTCACTTGGTTGTAATCCTTGCTGTCCTTGTCAGATACTGCCCTGTACGCCTCAGCTGCACGGCCTGACAGTTTGCCTGTCAACAGAGGTACCCAGTCACTCGTCCAATGTCGTGTAAGTGGCACAACCTCTCAAAGTCTTGAAGAAACCCATCAATGTCCTCTCTGTGTCTGAGAAGACCTTAAACGCATTGTAGGGGATTTTTGTTTTCCCTTGTGTGATGGCCGATACTGCAGGTGATCCTTCTCTGGATCGCTGGTCTGCTAATTGTAGGTGGGGCGCCTGTTGTTGTCTGGCCAATATGTAGTCTTATACATCTGCCATAAATCTTGTCATGGTTTCTTCTGAAGGTGCTTCCCGGTAAAATGCCAGCCTTGTCCTCAATTCCCTTCCAAATTCGGTTTTCGCCATAGCTGGTGGAGGTACAGCGCTGCTGGCTCATCTCCATTCATTTGTTACTTCATATAACTGAAATACATACGAACCGCTGCTTTACTTTCACATTCGTATAATGATGCTACTCTTGTAGCGGATCTGCAATATTAAAATCAATATCTCCGCTGGTAGACTATAGAACAAAGAGAAGCACAGTGTAACAATAAAATCCGAATTCCCCAGTAACTGGACGATACACAGTTCTGGGAGTCAACTGATTTATATTCAGCCACAGCTGGCTTTTATGCAAATCCCAATGTAAGGGATTTCTTAAATTACATTCCAGGGGTTTTGCACTGGTGGACCTTGTTGGGGACAGGGGACAAAGTAACATTTCCCAGACTCTTCCTCTGTGCCTGGGAGATAATTGAGTCTTTAATTCCATTATCTCCCTGGTACAGAAAATATACAATATTTCAAAACCTCATAAAACACATTTAATATCAATCAGATCCGCTCGGTAGATTAGGAACGCCATTCAAGTGAAGTTTAGACAGGTCAACCACGAGGTGAAACCCAAAAATAGTTCCAGAGGGTTTTAGGCTTTGACCGGTCTTCTTTTGGGAGTATAAACCATCAACAATAACGAATGGAACCATTAGTGTAACAGAGGGTCGTTTGCCCTGTGTTCGGTAGTTTATTTCATACTAATGCCACTCTTTCTAGGTGAACTGAAACAAACACACGAAGGGATGGTAGTTCAGTGGTGTTTGCGCCACTGAGTGTCCGATTATAGTTCCATGCACTTGATGACCAAACACTGCTATCTGTGTACGTGAACAAAGATGGCCGCCGCCATGTGTTCGGACATACGATCGATGGCCACCCAGCTGACTGCCTAAATCCTTGCTGTTTCTAAGTGTGAATAAAGTCAATTGGAGGCACACGACTCCCCTGGGTGGTCCAACTGTTCGGTAGATGGTTCGACATATGAACAATATAGCTCTAGTCTGTTCGGGAACCCCAATTGTCGAAACCAATTAAGTCTTTGACATGAACCTAACTGTCAAAGACTTGTGGTTCTGCCACAATAACTTGATCCAATTAGGCTGTTTTCCAACTATTTTCTTCCAACAATTAACTAATCATAAAGCCCCGGTATACTAATTCTAGTTATTACATTGTGAACCAGCTGTATTAAATCTGGATCAAGGGTACCACAGGAGGGCCACTGGTTACCAGAACAGGCCATTCTGTGTTACACAGAGTATGTAATCTTTTGGGGGACAGAGTTACACCATAATCACAAACAGCATATCCCTTAGCAAAGTTTTTTTTTCTTTTTTTTAACATACAAGACAAAGGATCAACAATTTGTGAATCGGACATTACTGCAACGGATAGTCTTATTCGAGGCAGTGCAAATATACAAACACAGTTACAATTAACACACAAAGTTCCTTATCAATAACACTATGTGACATGGTTACCAGGCCAGAACACACACGTACGTACACACACACACAGGATCCTCACACGTTTCACAATATTAATAACGTCTCACACATACAGAACAAATTCAAAATACACCAAGTGATCTGGGTGTCAATAATGTCCCTTTAAATCTCCATTCTCTGTTAGCTGGAAAGATGATTGCAAGCAGTTCTTGGAACATGAATAGAGATATGCCTTACATTTACATTCAATTTGAATTCTTACTTTAGTAAGTAACCCTGAGTTGATTGGGGTATGATGAATATAAAGTGACTATTCTAACCACTTGGATATCACTAATATGGCTTAAAAATCCATGTTTTGTCAAGACTGTAAAGAACTACTCGTTACATGATACAAGTTAAAGGTTTTATGTATGAGAAATCTCTCATAAAATTGATTTGCTCACGAAAATTCGATAAGTTATCTTTAAGCTAATATTAAGTAGGTCAGCATTAAAAGGGTAACTGTCAAGTCACATTGGTGCTCTTTGAAAATCACAAACTACACTATCAAATACTTGCTTCATCTGTACATAATAGAGGGCATTCCTCTTTGATTTTAGTAAAATACTAATTGTAATTATTATTTTTCTAGAATGAAATTTAGTTTTATGGCTGACATGAATCCAGCTGGGTGTTTGTGAAGGATATACTGAAGAAGCCCTTTTAAAACTCCACTGTTTAAAAAACAAACAAAAAAAAACAGCCTTAGATTTGTCAAAAGCTAAATATACAATAATACAACTAAAATATTCAGTTGGTTAATACTTATAATAAAATAATCCAGAAACACTTTTATCTAGCTTTTCATACTATGAATAACCTGGGGTCCAGTTGTATTACTTACCCTGTTTACTGACACTGACTTCAATGACCTTGGAAGGTTGACTTCTGGAAATCAAACATCTGATGAGATATGAAATATTTTATGAATTGTTTGTTAGTCAAGAATATGTGCTCTTGCCCAGGTTAATCAAAGCTCACTACCTGATTACTGCAGTTAGAACTAAACCCAGAAGACCAGCTTTTAAATCATTCTGAAATTATTTTGGTCAATGTGAGGATGTGCCAATATCATGACATTGAATTTGCCAAAAATCCAACCCAATATTTTTGACAAGATTGACAAAACTGGCAACTTCATCTTCATACATTACACTTGTTTTACAAAGGAGCTAACCCAATGTTTTCGAAAGGTTTGACAAAGCTGGCAACTTAATCACCATACAGGGAGTGCAGAATTATTAGGCAAACGAGTATTTTGACCACATCATCCTCTTCATGCATGTTGTCTTACTCCAAGCTGTATAGGCTCGAAAGCCTACTACCAATTAAGCATATTAGGTGATGTGCATCTCTGTAATGAGAAGGGGTGTGGTCTAATGACATCAACACCCTATATCAGGTGTGCATAATTATTAGGCAACTTCCTTTCCTTTGGCAAAATGGGTCAAAAGAAGGACTTGACAGGCTCAGAAAAGTCAAAAATAGTGAGATATCTTGCAGAGGGATGCAGCACTCTTAAAATTGCAAAGCTTCTGAAGCGTGATCATCGAACAATCAAGCGTTTCATTCAAAATAGTCAACAGGGTCGCAAGAAGCGTGTGGAAAAACCAAGGCGCAAAATAACTGCCCATGAACTGAGAAAAGTCAAGCGTGCAGCTGCCACGATGCCACTTGCCACCAGTTTGGCCATATTTCAGAGCTGCAACATCACTGAGTGCCCAAAAGCACAAGGTGTGCAATACTCAGAGACATGGCCAAGGTAAGAAAGGCTGAAAGACGACCACCACTGAACAAGACACACAAGCTGAAACGTCAAGACTGGGCCAAGAAATATCTCAAGACTGATTTTTCTAAGGTTTTATGGACTGATGAAATGAGAGTGAGTCTTGATGGGCCAGATGGATGGGCCTGTGGCTGGATTGGTAAAGGGCAGAGAGCTCCAGTCCGACTCAGACGCCAGCAAGGTGGAGGTGGAGTACTGGTTTGGGCTGGTGTGACGAGACCAATCTCGCCACATTGCATTGGAGAAGCCTGGTTGCTCGCCTGCTGCCTTTGGACTATGGCCCCCTTTTAAAAGACTTTATTTTTGCCTGCAGAAAAGCTTCATTCGTGCTTTTCTGCCTGGGGTTTGGTAGATTTGTTTGAATGTGTTATACCCCAGATGGGAATCCCATGGAGCCCATTCGTATGAAACTGACTGTAAAGACTTTGGCTCCATGGTGATTAAACTGTATTTGTGTGGTCCGAGCGCCATTCACTTAATAATATGCGCTCAGACCTGAGCTATCTGGGGATATGTGAAATGTCTGTGTTTTATGTATAAATGTGACTTTATGTATTTTAAAGTGCTTTTGTGTCTTTTTGCAACCATGTGCTTAATGGAGTCTTGTGTCTGTCCTGGGAGATAATTCAATTACTTATCTCCAGGATAGAAGACTCTGAAACTGGTTTGGGCCAGAAAGCCATGCTTCATTTAGTCACAAAGGACTTTTTACTAACTTTTGAACCCCTTGTCTGATTTGTGCCATTTTGAATATGTTGTTCCCCTGAATGGATTGATTGAGAATATGTAATTTTATGTGAATGTGATGTATGGTTTTGGAGTTATGAAAGTTGGGTAGAAAGTATGTTTTAACTGTTTGTATAATTGAGTTTCCTCTCAGGATAAGGGGAGGGAATATGTGGGATGTAACTGTGATATGATTGGTTGTTTTATCCCTCCCTGTGGGTGGTCCTGTATTTGAAACACTGTAATAAAAACCAGGCTGGGTGTGCCAGCACCTCAGACCACTGCTTGACCCTCAACACGGAGCCTTGTCTCGTTCTTGGGGGGATTCACTGTATGCTGTTAGAGACTGATTGCCAGGAGTGTAAGCTGTTCGTCTGCTTTTCCTGTTCGTCTGCTAGCAGCTATTTGGGAGGTTCCAGTTCGGGAGTTGGAGTGCTATTTTGTATCCAGTTCGTGAGTTTTGGTGTTCTGCAGTAGCTGTGCCTGGATCTCTGGAAAGGGGGCCGATCGCCTAAACGGTTTTTACCCCTTGTGTGCAAAACGGTCCGTTACAATTGGTGGCAAGCGGCGGGATCGTTCCTACAGCCAGAAGGACAGCTACAGGAGACACCATTTCTTTGGATTTTACAATTTGAGGGCAACGCATGTCCTAGTGCACAGCTTACCCTGACAGCACCAGCATGGAACCAGCAGTGGAGAGGACGAGGTGCCATGGATGACCGAGATGCAGTCCGTGAAGGCATCTGGGTACCAGGCACTGTATGTATACCAGCGGGCAAAGAGACTCCAAGGAAGACCAGCGTGTTGCAGAAGGAAAGTAGCCTGCTGATGCCCTTCCTGGAGAACAGCCCTGGATGAATGGGTGAAGAAATTGGAGCACCGGGTATGGCAGGAGATTTGGCTGGAGGATGCCTACCAGGCGCTCTGTGGTATATGGCACAGTATATACCCTGGACAGCTGGACATGACAAGCCAGAGGGAGAGGAGTTTGATGGTCCTGGCTTGTTATGGGAGTCCTTTGCAGAGCCTGACTTCGGGAGCCCTGCGCAGAACAGACTTCAGGAAATTTTCTACGAGAGGGAGGCTAGGCATGACTGGGATGACCCCCATGAGGTAGAGCAAGACCTGGCTCACCTTGCAACCCTGGAGTGGGAACTGGAGCAGGACTACCGAGATCTCTTCCACTCCATTGGGAAGGCTCCGCAGGACAGCAGAGTGACAGATCCAGTCTCAGACCCATTCAGCTGGGAAGATATTGTTGAAATTTACTGGGAGGAACCCCAGGCGGCAGGTGGAGAGGGGACCGAGGTCTCTCCACCGGTATTGCAGGGAATTGGGAGCCCGAGCTCCATTCCCCAGCGGGAGATATTGCAGGGAATTGGGAGCCCAAGCTTCATTCCCCAGCGGCAGGCTGAGTTACAGGGGGCAGAGGTAGTTGTTCCTGCCCCCAGCAGCAGAGTGATATGCCAGGAAGGCAGTGTGAAGTGCAGGGAGAGGAGAGCAGCGTCCTCCCTCCCCAGCGGCAGGCTGAGTTACAGGGGGCAGAGGTAGTTGTTCCTGCCCCCCAGCAGCAGAGTGATATGCCGGGAAGGCAGTGCAAAGTGCAGGGAGAGGAGAGCAGCGTCCTCCCTCCCCAGCGGCAGGCTGAGCTACAGGGGGCAGAGGTAGTTGTTCCTGCCCCCCAGCAGCAGCATGATTTTTGGGGAATTGGGAGCCCAGTCTCCATTCCCCAGCGGGAGATACAGCAGGGAATTGGGAGCCCAGTCTCCATTCCCCAGCGGCAGAGTGTCCTACCGGGAATAGAGAGCCCAGTCTCCTCTCCCCAGCAGCAGGACACTGTATTGGGAGCGGAGACAGTCGGTCTCCCTCCACAGAGGATGAAAGTATGTATGGGAGAGGAGCTTGCTACCACCTCTCCCCAGTAGCGGATCATTAATGGGCAGGGAATAGAGAGCTCAGTCTCCTTTCCCCAGCGGCAGAGTGTTCTATCGGGAGAGGAGCCTGTTACCCCCTCTCCCCAGCAACATCTTAGAGTATCCAAAGGGGAGACAGTCGGTCTCCCCCTCCGGCAGCAGAGCTGTGCAACAAAAGGGGAGACAGTCGGTCTCCAGCAGCAGAGCGGTGTATCTAAAGGGGAGACAGTCGGTCTCCAGCAGCAGAGCTGTGTGTCTAAAGGGGAGACAGTCGGTCTCCAGCAGCAGAGTGGTGTAGTTAAAGGGGAGACAGTCGGTCTCCCCCTCCAACAACCAGGCTTCAATCAGGCTACCCTCCCAGTAGCGCTGGCAACAGGGCAGAGTCCCGCTGGTCTCTGCCCACACAGCAACCCACCAAGTCAGCGTACCCGTACCCAGCACAGCCGTGGTGAGGCACCTGGACATGGACAAGCTTCTTCTCTACCCAGGTGTAGTAACCATTTGTTGTGCGTGGGCTGTGCTGTGGATTATTTGTTGTGGGTGGGCTGCTGGACTAACAAGGGCACTGACCGGCAGGAGGTCAGATACCCTGTTAGTCTGTTTGGAAAAGGGGAGAGATGTGACGAGACCAGTCTCGCCACATTGCATTGGAGAAGCCTGGTTGCTCGCCTGCTGCCTTTGGACTATGGCCCCCTGTTAAAATACATCTTTTTTTACCTGCAGAAAAGCTTAATTCGTGCTTTTCTGCCTGGGGTTCAGTAGATTTGTTTGAATGTGTTATACCCCAGATAGGAATCCCATGGAGCCCATTCGTATGAAACTGACTGTAAAGACTTTGGCTCCATGGTGATTAAACTGTATTCTTGTGGTCTGAGCGCCATTCACTTAATAATGTGCGCTCAGACCTGAGCTATCTGGGGATATGTGAAATGTCTGTGTTTTATGTATAAAAGGTGACTTTATGTATTTTAAAGTGTTTTGTGTCTTTTGCAACCATGTGCTTAATGGAGTCTTGTGTCTGTCCTGGGAGATAATTGAATTACTTATCTCCAGGATAGAAGACTCTGAAACTGGTTTGGGCCAGAAAGCCATGCTTCATTTAGTCACAAATGACTTTTTACTAACTTTTGAACCCCTTGTCTGATTTGTACCATTTTTGAATATGTTGTTCCCCTGAATGGATTGATTGAGAATATGTAATTTTATGTGAATGTGATGTATGGTTTTGGAGTTATGAAAGTTGGGTAGAAAGTATGTTTTAACTGTTTGTATAATTGAGTTTCCTCTCAGGATAAGGGGAGGGAATATGTAGGATGTAACTGTGATATGATTGGTTGTTTTATCCCTCCCTGTGGGTGGTCCTGTATTTGAAACACTGTAATAAAAACCAGGCTGGGTGTGCCAGCACCTCAGACCACTGCTTGATCCTCAACACAGAGCCTTGTCTCGTTCTTGGGGGGATTCACTGTATGCTGTTAGAGACTGATTGCCAGGAGTGTAAGCTGATTGTCTGCTTTTCCTGTTCGTCTGCTAGCAGCTATTTGGGAGGTTCCAGTTCGGGAGTTGGAGTGCTATTTTGTATCCAGTTTGGGAGTTTGATGTTCTGCAGTAGCTGTGCCTGTATCTCTGGAAAGGGGGCCGATCGCCTAAACGGTTTTTACCCCTTGTGTGCAAAACGGTCCGTTACAGCTGGTATCATCAAAGATGAGCTTGTGGGGCCTTTTCGGGTTGAGGATGGAGTCAAGCTCAACTCCCAGTCCTACTGCCAGTTCCTGGAAGACACCTTCTTCAAGCAGTGGTACAGGAAGAAGTCTGCATCCGTCAAGAAAAACATTATTTTCATGCAGGACAATGCTCCATCACACGCGTCCAAGTACTCCACAGCGTGGCTGGCAAGAAAGGGTATAAAAGAAGAAAATCTAATGACATGGCCTCCTTGTTCACCTGATCTGAACCCCATTGAGAACCTGTGGTCCATCATCAAATGTGAGATTTACAAGGAGGGAAAACAGTACACCTCTCTGAACAGTGTCTGGGAGGCTGTGGTTGCTGCTGCACGCAATGTTGATGGTGAACAGATCAAAACACTGACAGAATCCATGGATGGCAGGCTTTTGAGTGTCCTTGCAAAGAAAGGTGGCTATATTGGTCACTGATTTGTTTTTGTTTTGTTTTTGAATGTCAGAAATGTATATTTGTGAGTGTTGAGATGTTATATTGGTTTCACTGGTAATAATAAATAATTGAAATGGGTATATATTTGTTTTTTGTTAAGTTGCCTAATAATTATGCACAGTAATAGTCACCTGCACACACAGATATCCCCCTAACATAGCTATAACTAAAAACAAACTAAAAACTACTTCCAAAAATATTCAGCTTTGATATTAATGAGTTTTTTGGGTTCATTGAGAACATGGTTGTTGTTTAATAATAAAATTAATCCTCAAAAATACAACTTGCCTAATAATTCTGCACTCCCTGTATATAGAACTTTGTCATTAAGACCTGGACATGTAATGTATTGCCTCATATAGTACAACAAAACTAAAACATTTGTACTATTTCTGTTCACTTACATCAAGCATGTCAAACTCAAAGTGTGGCACGGGCCACATAAACAAGGTTTAAATTTATGTGGGCCGCACACACACACACACACATACTGACAGACACACACACATTCTCACTGACAGACACACACACATACTCCCTGACAGACACACACACACATACAGACACACACACACACATACAGACACACTGACTGACAGACACACACACACACTCACTGACACACACACACAAACTCACTGACAGACTCACACACTCACTGTCAGACACACACACTCACAGACAGACTCACACACAGACAGACACACACACACACACACATACTCACTGACAGACACACACACATACATACACTGACACAGAGACACACATACTCACTGACAGACACACACATACTTGCTGACAGACACACACACACAAACACACACACACTGACTGACAGACAGACACACACACATACTCACTGACAGACACACACACACAGACACACACACATACTCACAGAGAGACACATACAGACACACTGACAGACACATACTCACTGACAGACACACACACTCACAAACAGACAGACACACACACACACACACACACACAGACAGACAGACACACACACATACTCACTGACAGACACACACACACACTGACACAGACACACACATACTCACTGACAGACACACACATACTTGTTGACATACACACACACACACACTCACTGACAGACACACAGACACACTGACAGACACACACATACTTGCTGACAGACACACACACACACATTGACACAGACAGATACACACACACAAATACTTTTCATTATTGCTCCCTACCTTATGGAGTCGATGTGGGGCATCTCCCTGGGGTCAGTTAAGTGATGCCGGGTGCCAAAATATGACGTCATATTCCGGCGCCCAGGTTCACTTCAGTCGGCGCACGCGAGGGAGCAGTGAGGAGCAGGAACACTGAACTCCCTCGCGGCCCTCCTCCCCGGCCGGGTAAGTGTTAGCAGAGTAGGCACCTGCAATGTGGGGAAAGCAGGTGCCTACTCTGCTATAGACACCAGCATGGACACGTGGCTCGCCGGACCGCAAAGATGGTCCTTGGGGGCCGCCCGCGGGCTGCGAGTTTGACATGCTTGACTTACATGGTACTTTAATATTATAGTATTTATTTATGATTGCTAGACATGTGCATTTGGTATTGGTTACATTGTGATTCATTTGAATTTTGGTCGATTGGCTGCTCAACTGAATTCCATATTTCTGAAGCGCCATGCAGACATAAAACCAAGCAAACAATTATCGTGATGGCTAATGTGCTTGGGTGCTTCAGGTTTTGAGAGTCCATTTCTGACACCAAAAAGTGGGATGGAATAGAAACTTTTTTTTTTTATGGGTGAGCAAATAAGCAAAAGGGATCTGCCCAATTATGTTGGCTGCATTCAATCATAATTAATATAATTTATGTTTAGGGGGAGCTACTAATTATTGATTTTATTTGCAGGTCAAGAGAGAAGTGACCAATAGATTATAAAAAGGAAGAAGCCGTAAAAAAGTCTGTACTTCCAACAAAATTCCTCTAGAATTCACTTTGACTTCAGCTATTGAGGGAGAGACAAACCAGTAGACAGAGATTGTGTGTTTTTACCATTGCCATGACTGTGTGAAAGTGAGAGGCAGTCTGTGTTATTGATCCTTGGTAGAGACCTATTTGGTTTAGGCACTGTTATACCTAGCTACTTTGAATTAGAATATAATTTGATATAAGACACTCCAAGATATCCTCTAATATAGATGCTTACACTGCAGGCAAGGTTTCTGTTCCACTGAACCCCCATAGTAATGAAAGTAATCAAAGTCCTCAACACACAGCAATTAGGTACAATAATGGCTTACTAACCATAAAATGTGAAAGGGCAACATTTTGACACCAAACGGGTCCTTATTATGCCATACATTTAAGTTTAACACAAAAGATGTATATAGGAAAATAAATACATTGCATAATGTATAAACATATTTTGTTCACATCAATCAGAGGACAACAAGTAAACAAATTAACTCTTTCTATTACTGTGGTTACTGACTCTTGCTAAAGTCTAACAAAAAACATCCAGTGACAATGTATCCAAAGTCAACTGTATATTTAGTTTGTGACTAGGTGGCTACTAAAAAAAGACTAAACATACCCGACTTTCAATACCTTGGGTTGTCTACTTTTTCAAATGGTATGCCATTATGGGGGTAATTCTCATTCCTGGGCTACCACACCGTCTCAAAGGTAACATTACTAATCTGGCAAATTGAAAATGGAATGTTCTATATTTGACCTTGTAACTTTCCAAAACACCATAAAACCTGTTAATGGGGGGTACTGTTGTACTTGTGAGACATCGCTGATTATAAATATGTACATTTTTTTGGAGTAAAACCTAACAGTATTATAAAATTCACAGCTAAAATTTCAGACCGAAATACAAATTTAAAAAAAAATCTTATTTTCTCACATTTTAAAAAAAAAAATTCATAATAAATTATGTTCCATATATAAATAGTTAATGATAAATTAAAGCCCTGTTTCTCCTGAACAAAATGATATATAATAAGTGTGGGTGCACTTAATGTGACAGCAGGGAATTACGGTTGAACAGACAGATGGCGCAAATTCCAGTTTTTGTTTACGTTTTGTTTTGATCAGAACGTGCACTATTGACTCCGTCCTGAAGGGATTAATACAATGTAAACACATTTCTACGTATAACTTTCATAACTGAGTGATTAATTCTATACAACATAATTACAATGCAAAATGTGCTATTCCACATTCAAGTAAATAGAGTGTCTTACAACATATTTAAATTACAGTGTGTTTGAACTTGGGACAGAGTATATATCATTCAGTGGCGTCTCTAGGATTCATTTTTCGGGGGGGCACATGGAGGGCCAGTGACAAAAGTAGGGGGGCACATTTAACCCCGCCCTCGTCGCAGTTTGACCCCGCCCCTGTCACATGTTAAGCCACGCCCCCGACACAATGTGTTTTGTTTTTTTAATAATACCTGGTGGAGGAATCATGATTTTCCACCAGGGATT
>OW240917.1:133905565-133939067 GCA_933207985.1 Pelobates cultripes | reverse complement strand
GCGGCGGTGCGAGGACCGGGACCCAGTATGCCTGATGTTCAGAGTAGGAGTAACAGTGTGGAGGCGGATTATCAGGGTCTGGTGCTGGATAACCACACGCCCCCTGGTGTTGAGCACCAGCGTTTGTGCAGCCACAAACCAGAACCCTGATTCAGCATATGCGGATCCCAGGAACTAGGAGCTTGGAATTAAGCAGATCTCCCAGGAGCTGACAAGGGATTCTCTGCAGCAGGAGTGTATCCAGTACAGAAACAAGGCTAGAGATAGAGATATGCACCAAACATGAAAACAAGAAAAACTAGGAGAACCCAGAACCAGAGCAGGACAGGAAGCTAAACCCAGAACATGTACACAAGACACGAGGGAAACATGAACATAACATGGGCATGATTGGACAGGAATGTACATGGACTGGGTATTCAAACTAAAGCAAGACAAGATATAATAGGCAAAACAAGGAGACATAACTAAGCACTCTATATTAAAAGTATGGGGATTTAGTTACATTATATGATTATACATTGCATAAGCCTGCCACAACGCCAATGTACCCCATATTCGGCAGGTCCTATACTACCTAATGTATGCTAAAACAACTAAAGATGACATATTTAGCACTTACCTGCAAGAAAGGGCAGAAGCCTTGAGAAGCTGCCTGCAGGAACACTGAAACAAAAAGGAATGATGGAAAACATACGGGTATTGCAAATAAAACAAACATTTAAATGAATCCAAGAGACTGGGAAATCCAGGGACGGATATATACGAATGAACCCAGAAAACCTAGCATAAAGAAAACCAGACAGAATAGAAAACCAGAAAACCAAGAAAAACTAAACAAGAATTGTAAAAAGAGTACTGGATACCAGAAGCCATTGCCAGAATGATCCGCAGCTAGGAACAGGATGTGACACTTTTTAGCACCTAAAGAATTTGAATTTGTAAAACTGCTATGTCACAGCAGTATTTGACGTTCTATTTGACTCTCAGATATGAAGTGCAGGCCCCAAATTAACTTTTTAGCACCTAAAAAATGTGAATGTTTAAAAATGCGCTTTAACAACAGTATTTGACGGTTCTATTTGACTCTCATATATGAATTGCACCGCAGGTCGCAAATGTACTATTTAGCACCAAAAAAAATTAGAATTTTTAAAACTGCACTGTAAGCACGGTACTTGACGGTTCTATTTGACTGTCAGATATGAAGTGCAGGCCCCAAATTAACTTTTTAGCACCTAAAAAAATTGAATGTTTAAAAATGTGCTGTAACCACAGTATTTGATGGTTCTAGTTGACTCTCAGATATAAAGTGCACCGCAGGCCGCAAATATACTATTTAGCACCAAAAAGTTTGATTTTTTTAAACCAACAATGTAACAGTAGTATTTAAGGGTTTTACTGGACTGCAAGAAATGCAGTACGCAAATGTACTATTTAGCACCCAATAAAATTGCATTATTTAAAAATGCCTAGATGTTGCTGTAGCGGAGAGGTAGTATAATCCACAGTATCTCCGCTGGGTAACAGGAACAGCATAAAATAATCCAGGTAAATAAATACAGCATACAATAATCCCGGTAGCGTTGTAAGAATCCTTCCCTCCCAAGAACTAGACAACACATAGGCTGGGAGTCAACTCAGTTTCTATTCACAGGTCACAGTATTTATGTCCCCATGCAAGTGGTTTCCCTACTGACATTGCAGGGGTTATACAGTAGGGGACTACATGGGGGACTTCACAACCTGGACATTTCTCCCATCATGCACTGCTGGACGAGAGGGATACTCCCACTAGAATATACAGTTAAGTGGATTATCCCTCCGTGCAGCAGAACCAATATTTCACATTAAAATATATAACTTTCACATTATTCACTCTATTTAAACGAATGGACGTTTGGTAGATCGCTGGGGACTGAGCGTACAGTTTGTGAGAATACCGCTAAGATCCCAGTATAACTAACCGAACGCAGCGCGAAACACACATTATATTCAAGTTATATTCAAAGTACCGATTGACCAGCGGTATTCATGCCGTCGAGTAGCCGATTTTAGTTCCAGGCGCTCGACGACCAAATACCACTGGGCTAACAAAGGATCCAAGATGGCCAACCGCCGCGTGGTCGGTAGCCGAAAGACGGCCACCTAGGAAAGCAGTTAACTACTGATTGCAACAATGTTGCAATCGGTTAATGGCCACCACATGACCTCCTGTGTGTGGTCGCCCATTTGGTAGTTTATTCGTTTCACGAACAGTGTTGAAATTCACTGTTCGTCAAACTACGGTATGAATGCTGGTGGCTTCCATGCCGCCAGCATGCGAATGCTCTTGTTCGCCCACAGTTGCCCACTGAGCTACCAGAACAGGATTAAAGTCATGTGCCTGGCACACATGCAGTTGCAAGTGCATTACTGTATGTGGCACTGGGCTCAGGGCAGGGTAGAAAAATGTAGTATAGCACCCCCAAAAATAATCGCTGTAGTTTGCAGATTCAACACCAGAATTCTTTCCTAATCTGTCCCTCACAGCTGCAGCATCCTGTCCCTACACTAATAAGAGCTCATGTTACGTGCGGCACTACGTGACTCCAGTTTATATATAGAGGCTGGGTCACATGCTGCACTGGCCAATCACAGCCATGCCATTAATAGGCATGGCTGTGATGGATTCTAAGGGCACACGAGTCAAACACTTGTTGATTGGCTGCCCTGCAGCCTTTCAAAATGCGCCATTAAATCGCCGAACACCGAACTCCAACCCGAAATACTCTCATATGTCCGTGTTTGGGTCCGGGGTCCAAAAATCGTAATGTTCGGTACGAACCCGAACTTTACAGTCTGGGTTCGCTCAACTCTAATGTTGAGTTCACCTTCATGTGCCATAATCCTTGGGTTTCCGTGGTTGAGGAAGCACAACCCTGTTATAGATTGGGTCACTTTGGACATATTGTCTTGAGGTTCTACCTGTCTATCACAGTGTCTCATACCTATGCATTCCATTTGTTCACTTAACCTGCCCTCGGCCCCTCCTCTCTCTACCTCAGTGCCTCCACAGTACGCTGATTTAGCCTAGATCTTCGAGAAAAGAGAGGCCAAAAAACTCCATCACCATCGCCCTTATGATTGTGCGATTGATTTACTACCAGGGACTTTGCCACCTAAAGGTCGCGTATATCCCCTCTCTGAGCATGAGAATAAGGTCATGGAAGAATAGATTGAGGAGTCCCTAAAGAAAGGGTTTATCAGGCGATCTTCATCTCCGGTAGGTGCTGGCTTTTTCTTCGAAGAAAGAGGGTGATCTCAGACCCTGTATAGTCTATGGGGGTCTGAACAAAATAATGGTTTAGAATATTTATCTGATTCTGCTTATCACGGAACTGTTTGACCGCTTAAAGGATTCCAAGTAGATTACTAAACTGGATCTCAGAGGGGCGTATAATCTGGTCAGGATAAGTGAACAAGACGAGTGGAAGGCCGCTTTCAACAATTGCACTGGCCCTATGAATATTTAGTGATGCCCTTCAGCCTGTGTAATGCCCCTGCTGTCTTCCAGGACTTTATCAACGATGTCCTCTGATATTACATGCACATATGTGCTGTAGTGTATCTGGGAGGAAAAAACTCACAGGCACTCCAACTTCAAGCCGCAGGCATATTTATTATGACAGAATGCAACGCAACGTTTCGACCGGAAAGGTCTTTTTCAAGCTGACACCACATGGTGCAAAATGTGCTTATATAACAAACACTAACAACTAAGAAATCAATCAATCAATTACTGCTAATTAGTAGAAATTCTTAATTGATAAAAAGGTAATTTAAAAAGGCATTGTAAAAGAAACAAATATCAAATGTGAAATATTACAATATATACATAAATCAGATAAATAGTGCACACTATATCATTAACTTCATACACACAAGACATGAATCATTCTATGATCATATTAATGCTAGGAATTCTAAAATGTATATATATATATAGAGGATAACCTATTATGTCATGAGTATTCCCTGGTTACAAATACTGTGCCCATAGAGGAGAGAAGAAGTACATAAGAAAACAGCAAATAAAAAAAGTAAATACATGCAGCGTATCCTCCATGGTATCCAAACGCGACCCACTTCCGGGTCTGTGAACCGCACGTGACGTCATTGGAACGCACGTGCGAAATCTTCCTCCGAACGGATTGGCTGGAGGACCAAACATAACATCGTTCTGTGTTCAATTCACCATTGCACAGCCCACATAGTGGAGTATGTTCACTCTGCCACATCACTATCCCAAAGTAAATCTTCACAGAACATCCTAATCATTCAGGCATGTTATATGGCACAGATCAGGAAAATAAATCTATTAGATGTAATATACAATATAAGTCAATATAAATAAACAGGAGTAATAGTTATTCATATAGGAATACCAGAGATGGATACTTAGAATAATCATTATACCAAATAAGAGCCAATTCCATATTAAAGGTACAGACCTCAAAAGTCAAACACCTATACCTGGCAAAGATTAAATAAAAAAGGAGACAGCAAAGAAAATACAGGGACAGTGAATTCCCATATGGAACATGAGAGTCTGTATATATAAGGACAGAGACTATATAGTCTCATTATATTCTCTCATATATAGGCACAGTCGACATCATTCCAGATTAAAGGTACAGACCTCAAAAGTCAAACACCTATACCTGGCAAAGATTAAATAAAAAAGGAGACAGCGAAAAAATACAGGGACAGTGAATTCCCATATGGAACATGAGAGTCTGTATATATAAGGACAAAGACTATATAGTCTAATTATATTCTCTCATATATAGGCACAGTCGACATCATTCCAGATTAAAGGTACAGACCTCAAAAGTCAAACACCTATACCTAGCAAGGATTAAATAAAAAAGGAGACAGCAAAGGAAATAAAGGGACCGTGAATTCCCATATGGAACATAAGAGTCTATATATATATAAGGACAGAGACTATATAGGCATAAGGAATCTATCGATAATCTACGTGAGAAAAACAAGGAGAGTATCTAATATTCACATATGGAACTCTCAAGTAGTCAGTGCTTCAATTAAGTAACTAAGTAAAAAGTAATAAAGTGCAAGTGCCACAAATCATAAACAAAATGAGTAATAAATCCAAGCAGTCTAAGTAATCTTATGATCACAGTGTAAAAATGGTGAAAAGTTAATTAACTAGTTTTTGAATAAGTGATCCCAGTCAAATAATGTGATCACAGTGTATAACACCACAGGACGGAAATACCATCCTTACTGCTAAAAGTGCATTTATGTCCTAACAGTGCATTCATGTACTTATAATAATATAATTGTGCATTAAATAGAGAGTAAATGTGTCCATATCCTAGTAGTACCTGAGAAATCCTAGAAGTCCCTGAAAGATTCAGCTTATCATATCGTGTAGTAGACAAAAGTAGGGTGTCTAGGAAACCAGCACCAAACATCTAAAAAATCCTGAAAAATATAAAAAGGGAGAGTTAAAAAACAAAGATAAAATAAAGCAATCATTCCTTAAATGAGCATAGACAAATCATATTCATAATTCAAACCCTTTGGGTATAATGTATCCAGTTCCCGTATCCAATATGCCTCACGTAACAGAAGCCTCCGATTTCTATCTCCCCTCCTAGGAGATTCCATAATTTGTTCTAGAATCTGGAATCTGAGCTGAGAGACCCCATGTCTAGCCTCTATAAAGTGTGCCGGTAAGGGCAAATCAGTCAATCTAGTCCGAATCGTGGACTTATGTTTAGAGAATCTCATCTTGAATTTCTGACTAGTTTACCCCACATATAGAAGGCCACATGGGCATTTCAATGCATAGATGACAAAGTCAGAATCACAAGTCAAGTATTGTTTAATAGAGTACTTTCTACCACTCCGCGGGTGATGAATCACATCACCCCGGATCATCGAATGACAAGAGGCACAATTGTAACAAGGAAAATTACCTTGTTTCACATCAGATAAAGTGTCAGTAGACTCAGGAACCAAAGGTTTCACTAATTTATCTTTCAACGAGGTGCCTCTTTTGTAGTGTATCTGGATGACATATTGGTATACTTGGAAACCCACCATAATTATGTCAGATCGGTACTGCTAGAAAACGGTCTGTATTGCAAACTAGAGAAGTGCCTCTTTGATCAGACCTCTGTGCAGTTCTTGGAGTACATCATATCTGAGAAGGGTTTCAGTATGGACCCTAAGAAAATGGAAGCCATTAAGAATTGGCCGCTTCCACAAGGACTTAAGGCCATACAAAGATGTGTGGGTTTCACTAACTACCACAGAAAATTCATAAAGAATTTCTCCTCTGTAGTAGCCCCAATAACCAAGATGACCAAAAAAGGGGTTAATCCCTGTGTTTGGGGTTCTGAGGCTCTTGAGGCTTTTGAAACACATAAAGAAGCATTTACGTCAGCTCCTGTTTTGTACCACCCTGACCCTTCGCTGCCTTTTATTGTCGGAGTTGATGCGTCAGAGTCAGGTGTTGGTGCAATACTTTTTCAGAGAAAAATCTACAATGATCTTCTTCACCCATGTTGTTTTTTTCTCCAAGAAACTGTTTGATGCAGAGAAAAAATATGATGTGGGGAACAGGGAATTGCTGGCCATAGTTTTGGAATTTAAAGAGTGGAGACACCTGGCGTTGGCTTTGTCTCTCTGTAGCGAAATGGGTTTCACCACAATACCTTCTTTTTGCTGAGGGCAGTCCGCCCACCGTATTTGTTACTGTATTTCAGTTACTTGCCCTGTTGGTTATATGAGGAAACAAGTAACAATGTAATATTAACTCTTGTCCGTCTGTTTTTTTGGTAAGAATCCTATTTCAACTATCTAACATCATATTTTTTGACAAACGAACAAACTACCGAACAACCAGGCCACCCCGGAGAGGAGTGTGGCATCAATTGACCTCCCTAATGTTGTTCACACTGTTTTAATTGCCAACCGCACAAACTAACTGGGTGTTCACTGGTTGGCTGCCGTTCGGCATACGAATATGTGGTGGTGGCCATCTTAACATACGAATTGAACCAGTAGTGTTTGGTTGTCGAGTGTCTGGAACCCAAATCAGACACACAATGGCACAAACTTCCATCCTCACATAAGTTCAAGGGAACAGAGCAGCGTTCGGTTAAAAGAACCATACGATTGGAGGAAATTAAACGAATGAAGACACAAAACATACTGTTGTATATTTTCATGCAATTCAACCTCCCGAACGGAAACCGACCGCACACCCAAAACTCATGGAACTATTCTCGGCTTACACCTCGTGTGCGGTCGGTAAAACTAAGACATCCATAAAACTTTCGAACCCCTGAACCAATCTGGGTAATTTTTCAGTATTTTGCTTCCCCAGATAGGGGCTGTCAGGGGATGTTGGAATTGTGAATATAGGATATGTTTTGGGGTGTTTCCAGAAAAGTATGAACATTTTGATTTTTCTGCTTTGGGATAATTGAGTTGATACAGTAATTAACTAAATTATTCCCTGAGTAGAGGGGAGGGATTGTATGCAGTTTATGGGAGTGTCGTGTGACTTAACTCTGTTTTTACTGGTTGATGTATATTTTTATCGGTGCCCCACAAGGTGCACCTGGGTCGTAACCTTTGGGGCAAAACCTGCATAAAAAGCCAGCCTGGCCATTAAAGGATCAGTTCTGCTCCTAATACTGAGTGTCGTCCATTTGTCGTCCATTTATCTGGAAGGGTGAGGGGACATTCGTGTAGCATATTGTTTTTATGCCTGGTGTCTTGAAGTTTCCTGTTTGTTCCTGAGTTGCTGTTGGAGTAACCAGCAGAGAAGGAGCCCTGCTACCACTGCTCTCTGCTACAGTCTTGTTATTCCGTCTCTCTGTTTCCCTTGACCTGGGCTTGTGTTTTGACTATCCCTTTTTGCGTAATCCGACCATTTTAAGGAACAATATTGCAATTCTCTCTACTCTGTCCTGTCTGTGTGTTAGGGTTCCCTAGTGAATGTTACAGAAATAAAATTGACTAAAATCAGAATTTAGGATTTTGAGTGGTTGAATGTATAAAGATGATGCAGTCATTCATACATTCTGTTAACAGACTAACAGACATTCATTCTGTTAACAGAATCCATAACAGACTTCTTTATACCTGCTGGCACTTTAATTAGTTAAACTCTGAAAAAGTAATCCTGAGGTATGAAAATCTGATCATAATCTTTCTGTTTTAAACATCAATGATCCTCTTAAAGCAGGTCTTTTAAAGAAGTGATTTTGATGGTATTATAGAATATAACATTGTAACATCTATTTCAAGTGCCACCAAATTGTGATTAGATTACCTCATTATGATGTTTCAAAATATCATAGCAGGGTGGACATTAGGCACTGGACATTCCCTGTATTGTTTGTTTTTATTTTTTTTATTTTTAACCAGCTGAAAACATTGTGGCAAAAAACAAGGGTCTGCATCCATAGCATCTAGCCACCATTTTAAGCTGCTGTTATAGTACCTGCAGTATCCCTTTAAGCCCCAAGCTTCAAGTAACATTTCAAATATGGAGGCTGCATTACCCACAAACTTCACATAAAAAAATGGGACTTTCAGAGTTTCTACTCATTTATCTCCTAAATGTCAGAATATGCAATAACATAATGTGTTCTACCATCGCTCTCTGAAATAAAGTGTATATATTATACTATAGAACAGTGGTTCTCAAACATTTTAGTTTTAAAGGTGCCCTTAACCCCATAAGATCACAGCCAAATGTACAAGTTGTGATCAAAACAAAACTTAAACAATTCAAGAGGAAAAAACATCTACAAGTGGTGGCTGTCTAGAAACAGACTAATCCACTCAACCTGTAGAATCACACCTTATAAGACACTCCAGAGGTGTCTTGGGGCATAGCCCCTGATAAAGAAATCTATAAGATACTCACAATAACAAATATATGAGTATCCACTGGAAATCAAATAACCAAAATAATAAATGTAAATAAATACTATGAAAGATAATAGATGGAAATACATACAACAGGAGAATACAATAGAAAGAATACTAGCAGAAGATCAGATGGAAAAAGGAATAAATGCCTAATGGCTTACCTCCCTTCCTAATGTCTCTAAAAATAATCACTAAAGTTCACAGACTTAGACTTTAATATAATCCTCAATAGGTCAATGTCTGTGACTACATAAGAGAATAAATAGTTGCAGCGCACTCAGACTACAAAAAAATATAATACAAAGAAGGCTACTAAAATGCCTATCTGAGAATAAATATGGGGATTTAGTTCCACCATATGGCCATATGTTGTTAAGCCCACCACTACTTTCAAAGTACCCCAATATTGGTGGGTCCTACGCTAAAAATGTGGGGGGCAAATTAAATAGTACTAGTGTTGAAAATAATCCCCATATTTATTCTCAGATAGGCATTTTAGTAGCCTTCTTTGTATTATATTTTTTTGTAGTCTGAGTGCGCTGCAACTATTTATTCTCTTATGTATGAAGTTTGGTCACTGCGGCAGCACCTTTCATGCAAAATGTAGGTCCCGGGAGTGCCCCCTATCCTTTTTCTGAATGTCTGTGACTACAGTCTTCTATCAATAAATTAATAATAATAATAATAAGAGACATTAGGGACTTGCTAATACCCAGTGGGGTTCAAAAATGCTCAGAATATAAACATACTGATAAATTACACTACTTGTTAGTGATATATGGATATAGATTACCTTAATAGGAAAGATAACCAACTATCAGGGATAAATAGTAGTAAATTTTATACAGGATTACTACACAGTTAAACTCTGGATACTTAGTAGACAAATTGATCCAATAGATAGTAACAAAAAAGAGCGATATTAGTGTAGCTAAAAGCTGTATATTAAGTAATCCAATAGAAAGAAAGTATCCAAATATGTCTATAGTTATCAGCTCCACTTATATAGGGTGTAAGTCAATAAAAGAGGTAAAGAGAAAAGTGAAAAGACGTGCTAAATGTGCAGAACCATACTTAGGGTGTTGGTTGCCTGCACATTGTGATAGAGTGCCCTGTGTGTGAGAAAGTGAGGGGGAAAAAAAACCCTCAAAACCCAACGCGCGTTTCGGTGCCTTTGTGATGCACCTTCATCAGGGGCTAAATCCGTACTGACCAGCGGGTCTCTCTTATACGTACATGATATAGCCCAACTTTACCGGTGCCGATCTTCTCAATATGGATATATGCTTACCATGTAAACATAGGTTATTTGTGGTTATATATTGATAAGACAAAATAAATAGGTAATATACAGGTATTTATAACTGTCGGTATTAATCACTACAGGTTTATCGTTAAAATTAACCCTTTATAGGAAGCTTCAACTTGGGTTTCCATAAAAATGTATCACTACCGGTATTTATTACTAACAATTAATCATGAGAATTAACCCTATGTGAGAAGCTTTTAATTATAACTGCCAAAATTATATATTTAAGCCATCATTATAGTCGATAGCAAATTATCATTGACTTAGATGGTCTCATAATAGTGATACAACCTAATTATACCGGTACCGATCTTCATTATATAGTATCCATCAGACGAATATACCTAAACATTATTTAATAGGCAATATAACTAGCGAATTATCCATATATTCCACAAAGGAATAGAATGCCCTATGTGGAATGTATTATCACAAAAAGAACGGCATCAGGTGAATATTAATTTCACTGGACATTCGCTAACCAACTGCTGCAAATGACTTACTTATCTATATAAAAAAAAATCCAATCTTGGAAGGGCACATACTGAACTAACCACATTTAGATTTAAAGTGACAGTGTATTACTGGAAAGCAAGAAATGAATCCTATCATTATAGATAAATATCGTTTATATTATTTAAATAGGTAAACATTGATAACTCCCAAATTAGCTTTAACTCGTTGGAGGAGTTTTTTTATCTAGATCTCCTTTTCTTGGGCCCATTTTAATTTTTTTCAACACCATTAAACCTTAACGCCTGAGCCGAACCACCATGTCTCTTATTATTATTATTTTTATTGATAGAAGACTGTAGTCACAGACATTGACCTATTGAGGGTTATATTAAAGTCTAAGTCTGTGAACTTTAGTGATTGTTTTTAGAGACATTAGGAAGGGAGGTAAGCCATTAGGCATTTATTTCTTTTTCCATCTGATCTTCTGCTAGTATTCTTTCTATTGTATTCTCCTATTTTATATATTTCCACCTATTATCTTTCATAGTATTTATTTACATTTAATATTTTGGTTATTCGATTTCCAGTGGATACTCATATATTTGTTATTGTGAGTATCTTATAGAAAACGTAAACAAAACCTGGCATTTGCGCTATATATGTCTGTCCAACAGTAATTCACCTCTTTCATATTAAATGTACCCATACTTATTATATATCATTTTATTCAGGGGAAACAGGGCTTTCATTTAATATCAAATATTTAGGTATGGTACATAATTTAATATGAATAAAATATAAAAAAAGGGAGAAAATAAGATTTTTTTAAATTTTCTTAGTTCTATGTGACATTTTAACTGTGAATGTCAAAATACTGTTTGCTTTTACTGCAATAAAATACACATATTTGTATTCAGCAATGTCTCACGTGTAAAACAGTACCCCCTATGTACAGGTTTTATGGTGTTTTGGGATGGTACAGGGTCAAATATAGCATGTTAAATTGTTCACTTTTTTGCATTGAAATTCGCCAGATTGGTTACGTTGCCTTTGAGACCATATGGTAGACCAGGAATAAGAATTACCCCCATGATGGCCTACCATTTGCAAAAATAGAAAACCTAAGGTATTGCAAATGGGGTATGTCCAGTCTTTTTTAGTAGCCACTTGGTCACAAACACTGGCCAAACTTAGTGTTGATATTTGAAAATGCAAAAAACTAATTTGAACGCCAATTTTGGCCAGTGTTTGTGACAAAGTGGCTACCAAAAAAGACTGAACATACCCCATTTGCAATACCCTGGGTTGTCTACTATTGCAAATGGTATGCCATCATGGGGGTAATTTTCATTCCTGTGCTACCTTACGGTCTCAAAGGCAACCTGGCGAATTTTAATGGGAAAAAACTGAAACGCAAGCCTTATATTTGACTCTGTAACTTTTGAAAACACCATTAAACCTGTACATGAGGGGTACTTTTATACTCAGGAGACTTCGCTGAACACAAATATTAGTGTTTCAAAACAGTAAAACGTATCACAACAATTATATCGTCAGTGTAAGTGCCATTTGTGTGTGAAAAATGCAAAAAAAATTCACTGTGACTGATGATATCGTCGTTGTAATACATTTTACTGTTTTGAAACTCTAATATTTGTGTTCAGCGAAGTCTTCCGAGTAAAACAGTACCCCCCATTTTTTATGGTTTTATGGTGTCTTGGAAAGTTGCAGGGTTAAATATAGTGCTTGCAAATTAAATTCCCTGAACTTTCAGCCTGGGTTGTCAGGCAGGTCCTGCAAATTGTAATTATTAAAATGACCTAAATATGTAAAATGATTGCATAAATACTTACGTAGAATTATTATATACATATATATATATATATATATATATATATGTGTGTGTATATATATATATATATGTGTGTATATATATGTATATAATTTTTTTAAATAATTTTTATTTATATATATAGGTATATACATAGTGATATATACGTATATACTTATGTATATAGATATTTGTTTTATTTCGTTCTACATGTATTTTGATATCATATATATATATATATATATATATATATATATATATATATATTAATTTAAAATACAGTTAGAACAAAATTACACATGTATTTGTAACGGACCGTTTTGCACAAAAGGGGAAAAAAAACGCTTAGACGATAATCCCCCTTTCAGAGACAGGCACAGCTACTGTAGAATCACCAAAACTCACGAACCGCCAATAAGTGAATGCTCCAAACTCCCGAACGGCATACAAGGGAATAAGGTAGCACTCCAAATAAACGAACAGGAACCATACGAATAGCTGCTAGCAGACGAACAGGAAAAGCTCCCCAAGCGGCTTACACTCCTGGCAATCAGTCCTTAGCAGCATACAGTAAATCCCCCCAAAGACGAGACAAGGCTCCGTGTTGAGGGTCAAGCAGTGGTCTGTTTAATGAGGGCTACCTGCCCAGTATTTATGCAGGTCTCCCACCTGGTGGACACTCCCCTAGGGGACCAAATGGGAGACTGTGACAAGGGACAGACAAGTGGACAAATAGGACACACAGTCACAATATTTCCCACAATGCATCCTGGCTTCCTCCCCTCTGCCTTGGGAGATAATTGGGAAGTAACTCAATTATCTCCCAAGACAAAGGCAAAACTCCATTACACACGTGGGGACACAAAACCAGCATTATACTTTAAAATACACAAAGTAACATTTACTACATAAAACACAGACGATTCACATATCCCCAGATAGCTCAGGTCTGAGTGCACATTATTAGGTGAATGGCACTCAGACCACACGAATACAGTTTAATCGCCATGGAGCCAAAGTCTTTACACAGTCAGTTTCATACGAATGGGCTCCATGGGATTTCTATCTGGGGTATAAGACATTCAAACAAAAATACCGAACACCGGGCCGTTCGTGCACTTTCACCGAACAAGAAGGGAGGTTGGCGGCTTCAGCGGTGTTCGCGCAAAACTGTGTCCGATTTTAGTTGCATAAAAATAGAGGCGAACACCGCTGTTCATTCGTATAGTTTAAAATGGCCGCGACCTCGTGTTCGGGATACGAATGGCGGCCACCCAGCATTCTTCAATTAAGCTGCGGTTAACCGCAGCTTCAGGGAGGTTAATTGCCGGCACACTCCCGCTCCCAGGTGGTCCAGTCATTCGTACGGTTGTTCGGTAGATTGAAACTACCGAACAACCGGCAGAAAAGCACGAATACAGCTTTTCTGCATGCAAAAAATAAAGTCTTTTAAAAGGGGGCCATAGTCCAAAGGCAGCAGGCGAGCAACCATGCTTCTCCAATGCAATGTGGCGAGATTGGTCTCGTCACAATATTATTTATTTATTTATTATTATTATTTTTTATTTTATTTTTTAACATATTTACATATTTATTTATTTTTTATTATATATAAAAATATATATAATGAAAATTATATATATATTTAATCAATATCATTTAACGTGTATTTTGATATTAATATATATATATATATATATATATATATATAATTATGTATATATTAATATTAAAATACACTTAGTGTATGTGTATGTGTGTATATGTGTATATATATATATATATATATATATATATATACTTAGATCATATATATAATAAATATATATATGATCTAAGTATATATCATTTATTTTTATACTGATTAAACATGTTTATTTCATTTCCAGACAGCACGAGGAGTGCCTGTCATTACAGGCACTCCCCCTGCGGGCATTGCCTTAGACGGCAATCACATGGCCCAGGGGGGCTGAAGAGGATGGAGGGGGACTCCCTGGGCTCCCAGGTGAGTCCCCATACCACGATCACCGGCGTGGGATTGCTGGCGACTGGGTAAGTACATAAGATCGCAGGGCGTTCTATGCCGCCCTGCGACGTTTAGAGCCATCTAAATAGGGACGGCATAGAACGCCCTGCGGTCTTAAGGGGTTAATATTTCAATATTTTTCCAAGGCAAACCAAGTCAAAACAAAGGCGCCCTAAGTAAAAAAAAAGTTCTAAGTTGTATATCTGTATAGTGCTGCAGCATATACTGGTGCTTCAGTATAATGTATAGTGTTGGTGTTTGATTGAAGGGATGCTTGTATATATTTTTAGTGTTTTAATACAGGGGTGTGTTTGTATGTAATGTTTGATTTTGAGTGCAGGTGTGCTTGGATGTAATGCTCACTTTTAAATGCGGATGTACATTTGTGTGTAGTATTTGTGTTAGATTGCAGGAGTATGTTTGTATGTTGTGCTGGTGTTTTCTTGGATGTATGTACACACATCGCCACATACCTAGTTACACAGATATACATAAACATTAACACACAGAAAAACATAAATACACTGAAACATACACACAAATTCATATTGACACCAACACACACATAAATACACACATCGACATACATACACACCTTGACACATGCATACACCAACATATACACACACAAATGCACACTTTGACACAGATACATGCACTCTGACACACAAAATCACTAACATATGCACACACCATGATGAACAGATACACACACTGACACACAGATACAAATACATATACACAGATGTCCATCCTGACACACAGATGTGTGCGCCCACACACTGGCACATAGATACATACACTGACATATATATACACAAACAGAGATACACACCCTGACAAAAAATGCACACACACACAGATAAACACACTGATACACATATGCACACCCTGACACCCAGATACACACACTGACATATACACATATATACACAAACACAGATGCGCATAAACACATGCACACAATCGGACATACACATAAACACATATATCTAATGCTTTTTATATCTACAGCCCCCCACCTGTTAGCTTACCTTGCATGTCCAGCAGGGTGCCTTGCTTGAAGTGCTGTTCCTGTTGACACAACACAGGGGTAGATCAGAAAGGTTTTGGGCAGACTCTACATATACCTTTGGGTGACCTAATGGTTCACTCCTACTGGACTTCAGATACCTGGATATTTGGTTAAAATAACTTCAGCAAGATTCCAAATAAAGTTAAAGTTCTTTATACCAGCAGTATAGATAGTTCAAATATTGCATACATTTGCATCTAATAGCAAGGGTCCTATGCATAGACTTTTTAAGAGACCTCTATTACTAACACAGGTAAAATAAATGTAAAAAAGCAATATAAAGCCCCCTGGCCTGAGTCCAGTTTAAATACCCAATGTTTCTTCTTGATTAGATGTTCTTTGACTGTGGGGATCTTCTCCATGGCTGTTACCAATGTGTCCTTCAAGGTGGTCTTAATTAAATCACTAGGTACCTTAAATCTAATAAACAAACAACAAATATTAACAATAATGTTTTCATTGGGGTTTCAAGAAGATTAGATACAATAATCTGAAAGTATTATTAGTAAATAATATGAATACTATTCATTATTAGCATACAGGTAATACTTTCAGATTAGATACAATAATCTGAAAGTATTATTAGTAAATAATATGAATACTATTCATTATTAATGTGTATATGTATACCCTCTTATCTATCTCTTTGCCTTTCTTACCAGTGGAAACAAATCTACATTACATGAGTAGAATGCACAATACTCACTCATATATACTCGTACAGTTTTACAAAATACACAAGTTGATGTTCAATTCACTTACATTTGGTGTTTAGTGAATAGACCTCAGTTATGCAACAAAACTAACATTTCTGCGATCAACTTTATCTTATCTAATTTGTCCGAATACATTGACATTATCCTCCTGCCCTTTGTGCAATATACTAAATCATACTTTAAGAACAGTATAAGTCTGCTTCAAATCTTACAAAATATAAAATGGTATTCCTACTATATCCTAGAAAGTAGTGATGTACAATATCTTTATACAATCACATCACATGATAGCAGGTGCAATGCTATAAAAATATGCTTTAACAAGACAAAATATAATATCTACTTCACAAATAACAATTAATTTTAAACAATAACTATTTTTGGTTCTATGATGCATTTTATCTGCAAAAGAAGCAGCACTACTATAGTGACTAAGTCCCATGTATGCCAATCTCTTTATGGCAGATTTGGAAGAATCTGCTGTATAGAGTGGTTATAGCTGGGTGACAAATCTGCTATTCAATTGTCAATTTATCAATTTATTTATTAATTCAATTGTCGATATATTGATGATCTATTTTCTATTTGGAAAGGTTCTGAGTCCTATTTAAATACAAAAAATAGATGCATCAAACTTAGCTCTAATTTTAATAAGAATTCAAATAATTTTTTGCACCTTGAAATCTATGTTGAAAATAATTCCTTAAAAACTTTCACTTACTTAAAAAGGTACACACAAATCCTTTTATCGATTTAACAAGTTATCATTACCTATCATGGCTTAATGGCAATACCAAAAGCCAATTACTAAGACTAAACAGTAACTGTACAGATACGACTACTTTCAACAAAGAAGCCAGGGTTCTTAAAGACAGATTAGTTGAGAAGAAATCTGATGCCAACAATCTAGATGTCCTTATTAAAGACATAGGGAATCTAGATATAAATACATTTTAAAATGCAAAAAAAAAGATGAAAGAGACATAACACTAATAATAGTACTGGATTACACCAACAATATCAAAAATATTAAAAAAAACATTATCAAAAAGCATTGGCACATAATAAAGGAAGATTATATTTTCAAAGATATTATACCTGACCAACCAAAATATTGTTTTTAGAGGAGCTCCTAATTTTAAATATTTTTTAACTCAAAACTATACAAAAAATACAAATGAATTACATTACATTTTTACATGAAGATGTAGAAGCACAAATAAATCTTTTAATAAGATTGAAAAATTCTAATCAAATATCACAAAAATAGAATATATAATACAATATATATATATTACTTGCAATACAAAAAAAATGATACACATGTTGGAGAGCCCCTGTGGCCTCGAATATGTAGGCATTACTACAAGAAGTTTAAAACAAGAATAGCCAAATGGTAGACTCCATGGGCTTTAATGCATATTTGGACTTGAATAACGTTTTATACTTTAAAAAAAATATATAGAGAGAGAATTTTATATTTATTTTATATGTATTTATTTATTTTTGTTTTTATCTATGTAGTTATGGGAAGTGTGTAATTATTATTTTTCATGTATCATTGTATATATCCGTACCAGGTTTTATTTTTATCATTTTACTTTCTATGTATGCTTATTTTATTTTTTATATCTTAGGTATTAAGATATTTTCATTTACGATAGTTTCTCTCGATCTTGGTACATATCCTTTAGATATATTTAGTGTATTTATGCCCATTAGGCTTTCTATTGTGCCTATTATGTTTTTACATTCCCCTTCTCGCCATCTCTGTTCCCCTTCTTGCCTTCTTCTTTCTAATTTATACTCTCCTCTGCATCCACCTCCCCATATCCATCTTTACTTTTTATTAGAGGCTTGGCTCTTCCATAGACTTAAACTAGTAAATGGCAGCCATTTTGTTGGATCCATGCCAATTGTATAGTCTCTCAACTAGCACGTTTTGCTTGTGGAACTGTTATCACCCACCCACATAGCTCCCTAGTGTGTATGTCCTACTTTGGGGATTTTAACTTTATTAATAGTAGCACCACGGCCGAAAAAAAGTTATTTTTTTTAAGTTCCACATCATGTTTTCATAAACGTAATTTTTCCAATTATATACATATAGTAGAAACAGTCTTTATCTACTTTAGCTACTAAGCTGTGTTATTTTCCATTTTAAAGTTTTTTTTATTTTTTTTAATTTTAATTAGCAAATGCTCATGTGACTATGACCTCACATAACTGTTATTTTCAAATTTAGTAATGCCTATTTAAGCAGCCAAAGCCCGAAAGCTCTGTAATATACTTTGAAAACCTCATTATTTTGATGTTTTGATACAACAGGAAACACTTCTAACTTGAAAAAGGGAAATTTCTAAAATACATTAAATGAGAAAGTTAGTGGGCATTTGACAACAAAGATCAATGCAGGCTGTAGTCTGTAGTCTTAGTGGCCAACCTTCGGTATGAAAAAAAAAATCAGTACCCTAATAGCAGCAGAAATTAATTAATATAAATACAAAGTTATTAATAAAAAAAAATATTGGTGTTATTGGTGAGTAGGTCAAAAATTGTCCACTGACTTTTTTTTTGTTTTCAAAATCTTTTCTTTTTTTTAAATTAAATGATTCCTGCTGCTGCTTGCCCTTTTTAATGCCACTTTGGTGCTTTTATCCTGATTAGTTGAGTCTTGCATAGCCTGCTACTAAAGTATGGTCACTGATGCTATAGACTGAATGTATGGAAAAGCTTTGTTCTTACCAGACAAAAAAAGGTAAGTGGGTCATCAACTGACCACACCCAATCACTTTTCCCTGATAACAAAAGTGACCATCCTGTAGAAAAAAACAGTGCTCTATAAGGTTCAGCACAAGTAATTTAATTTGAAATATATTTTTTTGTTTTTTTATTCACCACCAGATTTTAGAATACCTTTATACATTTTGAAAAAGAACAGGGAGGGGATAGGTGAGGTCATTGGACAATTGTCAGCTAACCTAACAGATGTAAGAAAGAGCACTCACTCACTGGTCAGAAGTCAGTGGACATGACGTTGTTGCTGGCATAGAGCAGGTCAAACATTCTTCTTCTTATCCCAAAACCCCAGAAGGTCCTCATTAGGAGGCAAAAACCAAACCAGCATCTGCACTCTTCCAAATCCATACACTTAGGTGCAACCAAATCAGAGGCCATCATCAAGCCCCTAAACATAATTGGTAGGCAAGTAAAGGTCCAGGCACTCCAAAGTATAAATAAGCACATTTATTGGACTCAATGGTCCAGCAATTTCTGACCAGAACATTTATTTTTCAAGCTCTTCAAGCTTTTGCCAATAGCTGAATTGGCAAACCAATTTATTAACCAACTATCATGCTCTAGTGGGAATTCAATGCAAGTGGAGTAGCCAGAAGATAGGCTACCACGAGATATAGTAGGAAGGATGGATCTCTGCTGTTCCAAAATTCTTTTAGCTTGTCTAAAGTGGAGTACCATCTCGTGCTGACATCCTGTGATAGATGGTGTGTTAGAAGCCCTGTTTTGTCTTGCTCCTGCCTCATTCCTCCTGCAAAAATCAAGTATGGTTTGCACTGTAATCTTACTTAAATATGTTTCACAATTCACTACAAGATTTAGGATATGTGCATACAAACACACACCTACAAATGTACCATCTTGCAGATCTGTGACCATGTTAGATGCTCCACCATTCACCTAGAACCCAACAGATTCCAAATGATCTTACTGCTGTTGGGTCCTGAGATTCTCCACTTCCCAATATAGTAGAATGCCTAGTTGGTTGGGCAAACTGGTAGCCCACAGTAATCACAGATAAATTCAGGACAAAGCTCAATAACCTTAGATTTCCGGTAGATTGTTTTGAAGCATCAAGGTAAAACCAGAGCAACTTTTCAGATTGCACAGTAATCATGTGTCTGGTGGAATTATGGTGTTGGTTTAGACCAGCACTAGTAAGATGACCACTGACATTCTTTCACTTCCTTGACACACAATTTGCACTTTCCAATTCACCCTTCTCGAAGACTCTAAAAGTGATCCGAAACTTTGCTTTGGTGAGATACATTAGCCTCCGCCCTTCACCTTGTGACTGGTGTAGATACAGGTGTGACAATGAAGTCATCAAAACACTTGCCTCTACACTAGCACTTGGTTGAATAATAATAATGGTAACAGAGGTGATGTTGTTAATATTCATAATCTCATTGGCTGAGTTACTTTTGACACTAGTAGGAGATGATGTTTCAACTATTTCCACTAAATGAGGCAATTCAACAGGAGATAGAAATGGACATAGACAAGGATCCCTGGATTCCTCAATACACCTAACAAAGCAAAATGGGAACACTACTTTTATTTTTTGCACTAAGTCCTCCCTAAAGTGTGTCTCTGATGGCCTCCAACATAGACTCTTATATGCTCTCCTCTAGTTGCTTTTTGAGGGGGATAACAAGAAGGTATAATGCTTGAAGTAGCTGTGATAGAAGGAGCTGCAACAACAGCACAAGTTATTGCAGTATGAAAAGGATTGGAAAAAAACTCCTGGATATTGAATTAGATGTAATTATACAGTGCTAAAGCTGAACACTAATAATAGTAATGGTGGCAGGTGTGGTAATGGTGGAGGCATTGGTGATTGTGTTATAACCAGTCCTCATGGCTGAGTTGTTCAAACTCTCTTAAACCTTTGCATGACTGCTGATGCTTTGAAAAACAGGTTTCCTTCCCCTACCCACCCTCAATTTTAGGTTTGAATTACTACATGAGATTGATGATGTTTTTTTTTTCTTTTTTAAATACATTTTGAGATATTAAAACATGTGTATTGTGTAAACGAACACAGCATTATTCAGTACAAACAGATGTTTGTGTCACAAAATAGGTTAGTGTTTAGTGGATTTACAACTGTAAAGTTGTGTATTTGATGATAATAAACCGTGCATAATGCTTGCACCCTGGCACAGCACACACTGGACTTTCCTTTCTTTATAAATAAATGAATAACTATATAATGATAGCCTAGTCTCATACTAGAAACATTGACCACGGCTATGCAATTTTTTCCTCTTTGTTGCTGAACACACCAACTCCCAAAAAGATAGATTTACAATCACCAAACAGATGAAAAGTAAAAAAAAAAAACCTAGCCGCACACTAAGAACAAAGACAAAGTGTCAATATCCTATCTCCCCCTCAAACGTATTTTAAGTGTCCCTGGAAGTGCTATCTAAGATATCTAGCTACATACACCTGCAAGCTTCGCTTAACTCTCCCACTAGAATCAATGACACAGTCTAGGGAAGAAAGAAACATGTAGTGGCTGTGCTCTAACCATGAATCTTTTTTTCTATCTCTTGATTGACCAGAAGATCTTGATTGTTTGCACCCCTTCCTCCCCCATAAATAGTCTCTTCTCCTTTCATTCCCCCCTTTTTGGTTCCAGGAATGAGATTATGAATTAAAAAACTGAACAGGAAGAGTTGGTTCCCTTGAGATTCTTGCCCATGGCAGTTTGCAAATGGTATTTCAACTAATCAGCCAATTGACTCAAATTCATATAAAGTGCATTTAAGCCCCAAATTATTCTGTAAGTCTACTATAGTATGATTTTGGTGTTTATGTAAGTACATCATCTGTAGATACCATACATGTTAAATTATGCAATTTAAATTAACATTATAATTGTCACCACACCCAACACCACTTACCTGCTCCTGGCACCTATGGCATCCTAGAGGTGGTGCCCTGGTCTGATCCCCATTGGGAATGAGTGTCCGCAGTGAACATGCCATTGTGACAATTTGTCAACCCCCATTTAGACTCCCCGACAGAGAGTGGAGAGCAAGCTGAGGCTGGGGGCAGGGTGTGAGAGGCAGTCCAGGGACAGTGATGCAAACAAAGATGGTGGTAATTCCCTGAACCATTTCCATTATAATATCAAATATGTTGAAATATATATTTTGCTCTAATTTTAAAAATAAGTACATGTGCATAGAAATATTAAAAAATTGTCTACATAATAAAGGGCAAGTTAAACACAAGGCTTTATATATATATATATAAATATATATATATATATAAAATTGTATATCTACATATTCAAAAAGGCTATATATATATATATATATATATATATATAAAATTGTATATCTACATATTCAAAAAGGTGTAATACTCTGAAATTTTAAACTTTTAGAGGTTTTTTTTTTAAATTGCTAAAGTTTAATATTTAAATTACTATTGCGCATCAAGTTTAACATGAAGTTTTATGGATTCTTTTTGAAGTTAACATTTTAATTTGCCTTTATTCCATACATAGCTTTTAGTTTTGAAGGCTTTAAAAGGGAAAGATGTTCAAGGGGTGCCATAGTAAGGATAAAGTCTTACAGCTTTAAATGGATATGCAAAAAAGCTAAGTAGCATCAGCGTGAAGAAAATAAAGATTCTTTGATGTGTGTCGTATTTTCATTTTAGCAATTAAAATGTCTTTTGAAGCCATTTGGCATATAATTTAAGCCTACAGAGTATAAAACCATGCATTTCTTTACAGATTGTCCCATATTTAGCACAAACAAGGTCATAAGGTTTAAGAGGATTTTTTTAAATGGTAATTTGAGTTTTTAATGGATACATTGAATGAAACTTATTTAGGTGATACATTAATAAAAAAATGCTGAATATTTTACTGAGACAGTTGTTAAATGTTTTTAGTGTTTCTTAGTTAGAGATAGTATTGAAACAGGTTTCCCCATAAATGTTGTGTTATTGGGTGCTGTTTTAATAAATCTTAAAGAAATAACAAAATGTTAGGCATTTTAAGTTTGCTAATTTAAATTGGCTAAATGAGCACAAATTCCAACAGATATAATTCAGCATCTTGATGAAAATCTTTCCAAAATCTATATTTTAGACAAGTGCATGAAAAAAATATTATTTAGATTTGGTTACTCTGTCTGGAAATTCCTTCCTTGGTTTTCCTAAATTTCTGCACGTCTTTTTGGTTTGTTTGACAAATTGCAAAATGTATGTTCATTTAACAAAGAACAGTAATCTATTATGCCCCTGCTTTCCATATCCCGGGGATATGTCTGCTAAATATTGCATAGCATAGAATTTCCCCACCCTGCAACATCAAATTTTGTTGAGTCAGTCCTAGCGGAGTGAAGATTTATTTCTGAGTCTTCTTATTTTTTTCATCTGCTTTTGCAATTTTTTCCCCATAAGTTTTTAAACGACTTTATTGATTTCTAATTGGCCTTATTTGGGGGTGAAAAGAAGATTTAAGAAGAAAAAGAGACATATGATAGTAAATAATATAGAACACACATCACCTATGGCTGGGGGGACAATAGGTTTTTCTTTCATTTTTTTATTAGTGACCCCACAATTGGCGGGATTAGTGTGGGAAGACTATGTCTCCTCCATTACTTTATTTATTTAATTAATAGTCTAACCAAGGTGGCACAAGGGTGAGACAGTGGCCAAAATGTATGTTTATTTTTGCATTTGTAGGAAAATGAATACATTTTATTATAATATATATGTTTCTAATTAATAAAAACACAGAATGAAAAAACTTTATCAGTAACAAGTAAGACATAAGAATTATGATAAATGTTTAAGTTATTCCACTGGGTTTATTTTACAGTTTAATTTTTCTCAACAATATTTTGTGTTCAAGCAGCCAAATGGTGGTGAATGAAATTAGTTCAGTGATCGGTTTGTTAATTTGGTTGTTCATTATGTGACGAAAGGTTATTCATTTTCGGACAAAATTAATGCAAATTTTACCTTTTTTAATTTTGCAATTTGCCTAAAAACAAATACAAATTAAATATTTAAGTTATTGCACTGAACATATTTTATTTTATTGATGATTTTTTTAAATTTTTTATTTAAAGTGTTGAATTATAATATTGCATACTTATTCAGAGAGCAGTGTCATGTGTTGTAACAGAAGTGAAATCATTGGTATTTTCACATTTTTACAATACCAAAAAGAAAAATAATTGAAATGTTGATAATGTGTATATTTAAAAGGTCAATTTTATTTCAACCTAATTTAAATAGTAACTTTTTTTTTTTAGTTTGTGGTACATTTTAATACACAGAGCTAAGGAGTTTGCTGCTGAATGAGCAACATTATTATTATTTATAAAGCACCAACAAACTCTGAAGCGCTGTACAATGGGTGGACTAACAGACACGTATGTAACCAGACGAGTTGGACATACAGGTACAGAGGGATCTAGCACCCTGCTCAACTAGCTTACATGCTAGAGGGAGTGGGGTACAGTGACACAAAATGTAGGGGTAGAGTAGAAAATAAGGTTGCTACATATTCTAGAAAATAAGGTTGCTACATATTCTACTTTGATTTTTTACCAGTGTGAACATCAACACAGAAAAATCTGGTCTAATCACGTTTTTCCAATTTCTTGTGATTAATATTTTTAGAGTAAGGAAAATGTAATTAATTGGATCTTGACCTTGGGTGTGTTATATGGAAATAATTCTCATAGGTTTGAAGTTGTGTCAAAGGTAAGAGCGTGGAATAATTTTGAACTGATTAAGGCAAGTGTTTTTCTCTGCAGTGACTTAACCAATGGGGAATTTGATGTTAATATTTCAAAATGATTTATACAATTGGTAACTCTAAAAAAAATCAAAGTTTTATAGAATAGGTGACCATTCCTTCTTGTTGTTGCAAACTAATTATGATGTTGCTAACATAATTTTATAATTTACAGGTCTGGTATGCACCCATAGCAGATGGGTTAAAGAAAACAAAATGCTGCTGATCAATTTAACGTTGATTTCAGTTATACTATAAGGAAATAACATAGGTTTGAAGTTTTTGTTAGTAGATGTGATAGTAGTTAAGGGCACATTGTTGCATCTGCAAACTGCAAGCATTCAGAAATTAGCAATAGAGCAAGATTTGGGCTAAAGAGATTTATTGATAATGCATTAAATTTAGTAAACCTGTCCCTTTTTCTTTTTTAGTCTGATATAATGGTGGAATGGATGTATTTATTAATAGCACCCTGGATTTCTTTTTAATAGTTATATAGGCTGAAAAGATACTTGCTTCATTTTTATAGCTGCACTTCTATGGTAGTTCAGGATATCTCATAGTCTTTCCACCATGTCTACTTGGACACATCAGCACACCCATTGAAAGTTATGGTATTTTATTAAAAAGATATATCCGTATATAAATATATACTTAAATATTAACTGCATGTTTCTTTCTAAACCTAAGACAAAGGAAGCTGAGGCAATGGACATTTTTATGTTAAAAATGTCCAGTGCCTGTGATTTTGTTTGATTCACATGGAAGAAAATGTGTTTGTTAAAACTAACAAGTTACCACCTGCACATATGGCTAAAATCTGGTGGTCCTGGCTCCTAATATTTACTCCAATTATGGTTTAATCCAAGTGGGTGGTGTATGCTAGAAAAAACAAATACGTTTGCAGGGCACTTCTCAGCTGTGTATATAATATTCCAATTTTAGCTGCAGTCACACAAGTAAGCACACATGTAAAGAAGAAAGCTAAATGATCTTCAAAATGTGCTGCGCTTAATAAACAGTAAAATAAAATAAAAGTAATTTACTGATAAATTTGTATATGCTTAAATTCAGTATGAAAATTCCATAAGGTGTATATTGCATATTTATAATGCAAAAACACCCATTTAGTGCAGTGCACTAAACAGCAAATAAACACTTGTGATATTCCACACATGTGGTGGAAAGACTAACTATAGCTGTGTCTATTGGTGTATGTATGTGTCTGTGCTACATATTGAGACATCATATTTATTTGCAACACTTTTTTCTAATATATAACTTTACTTGATTTTGTCTTTTAAATTTTTCTGTCCAACCCACATACATTTTTTTGTTTTCGTTAAATAATGTGCTTTCCTTCATAATGAAACAAAATATTCATTTAAACATTACTTACATTACAGAACACCGACAATACTTGCATTCATGACTGTACACAGTGCACAAAATCATGGGATAGGTAGTTTCTTCCATACAATCAGTTTTTATTCTTTTAATAAAAGGGATATTTACATCATTTATACATGAAATGTTTAAACAATTTTTATAACCACCACTTAAAACAGAGTACTATCCTTTATCACTTTATTATATCATATATACCATATCGTAGACCTAAAAAAAAGAAAAAATATTCTGCTATTTGAGCGCGGATTGTACCACTGCAAGCTATCAACTAAAAGCTGATTTGGAAGCTCTTTATTTCAGAGTGTGATTTATTTATTTACTTATATTCATTATTTGGTCACTACTGGATTACACTACTGTTCCCTCTCTTTCTGTTTTATTAATATATTACCTGTGGAAATGTCTTTATCAAGTGGTTATTAGCAGCACATACCCATACTGATCATCCCTTATGTATACTAGAAAAAGATTATAGTTTTATATTTTGATTCATGTGAGCTAGTTGAAAGCTCCACATTTGTGAGTGTATTCATAATTATCTACAAAACACATTTGGTTATACAATATCACACTATTTAGTTTATCTTGTGTATATTGTCATTTCATATCTTTATGGTTTAAATTTTCGAGAGAAAAATAATCTTTTATCTAAACCTCCGATTCTATAAAGCGTTTTCTACCATAAAGAAGAACAATACATTGGGACCTCGGTTTACGAATTTAATGCGTTCTCTGAGACGTTTCTTATTGCAAAATATTTGTAAACCAAAGTGCAGTTTCCCATAGGAATGCATTGAAAACCAATTACTCCGTTCTGGTTCTTCAAAATGAGCTGGCATGGAAACTAACCCCCAATGCAGAACACACAATAAAAGGCATGCAAAGCTTAGCTCCCTACCTTTCCACAGCTTGAGAAATGTACCAAAAAGTGCCAAAACAACTGCAAACAATTTCCAGAATGGCTCCAAAACTCGGTACTATAAACCTTCCAGATGCAATGCATCCTGGGGAAACTTGCTTTGTATTGTAAAAATTTTTTGTAGACCGTGGCATTATTTACAATGGATTTTCATTTGTAAACCGAAAATTATGTTAACCGATGCGTTTGTAAACCGAGGTACCACTGTATTTATTATATATATTCTCCTATTATATGTATATCATTTTTATTTGGAATTTCTTCTGTTATCCACTAGGCACAACCTGCTTCTTTTCTTCTGAACATTGTTTATTATTTAGCTTGGGTTTTAGGGTACTCAAGTGTAACGGACTGCCTGGCACCCTGACTGGGTACCTCCATTAATGGATGCTCCTAGCACTTCCAGAGGGCTCCAAGTGCTCCACCAGACACCACAACCACTGCAGATCCCACGAACCACCGTAGCTTGGTTGGGGTCTCACCGTCTCCTACCCACCCTGGACCTATGACAAGGCTCCAGGCTCCAGTGGGTGAACCTCTCCTCCGAGAGAGGGAAACAGGAAAAAGCTCTTAAAAGAGCTTAGAAGTGATTATCCAAGGGAGCATGTAGAGCATAGCAATCCCTTGTAGTGATATAGCTGGTTACCCCCAATAAGAGACAGGACTCTATATTGAGGGTGAAGAAGAACTGACTCCAATGAGCGTTTATTCCTGCTTATATACAACTTTCTCAGCAAGGTTACCACCCACGTGGACCTTGTGGTGCACTGGAACTATAAATTTAACAACCAATAAAATAAAAGCACATGGATAATCACACCCACTTTTTACAACAAGAATCCTCCTCTCTGCTTGGGAGATAATTGAGTTAATTACTGTATCAACTCAATTATCTCCAAGCTAAAAAAACATACTTTTATGCCATTTTTGTAACTTTGTGAGTTTACATAGAAACATAGAAACATAGAATGTGACGGCAGATAAGAACCATTCGGCCCATCTAGTCTGCCCAATTTTCTAAATACTTTCATTAGTCCCTAGTCTTATCTTATAGTTCGGATAGCCTTATGCCTATCCCACGCATGCTTAAACTCCTTTACTGTGTTAACCTCTACCACTTCAGCTGGAAGGCTATTCCATGCATCCACTACCCTCTCAGTAAAGTAATACTTCCTGATATTATTTTTAAACCTTTGTCCCTCTAATTTAAGACTATGTCCTCTTGTTGTGGTAGTTTTTCTTCTTTTAAATATAGTCTCCTCCTTTACTGTGTTGATTCCCTTTATATATTTAAATGTTTCTATCATATCCCCCCTGTCTCGTCTTTCCTCCAAGCTATACATGTTAAGATCCTTTAACCTTTCCTGGTAAGTTTTATCCCGCAATCCATGAACCAGTTTAGTAGCCCTTCTCTGAACCCTCTCTAAGGTATCAATATCCTTCTGAAGATACGGTCTCCAGTACTGTGTACAATACTCCAAGTGAGGTCTCACCAGTGTTCTGTACAATGGCATGAGCACTTCCCTCTTTCTACTGCTAATACCTCTCCCTATACAACCAAGCATTCTGCTAGCATTTCCTGCTGCTCTATTACATTGTCTGCCTACCTTTAAGTCATCAGAAATAATCACCCCTAAATCCCTTTCCTCATATGTTGAGGTTAGGACTCTATCAAATATTCTGTACTCTGCCCTTGGGTTTTTACGTCCAAGATGCATTATCTTGCACTTATCCACATTAAATGTCAGTTGCCACAATTCTGACCATTTTTCTAGTTTACCTAAATCATTTGCCATTTGGCTTATCCCTCCTGGAACATCAACCCTGTTACATATCTTAGTATCATCAGCAAAAAGACATACCTTACCATCAAGACCTTCTGCAATATCACTAATAAAAATATTAAAGAGAATGGGTCCAAGTACAGATCCCTGAGGTACCCCACTGGTGACAAGTCCAAGCTTCGAATATATTCCATTAACTACAACCCTCTGTTGCCTGTCACTCAGCCACTGCCTTACCCATTCAACAATATTTGAATCCAAACTTAAAGATTGCAGTTTATTGATAAGCCTTCTATGTGCAACAGTGTCAAAAGCCTTACTGAAATCTAGGTAAGCAATGTCTACTGCACCACCCTGATCTATAATTTTAGTTACCCAATCAAAAAAATCAATAAGATTAGTTTGGCATGATCTCCCTGAAGTAAACCCATGTTGTCTCTGATCTTGAAATCCATGTGTTTTAGATGTTCATCAATCCTATCCTTTAACATGGTTTCCATCACTTTCCCCACTACTGAAGTAAGGCTTACTGGCCTATAGTTGCCCAACTCCTCCCTATTACCTTTCTTGTAAATGGGCACAACATTCGCTAACTTCCAATCTTCTGGGACTACTCCTGTTAACAATGATTGGTTAAATAAATCTGTTAATGGTTTTGCTAGTACACCACTAAGCTCTTTTAATAGCTTTGGGTGTATTCCATCAGGTCCCATTGACTTATTTGTCTTTACTTTTGACAGTTGAATGCAATATTGCAATATTAATAAAACATATATTTTTATAACCAGCATAATTTGGGGACAAACATATTCAAAATTCACTTGAATCGGTTTGGTGGTTCAGGAGATAGGTGGAAGTCATATTTTGACAAAGGAGGGACAAAACAGCCAGTTCCAAATGGTTTGGCAGTGTCCCTGGGACAACGCCCTGCTGGAGAACAATGGGACAGGGGGAGGGGAAGAGGCACACCTTCCCATGGATTAAAAGGGGCAGAAAAAGTGTCCCAAAAGTTTCAATATGTCCATACACTGTTTTTTTTTTATATATATATATCCTTTTTATTGGTTTTGGGTAGTACTCCAGTGCATAATACTTTTGTTGACTCAGCAGCTTATCGACCAAGTTCAGCATATTCAGTTTGCAATATAACACGTACATTTATACATCGCTATGCTATACGTTTTACTTGTGTTAGCTTGTCTGAAACATTTTTCGACATAGTACATTGATCAGCTGTAATCCTTTAGTTGGTGAACAAGCGTAGCTTTTATCTCTTCATGTCATGCATTCAGGTACAGAAAAAAGGATTAAGGGAAGGGTAACATTCAACTTTTAACTTTAACCTGTGTACCTACGTAACCTGGGCTTTACGTAATGTGCACTCGGCTTTGTTTTCGCTACAGGTCCCTTTGGTCCCCATGCCCCATGGTCTCCCCCCACCCCCCTGTCCAGTCTCCATGACCTTGGAACACCTTTATGTATTGCCTTTCCCTTCTGTCCTGTCCCTCGCTTGGAAGCTTAGCCAGCCTCCCCATTGGGTAAGATGTTTCTCAGGTGTTCCTTGCACTCTAAATGCCATCTGCTCATGAAGGCATATGCTATCCACCCTATTTGTTACCTCCTCTGAAGTTGGAGGTGTCTCATTTTTCCACTGTGAGGCTATTGCAATTTTGCCTGTTGTTAATATGTTTAGGGCAGTTGTGGTTGCTGGGTGTCTCGTCGGGTTGGTCATAGTGTTGTAGAATTATAGAATTCTAGAAATTATCTAAGCTAATGCTTTGGCAGGAAGAAATGTGCTGAATAATAAAATGTGTATTTACTAAAAGAACCTTGAAGCTAACAATACTAACTACTCAAAATGGCTGCCAAAGCACCCCTCCCATCGAGTGAACACCTCGTGCTAACAAGATGGCGCCTACATCTTGTGTCCACTCCCGTGTCAAGGATGACATCACCTCTTGATGGGAAGGCATCTAACTAACCACTTAACACCTGGACCAATCAATAGTGTTTATTTGCTGTTATCTTGAATTCTTCAGTGATGTAAAAATGCCTTTATAAGGGTCTGCGCACCCATTTTCTGTTAGAAGCCATTAAACTTCTCCGAAGTTCTTTCATTAACCTGAACTCTGTGTCTCAGTGTGAATTTACTTCTGCGTGCACGCAACTTTATTATCTTTAATTTGGACAGGAACAGATAGTCATTCAAACTAATTGGTTTGCAGAAAATAATCTACTACAGTAGGAAGCGTATGAAGCAAGTAGTGTTCGGATAATGTGGTATGGTCATGCTAGTAGCTGCGTGTATGAGCTTTTGGACAGAAGTCCAGAATGGAGTTATGATTGGGCATTCCCAAAATACGTGTAGCAGCGACCCCGGTTTGCATTTGCTCCTCCAGCATAGTGGGGAAGTATTGGGAAAAATCCTAGCTAGACTTAGGGGGACTAAATACCAGCACATTGCGATTTTGAAATATGCTTCCCATAGGGACAGGCTCTTGGAGGCTCATTTAGTGATATGAAAGGCTTCATGCCATTGTTGTATAGTGAATGACTTCCCTATGTCTTCTTCCCACTTCCTCATGTAAGGGAGTTTGTGTGTGGCCATCACTCCTCTTAGTGCATTGTAGCATAGGGATAGCGGTTTGATGGAGCGGGATGACATAATGTACCATGCAGGAGGTGTTTCTAACTGTTGTGTGTTTACTTCTAAGTTGGTGTGTGTCTGCAGGATGTTCTTGACCCTTAAGTACTTGAATATGTCCCCGGAGTCTAGGGAGAACTCACTTTGCATTGTTGGGAATGCTTTCAGCCTATTTTGGTCATATAGGTCCTGTATTTTGCAAATCCCAAGAGCTGACCATGTCTGGAGCGTTAGATCAGGTGAACTGGTCTGTAATGCTGTGGGGGGGCCTCTTTAAGTAGTGTTTTTGTGTCGATCACTCCTGAGGCCCACTGTTTCCAAATGGTCAGGGTGGTCTTTGTGCACCATAGTGCATCTTTCCCTATGGTTTTCGGTACGTTTGTCCAGAGGGCATTAGTCAAGAACATATCTGAAGCATATCAGACTGGTCCCACCCATACGGGCAGTCCAGATCCGAAATGCAAGCAAGTTCTCTCTGCACGAGAGATAAACCAAATGAGTATTACCCTGCACTCCTACACCCTCAATGGGGATAACCGGAGGGACGGCAGTCGAGGAGGAAGTACCAGCCACTGAAGTCGATTCCAAGACCCCGAGCCTAGTATGGAGAATGTCAAATTGGTGATTAAGGAGTGCAGGCCAGCCAAACTTGGTTGGACTATCCCTTCGTGACTGGGACCAAGGGTTCCAGAGTCAGACTAGGATTGTAATAATCTGAACAGTTCAGCCTTCCTTGCCGTGGTTGGGTAGGCTACATTCCTCTTCCTTAATTCGGCTGTGATCTTCGGGACAGTCCATGCTCTTAGTGAACTAAGACTCGTTGGCTCCCCTCGTTTGGAGGGTGAAACGTTCCTAGCTGGGGTGCTCGGTAGAGGCAGGTCGTCACCTTGGATGGGCTCATTTGACATTCTAGGTAGGGAGAATAGACAACATGTAATAGTGTAAATAATAATTTAACTAATGATGGACTGGCAGTAGCTAGTGCCAGGTGGCAAAATTATATTGTCAGGAGGTTAATTTGGAGAAACTTAGCTAAGTGCCAAGTGGCGAGAGAGGCTTTAACTAAGAATTAGCATGCAGGCATAAATACCCTCTAGTGTTATGCTGTGGAAAACGCCTCAGGTGACGCGTAACTGATAGACAATAAAGTTTGGGCATGACAGGTGAGGCCCTGACTGTACTAATGAGCGAGGCACTAACTAAGGGCTGATGGGCGAATGAACCTTGAATTGAGGTACCAAACTAATTCATAAACACAAATGGCATAAAATAATTAAACAGAAAAATTAAACTACACACTATGGAAAATAATACAGAAAAATACAAAAAAAAATAAAAGCAAAAAATAAAATAAGAGAAAAGTAAAAAGCTTAAAGCACAAAAACATACACTTAATGTACTATCTTTGTTATAGGTCAATTAATTAAAAAATAAATGCAATATTTTTCTTCAGAGAAACACATGAGTTTCCATTTCTGCTAGGCATATTATATTTACAATACATGAACGAACCCTATAACATTTGAATTTTGTCAGTGGTCTAATTCATGAACTCACACAGCAGGAAACACTCTTGATCTTATCTTCACCAATCTCTGTACCACCTCTAATCTCTCCAATGTTCCATTTCCTCTATCTGACCACCATCTGCTATCCATTGACATCCAAAATTTCTCCTGCCCTAACACTGCAACCTCCCTCTACAACTCCACTCTCTCCTCTCAACTAGACATCATGGCACCTCTTACACTTAAACACACTAAGTGCCCACAATTACAACCATGACACACTAACCT
>OW240917.1:133884645-133903778 GCA_933207985.1 Pelobates cultripes | reverse complement strand
AAATTAACAAACCGATCACTGAACTAATTTCATTCACCACCATTTGGCTGCTTGAACACAAAATATTGTTGAGAAAAATTAAACTGTAAAATAAACCCAGTGGAATAACTTAAACATTTATCATAATTCTTATGTCTTACTTGTTACTGATAAAGTTTTTTCATTCTGTGTTTTTATTAATTAGAAACATATATATTATAATAAAATGTATTCATTTTCCTACAAATGCAAAAATAAACATACATTTTGGCCACTGTCTCACCCTTGTGCCACCTTGGTTAGACTATTAATTAAATAAATAAAGTAATGGAGGAGACATAGTCTTCCCACACTAATCCCGCCAATTGTGGGGTCACTAATAAAAAAATGAAAGAAAAACCTATTGTCCCCCCAGCCATGGGTGATGTGTGTTCTATATTATTTACTATCATATGTCTCTTTTTCTTCTTAAATCTTCTTTTCACCCCCAAATAAGGCCAATTAGAAATCAATAAAGTCGTTTAAAAACTTATGGGGAAAAAATTGCAAAAGCAGATGAAAAAAATAAGAAGACTCAGAAATAAATCTTCACTCCGCTAGGACTGACTCAACAAAATTTGATGTTGCAGGGTGGGGAAATTCTATGCTATGCAATATTTAGCAGACATATCCCCGGGATATGGAAAGCAGGGGCATAATAGATTACTGTTCTTTGTTAAATGAACATACATTTTGCAATTTGTCAAACAAACCAAAAAGACGTGCAGAAATTTAGGAAAACCAAGGAAGGAATTTCCAGACAGAGTAACCAAATCTAAATAATATTTTTTTCATGCACTTGTCTAAAATATAGATTTTGGAAAGATTTTCATCAAGATGCTGAATTATATCTGTTGGAATTTGTGCTCATTTAGCCAATTTAAATTAGCAAACTTAAAATGCCTAACATTTTGTTATTTCTTTAAGATTTATTAAAACAGCACCCAATAACATAACATTTATGGGGAAACCTGTTTCAATACTATCTCTAACTAAGAAACACTAAAAACATTTAACAACTGTCTCAGTAAAATATTCAGCATTTTTTTATTAATGTATCACCTAAATAAGTTTCATTCAATGTATCCATTAAAAACTCAAATTACCATTTAAAAAAATCCTCTTAAACCTTATGACCTTGTTTGTGCTAAATATGGGACAATCTGTAAAGAAATGCATGGTTTTATACTCTGTAGGCTTAAATTATATGCCAAATGGCTTCAAAAGACATTTTAATTGCTAAAATGAAAATACGACACACATCAAAGAATCTTTATTTTCTTCACGCTGATGCTACTTAGCTTTTTTGCATATCCATTTAAAGCTGTTAGACTTTATCCTTACTATGGCACCCCTTGAACATCTTTCCCTTTTAAAGCCTTCAAAACTAAAAGCTATGTATGGAATAAAGGCAAATTAAAATGTTAACTTCAAAAAGAATCCATAAAACTTCATGTTAAACTTGATGCGCAATAGTAATTTAAATATTAAACTTTAGCAATTTAAAAAAAAAAACCTCTAAAAGTTTAAAATTTCAGAGTATTACACCTTTTTGAATATGTAGATATACAATTTTATATATATATATATATATATATATATATAGCCTTTTTGAATATGTAGATATACAATTTTATATATATATATATATTTATATATATATATATAAAGCCTTGTGTTTAACTTGCCCTTTATTATGTAGACAATTTTTTAATATTTCTATGCACATGTACTTATTTTTAAAATTAGAGCAAAATATATATTTCAACATATTTGATATTATAATGGAAATGGTTCAGGGAATTACCACCATCTTTGTTTGCATCACTGTCCCTGGACTGCCTCTCACACCCTGCCCCCAGCCTCAGCTTGCTCTCCACCTTCTGTCGGGGAGTCTAAATGGGGGTCGACAAATTGTCACAATGGCATGTTCACTGCGGACACTCATGCCCAATGGGGATCAGACCAGGGCACCACCTCTAGGATGCCATAGGTGCCAGGAGCAGGTAAGTGGTGTTGGGTGTGGTGACAATTATAATGTTAATTTAAATTGCATAATTTAACATGTATGGTATCTACAGATGATGTACTTACATAAACACCAAAATCATACTATAGTAGACTTACAGAATAATTTGGGGCTTAAATGCACTTTTTATGAATTTGAGTCAATTGGCTGATTAGTTGAAATACCATTTTCAAACTGCCATGGGCAAGAATCTCAGGGGAACCAACTCTTCCTGTTCAGTTTTTTAATTCATATCTACAGATGATGTACTTACATAAACACCAACATCATACTATAGTAGACTTACAGAATAATTTGGGGCTTAAATGCACTTTATATGAATTTGAGTCAATTGGCTGATTAGTTGAAATACCATTTGCAAACTGCCATGGGCAAGAATCTCAAGGGAACCAACTCTTCCTGTTCAGTTTTTTAATTCATAATCTCATTCCTGGAACCAAAAAGGGGGGAATGAAAGGAGAAGAGACTATTTATGGGGGAGGAAGGGGTGCAAACAATCAAGATCTTCTGGTCAATCAAGAGATAGAAAAAAAGATTCATGGTTAGAGCACAGCCACTACATGTTTCTTTCTTCCCTAGACTGTGTCATTGATTCTAGTGGGAGAGTTAAGCTAAGCTTGCAGGTGTATGTAGCTAGATATCTTAGATAGCACTTCCAGGGACACTTAAAATACGTTTGAGGGGGAGATAGGATATTGACACTTTGTCTTTGTTCTTAGTGTGCCGCTACGTTACCAATATACAGTTGTTTTTTTGTTTGTTTTTTACTTTTCATCTGTTTGGTGATTGTAAGTCTATCTTTTTGGGAGTTGGTGTGTTCAGCAACAAAGGGGAAAAAATTGCATAGCCGTGGTCAATGTTTCTAGTATGAGACTAGGCTATCATTATATAGTTATTCATTTATTTATAAAGAAAGGAAAGTCCAGTGTGTGCTGTGCCAGGGTGCAAGCATTATGCACTGTTTATTATCATCAAATACACAACTTTACAGTTGTAAATCCACTAAACACTAACCTATTTTGTGACACAAACATCTGTTTGTACTGAATAATGCTGTATTCGTTTACACAATACACATGTATTAATATCTCAAAATGTATTTAAAAAAGAAAAAAAAAAAAACATAATCAATCTCATGTAGTAATTCAAACCTAAAATTGAGGGTGGGTAGGGGAAGGAAACCTGTTTTTCAAAGCATCAGCAGTCATGCAAAGGTTTAAGAGAGTTTGAACAACTCAGCCATGAGGACTAGTTATAACACCATCACCAATGCCTCCACCATTACCACACCTGCCACCATTACTATTATTAGTGTTCAGCTTTAGCACTGTATAAATACATATAATTCAATATCCAGGAGTTTTTTTCCAATCCTTTTCATACTCCAATAACTTGTGCTGTTGTTGCAGCTCCTTCTATCACAGCTACTTCAAGCATTATACCTTCTTGTTATCCTCCTCAAAAAGCAACTAGAGGAGAGCATATAAGAGTCTATGTTGGAGGCCATCAGAGACACACTTTAGGGAGGACTTAGTGCAAAAAATAAAAGTAGTGTTCCCATTTTGCTTTGTTAGGTGTATTGAGGAATCCAGGGATCCTTGTCTATGTTGATTTCTATCTCCTGTTGAATTGCCTCATTTAGTGGAAATAGTTCAAACATCATCTCCTACTAGTGTCAAAAGTAACTCAGCCAATGAGATTATGAATATTAACAACATCACCTCCGTTACCATGATTATTATTCAACCAAGTGCTAGTGTAGAGGCAAGTGTTTTGATGGCTTCATTGTCACACCTGTATCTACACCAGTCACAAGGTGAAGGGCGGAGGCTAATGTATCTCACCAAAGCAAAGTTTCGGATCACTTTTAGAGTCTTCGAGAAGGGTGAATTGGAAAGTGCAAATTGTGTGTCAAGGAAGTGAAAGAATGTCAGTGGTCATCTTACTAGTGCTGGTCTAAACCAACACCAGAATTCCACCAGACACATGATTACTGTGCAATCTGAAAAGTTGCTCTGGTTTTACCTTGATGCTTCAAAACAATCTACTGGAAATCTAAGGTTATTGAGCTTTGTCCTGAATTTATCTGTGATTACTGTGGGCTACCAGTTTGCCCAGGAAGAGCAGGCCCCAACCAACTAGGAATTCTACTATATTGGGAAGTGGAGACTCTCAGGACCCAACAGCAGTAAGATCATTTGGAATCTGTTGGGTTCTAGGTTAATGGTGGAGCATCTAACATGGTCACAGATCTGCAAGATGGTACATTTGTAGGTGTGTGTTTGTATGCACATATCCTAAATCTTGTAGTGAATTGTGAAACATATTTAAGTAAGATTACAGTGCAAACCATACTTGATTTTTGCAGGAGGAATGAGGCAGGAGCAAGACAAAACAGGGCTTCCAACACACCATCTATCACAGGATGTCAGCACGAGATGGTACTCCACTTTAGACAAGCTAAAAGAATTTTGGAACAGCAGAGATCCATCCTTCCTACTATATCTAGTGGTAGCCTATCTTCTGGCTACTCCACTTGCATTGAATTCCCAGTAGAGCATGATAATTGGTTAATAAATTGGTTTGCCAATGCAGCTATTGGCAAAAGCTTGAAGAGCTTGAAAAATAAATGTTCTGGTCAGAAATTGCTGGACCATTGAGTCCAATAAATGTGCTTATTTATACTTTGGAGTGCCTGGACCTTTACTTGCCTACCAATTATGTTTAGGGGCTTGATGCTGGCCTCTGATTTGGTTGCACCTAAGTGTATGGATTTGGAAGAGTGCAGATGCTGGTTTGGTTTTTGCCTTCTAATGATGACCTTCTGGGGTTTTGGGATAAGAAGAAGAATGTTTGACCTGCTCTATGCCAGCAACAACGTCATGTCCACTGACTTCTGACCAGTGAGTGAGTGCTCTTCCTTACATCTGTTAGCTGACAATTGTCCAATCACCTCACCTATCCCCTCCCTATTTTTTTTCAAAATGTATAAAGGTATTCTAAAATCTGGTGGTGAATAAAAAAACAAAAAAAAATATTTCAAATTAAATTACTTGTGCTGAACCTTATAGAGCACTGTTTTTTTCTACAGGACTTTTGCTATCAGGAAAAAGTGATTGGGTGAGGTCAGTTGATGACCCACTTACCTTTTTTTGTCTGGTAAGAACAAAGCTTTTCCATACATTCAGTCTATAGCATCAGTGACCATACTTTAGTAGCAGGCTATGCAAGACTCAACTAATCAGGATAAAACCACCAAAGTGGCATTAAAAAGGACAAGCAGCAGCAGGAATCATTTAATTTAAAAAAAAGAAAAGATTTTGAAAACAAAAAAAAAGTCAGTGGACAATTTTTGACCTACTCACCAATAACACTTTTTTTTTATTAATGACTTTGTATTTACATTAATTAATTTCTGCCGCTATTAGGGTACTGATTTTTTTTTTTCATACCGAAGGTTGGCCACTAAGACTACAGACTACAGCCTGCATTGATCTTTGTTGTCAAATGCCCACTAACTTTCTCATTTAATGTATTTTTGAAATTTCCCTTTTTCAAGTTAGAAGTGTCTCCTGCTGTATCAAAACATCAAAATAGTGAGGTTTTCAAAGTGTATTACAGAGCTTTCGGGCTTTGGCTGCTTAAATAGGCATTACTAAATTTGAAAATAACAGTTATGTGATGTCATAATCACATGAGCATTTGCTAATTAACATAAAAAAATAAAAAATAAAATTAAAATGGAAAATAACACATCTTAGTAGCTAAAGTAGATAAAGACTGTTTCTACTATATGTATATAATTGGAAAAATTAAGTTTATGAAAACATGATGTGGAACTTAAAAAAAAAAAAACTTTTTTTCGGCCGTGGTGCTACTATTAATAAAGTTAAAATCCCCAAAGTAGGACATACACAATAGGGAGCTATGTGGGTGGGTGATAACAGTTCCACATGCGAAGCGTGCTAGTTGAGAGACTATACAATTGGCATGGATCCAACAAAATGGCTGCCATTTACTAGTTTAAATCTATGGAAGAGCCAAGCCTCTAATAAAAAGTAAAGATGGATATGGGGAGGTGGATGCAGAGGAGAGTATAAATTAGAAAGAAGAAGGCGAGAAGGGGAACAGAGATGGCGAGAAGGGGAATGTAAAAACATAATAGGCACAATAGAAAGCCTAATGGGCATAAATACACATTATTATTATTATTATTATTATTATTATTATTATCATTTATATAGCGCCAACAGATTCCGTAGCGCTTTACAATATTTTGAGAGGGGGGATGTAACAATAAATAGGACAATTACAAGAAAACTTACAGGAACAATAGGTTGAAGAGGACCCTGCTCAAACGAGCTTACAGACTATAGAAGGTGGGGTATTGGAAACATTAGGACAAGAAATATCAAGTAGGAGTGAAGCAGAGCTGGAGGAGAGAGCAAAGCACTGTCCCATAGGAGAGAGCAGGAGACGGGTATGTAAGGTAGAGATTACTCCGGGAGCCCATAAGCTTTCCTGAAGAGATGGGTTTTAAGGCCCTTCTTAAATGATTGAAGACTAGGGGAGAGTCTGATGGCAGTAGGAAAGCTATTCCATAGGAGAGGAGCCACCCGCGAGAGGTCCTGCAAGCGTGAGTTGGCCGTACGGGTGCGAGCAGCGGTCAGGAGGTGGTCACGGGCAGAGCGGAGGGTACGAGGAGGGGCATAACTATTAGTGAAGAGATATAAGTGGGGCTAGAATTGTTCTGTGCTTTAACTATGTGGATTAGCACTTTGAATTGACTCCTATAGCATACAGGGAGCCAATGTAAGGACTGGCAGAGGGGTGAGGTGTGAGAGGACCGACTAGAGAGGAAGATCAGTCTAGCTGCAGCATTCATGACAGACTGTAGCGGGGCAATACGGCTTTTGGGGTGACCAATCAGGAGAGGGTTACAGTAATCCATGCGGGAAATTACTAGAGCATGGGCAAGCTCCTTGGTAGCATCTTGCTTAAGAAAGGGGCAAATGCGGCCTATGTTTTTGAGTTGGAACCTACAGGACTTGGCAACAAACTGGATGTGAGGCTCAAAGGTGAGACCAGAGTCAAGTATGACGCCAAGACAGCGTGCTTGCAGGGATGGACTTATGAGGATATCACTGAGTTGAAGGGAGAGCGAGAGAGGAGGATCAGTATTAGGAGGAGGAAAGACAAGGAGTTCAGTTTTAGAGAGGGTAAGTTTCAGAAAGCGTGAGGACATCCAGTCATAGATGGAAGAAAGGCAAGCAGTGACACGTTGCAGGACGGCAGGGGAGAGGTCCGGGGAGGAGAAGTATATCTGAGTGTCATCAGCATACAGGTGGTAGTGGAATCCAAAAGAGGCAATAAGTTTACATAGAGAGGCAGTATAAAGAGAAAATAGGAGGCGACCAAGGACAGACCCTTGGGGAACTCCAACCGAGACAGGACGAGGGGAGGAGGTATCCTTGGAAAAGGAGACACTGAATGAGCGTTGGGAGAGATAGGAGGAAAACCAAGAGAGGACAGAGTCACAGAGACCGAGCGATTGAAGAGTTTGAAGGAGGAGAGCATGATCAACTGTGTCAAAGGCAGCAGAGAGGTCAAGGAGAATTAATATGGAGTAGTGACCTTTGGATTTAGCAGAGATTAGGTCATTAGTCACTTTGATAAGAGCAGTCTCAGTAGAGTGGAGAGGGCGGAAGCCAGACTGAAGAGGGTCAAGGAGAGAGTTGGAATTAAGGAAGCGAGACACACGGTAAAGACAAGTCTTTCCAAAAGCTTTGATGAGAAAGGGAGCAGGGATATGGGACGATAGTTAGAAGGGGAGGATGGGTCAAGAGATGTTTTTTCAGGATAGGTATTACAGTGGCATGTTTAAGGTCAGCAGGAACAGTGCCAGAAGAGAGAGAGCAGTTAAAGATGTGTGTTAGGGTAGGCACAAGACAAGGGGAGAGAGATCTGATGAGGTGAGATGGGACAGGATCGAGCGGGCAAGTGGTGGGGCGAGAGGAATGGAGATATGTACCAAGATCTAGAGAAACTATCGTAAATGAAAATATCTTAATACCTAAGATATAATAGATAAAATAAGCATACATAGAAAGTAAAATGATAAAAATAAAACCTGGTACGGATATATGCAATGATACATGAAAAATAATAATTACACACTTCCCATAACTACATAGATAAAAACAAAAATAAATAAATACATATAAAATAAATATAAAATTCTCTCTATATATATATTTTTTAAAGTATAAAACGTTATTCAAGTCCAAATATGCATTAAAGCCCATGGGGTCTACCATTTGGCTATTCTTGTTTTAAACTTCTTGTAGTAATGCCTACATATTCGAGGCCACAGGGGCTCTCCAACATGTGTATCATCTTTTTTGTATTGCAAGTAATATATATATATATTGTATTATATATTCTATTTTTGTGATATTTGATTAGAATTTTTCAATCTTATTAAAAGATTTATTTGTGCTTCTACATCTTCATGTAAAAAAACAACAACACTGTTTATCTAAAAATATTTTTCTAATTCATTTGTATTTTTTGTATAGTTTTGAGTTAAAAAATATTTTAAATTAGGCGCTCCTCTAAAAACAATATTTTGGTTGGTCAGGTATAATATCTTTGAAAATATAATCTTCCTTTAATATGTGCCAATGCTTTTTGATAATGTTTTTTTTTTTTAATATTTTTGATATTGTTGGTGAAATCCAGTACTATTAGTAGTGTTATGTCTCTTTCATCTTTTTTTTGCATTTTAAAATGTATTTATATCTAGATTCCCTATATCTTTAATAAGGACATCTAGATTGTTGGCATCAGATTTCTTCTCAACTAATCTGTCTTTAAGAACCCTGGCTTCTTCGTTGAAAGTAGTTGTATCTGTACAGTTATTGTTTAGTCTTAGTAATTGGCTTTTGGTATTGCCATTAAGCCATGATAGGTAATGATAACTTGTTAAATCGATAAAAGGATTTGTGTGTACCTTTTTAAGTAAGTGAAAGTTTTTAAGGAATTATTTTCAACATAGATTTCAAGGTGCAAAAAATTATTTGAATTCTTATTAAAATTAGAGCTAAGTTTGATGCATCTATTTTTTGTATTTAAAAAGGACTCAGGACCTTTCCAAATAGAAAATAGATCATCAATATATCAACAATTGCATTAATAAATAAATTGATAAATTGACAATTGAATAGCAGATTCGTCACCCAGCTATAACCACTCTATACAGCAGATTCTTCCAAATCTGCCATAAAGAGATTGGCATAGATGGGACTTAGTCACTATAGTAGTGCTGCTTCTTTTGCAGATAAAATGCATCATAGAACCAAAAATAGTTATTGTTTAAAATTAATTGTTATTTGTGAAGTAGATATTATATTTTGTCTTGTTAAAGCATATTTTTATAGCATTGCACCTGCTATCATGTGATGTGATTGTATAAAGATATTGTACATCACTACTTTCTAGGATATAGTAGGAATACCATTTTATATTTTGTAAGATTTGAAGCAGACTTATACTGTTCTTAAAGTATGATTTAGTATATTGTACAAAGGGCAGGAGGATAATGTCAATGTATTCGGACAAATTAGATAAGATAAAGTTGATCGCAGAAATGTTAATTTTGTTGCATAACTGAGGTCTATTCACTAAACACCAAATGTAAGTGAATTGAACATCAACTTGTGTATTTTGTAAAACTGTACGAGTATATATGAGTGAGTATTGTGCATTCTACTCATGTAATGTAGATTTGTTTCCACTGGTAAGAAAGGCAAAGAGATAGATAAGAGGGTATATATATACACATTAATAATGAATAGTATTCATATTATTTACTAATAATACTTTCAGATTATTGTATCTAATCTGAAAGTATTACCTGTATGCTAATAATAAATAGTATTCATATTATTTACTAATAATACTTTCGGATTATTGTATCTAATCTTCTTGAAACCCCAATGAAAACATTATTGTTAATATTTGTTGTTTGTTTATTAGATTTAAGGTACCTAGTGATTTAATTAAGACCACCTTAAAGGACACATTGGTAACAGCCATGGAGAAGATCCCCACAGTCACAGAACATCTAATCAAGAAGAAACATTGGGTATTTAAACCGGACTCAGGCCAGGGGGCTTTATATTGCTTTTTTACATTTATTTTACCTGTGTTTGTAATAGAGGTCCCTTAAAAAGTCTATGCATAGGACCCTTGCTATTAGATGCAAATTTATGCAATATTTGAAGTATTTATACTGCTGGTATAAAGAACTTTAACTTTATTTGGAATCTTGCTGAAGTTATTTTAACCAAATATCCAGGTATCTGAAGTCCAGTAGGAGTGAACCATTAGGTCCCCCAAAGGTATATGTAGAGTCTGCCCAAAACCTTTCTGATCTACCCCTGTGTTGTGTCAACAGGAACAGCACTTCAAGCAATCTAACACAAATACTACACACAAATGTACATCCGCATTTAAAAGTGAACATTACATCCAAGCACACCTATACTCAAAATCAAACATTACATACAAACACACCCCTGTATTAAAACACTAAAAATATATACAAGCATCCCTTCAATCAAACACCAACACCATACATTATACTGAAGCACCAGTATATGCTGCAGCACTATACAGATATACTACTTAGAACTTTTTTTTTACTTAGGGTGCCTTTGTTTTGACTTGGTTTGCCTTGGAAAAATATTAAAATATTAACCCTTTAAGACCAGAGGGCGTTCTATGCCGTCCCTATTTAGATGGCTCTAAATGTCGCAGGGCGGCATAGAACGCCCTGCGATCTTATGTACTTACCCAGTCGCCAGCAATCCCACGCCGGTGATCGTGGTATGGGGACTCACCTGGGAGCCCAGGGAGTCCCCCTCCGTCCTCTTCGGCCCCCCTGGGCCATGTGATTGCCGTCTAAGGCAATGCCCGCAGGGGGAGTGCCTGTAATGACAGGCACTCCTCGTGCTGTCTGGAAATGAAATAAACATGTTTAATCAGTATAAAAATAAATAATATATACTTAGATCATATATATATTTATTATATATATGATCTAAGTATATATATATAAATATATATATATATACACATATACACACATACACATACACTAAGTGTATTTTAATATTAATATATACATAATTATATATATATATATATATATATATATATATATATATTTATATCAAAATACACGTTAAATGCTATTGATTAAATATATATATAATTTTCATTATATATATTTTTATATATAATAAAAAATAAATAAATATGTAAATACGTTAAAAAATAAAATAAAAAATAATAATAAAAAATAAATAAATAAAATATATATATATATATATATATATATATATATATATATATACATGTGTAATTTTGTTCTAACTGTATTTTAAATTAATATATATATATATGATATCAAAATACATGTAGAACGAAATAAAACATATATCTATATACATAAGTATATACATATATCACTATGTATATACCTATATATAAATAAAAATTATTTAAAAAATATATATACATATATATACACATATATATATATATATATATATACACACGTATATATATATATATATATGTATATAATAATTCTACGTATATATTTATGCAATAATTTTACATATTTAGGTCATTTTAATAATTACAATTTGCAGGACCTGCCTAACAACCCAGGCCGAAAGTTCAGGGAATTTAATTTGCAAGCACTATATTTAACCCTGCAACTTTCCAAGACACCATAAAACCATAAAAAATGGGGGTACTGTTTTACTCGGAAGACTTCGCTGAACACAAATATTAGAGTTTCAAAACAGTAAAATGTATTACAACGACGATATCGTCAGTCACAGTGACATTTTTTGTATTTTTCACACACAAATGGCACTTACACTGACGATATAATTGTTGTGATACGTTTTACTGTTTTGAAACACTAATATTTGTGTTCAGCGAAGTCTCCTGAGTATAAAAGTACCCCTCATGTACAGGTTTAATGGTGTTTTCAAAAGTTACAGAGTCAAATATAAGGCTTGCGTTTCAGTTTTTTCCCATTAAAATTTGCCAGGTTGCCTTTGAGACCGTAAGGTAGCCCAGGAAAAAAAATTACCCCCATGATGGCATACCATTTGCAATAGTAGACAACCCAGGGTATTGCAAATGGGGTATGTTCAGTCTTTTTTAGTAGCCACTTAGTCACAAACACTGGCCAAAATTGGCGTTCAAATTAGTTTTTTGCATTTTCAAATATTAACACTAAGTTTGGCCAGTGTTTGTGACCAAGTGGCTACTAAAAAAAACTGGACATACCCCATTTGCAATACCTTAGGTTTTCAACTTTTGCAAATGGTATGCCATCATGGGGGTAATTCTTATTCCTGGGCTACCATATGGTCTCAAAGGCAACGTAACCAATCTGGCGAATTTCAATGCAAAAAAGTGAAAAATTTAACACGCTATATTTGACCCTGTACCATCCCAAAACACCATAAAACCTGTACATAGGGGGTACTGTTTTACACGTGAGACATTGCTGAATACAAATATGTGTATTTTATTGCAGTAAAAGCAAACAGTATTTTGACATTCACAGTTAAAATGTCACATAGAACTAAGAAAATTTTAAAAAATCTTATTTTCTCCCTTTTTTTATATTTTATTCATATTAAATTATGTACCATACCTAAATATTTGATGTTAAATGAAAGCCCTGTTTCCCCTGAATAAAATGATATATAATAAGTATGGGTGCATTTAATATGAAAGAGGTGAATTACTGTTGGACAGACATATATAGCGCAAATGCCAGGTTTTGTTTACGTTTTCTATAAGATACTCACAATAACAAATATATGAGTATCCACTGGAAATCGAATAACCAAAATAATAAATGTAAATAAATACTATGAAAGATAATAGATGGAAATATATAAAATAAGAGAATACAATAGAAAATATACTAGCAGAAGATCAGATGGAAAAAGAAATAAATGCCTAATGGCTTACCTCCCTTCCTAATGTCTCTAAAAACAATCACTAAAGTTCACAGACTTAGACTTTAATATAATCCTCAATAGGTCAATGTCTGTGTCTACAGTCTTCTATCAATAAAAATAATAATAATAAGAGACATTAGGGACTTGCTAATACCCAGTGGGGTTCAAAAATGCTCAGAATATAAACATACTGATAAATTACACTACTTGTTAGTGATATAAGGATATAGATTACCTTAATAGGAAAAATAACCAACTATCAGGGATAAATAGTAGTACATTTTATACAGGATTACTACACAGTTAAACTCTGGATACTTAGTAGACAAATTGATCCAATAGATAGTAACAAAAAAGAGCGATATTAATGTAGCTAAACGCTGTATATTAAGTAATCCAATAGATAGAAAGTATCCAAATATGTCTGTAGTTATCAGCTCCACTTATATAGGGTGTAAGTCAATAAAAGAGGTAAAGAGAAAAGTGAAAAGACGTGCTAAATGTGCAGAACCATACTTAGGGTGTTGGTTGCCTGCACATTGTGATAGAGTGCCCTGTGAGTGAGAAAGTGAGGGGAAAAAAAACCCCTCAAAACCCGACGCGCGTTTCGGTGCCTTTGTGATGCACCTTCATCAGGGGCTAAATCCGTACTGACCAGCGGGTCTCTCTTATAAGTACATGATATAGCCCAACTTTACCGGTGCCGATCTTCTCAATATGGATAGATGCTTACCATGTAAACATAGGTTATTTGTGGTTATATATTGATAAGACAAAATAAATAGGCAATATACAGGTATTTATAACTGTCTGTATTAATCACTACAGGTTTATCATTAAAATTAACCCTTTATAGGAAGCTTCAACTTGGGTTTCCATAAAAATTTATCACTACCGGTATTTATTACTAACAATTAATCATGAGAATTAACCCTATGTGAGAAGCTTTTAATTATAACTGCCAAAATTATATATGTTAAGCCATCATTATAGTCGATAGCAAATTATCATTGACTTAGATGGTCTCATAATAGTGATACAACCTAATTATACCGGTACCGATCTTCATTATATAGTATCCATCAGACGAACATACCTAAACATTATTGAATAGGCAATATAACTAGCGAATTATCCATATATTCCACAGAGGAATAGAATGCCCTATGTGGAATGTATTATCACAAAAAGAACGGCATCAGGGGAATATTAATTTCACTGGACATTCGCTAACCAACTGCTGCAAATGACTTACTTATCTATATCAAAAAAAGATCCAATCTTGGAAGAGCACATACTGAACTAACCACATTTAGATTTAAAGTGACAGTGTATTACTGGAAAGCAAGAAATTAATCCTATTAGTATAGATAAATATTGTTTATATTATTTAAATAGGTAAACATTGATAACTTCCAAATTAGCTTTAACTCGTTGTAGGAGTTTGTTTTATCTAGATCTCCTTTTCTTGGGCCCATTTAAATTTTTTCAACACCATTAAACCTTAACGCCTGCGCCGAACCACCATGTTGAATTTTCAGATGTCGCGAAATTGGCGTATCTGTCTGTCTTGTTGGATTCACAGAATTTATATGTTCTAAGATGCGGTTTTTAAATGGTCTAAAGGTCTTGCCAACGTATTTTAAATTACAACTACAGGTGATAAGGTAAACCAGTCCTTCTGTCTGGCAATTGAAAAAGGATTTTGTTGTATAGGTTTCTGAATTTGTTGAATTAGAAAAAGTTTTAGATTGTTTCTTGATATATTTACATGCTTTACAGCGACCACATTGATAAGTACCCACTGCAGGAGATTTTAGCCATGTGTTTGTGGCTTTATATGTAGAGAGATGGCTAGGTACCAGGATATCGTTGAGATTTAGACCCCTTCTCGCTGTAAGAGAGACATAAGGAGTCAAGACCTCTTTGAAATGTGTATCCTAGTAAAGTAGTGGCCTGAACCTTTCCATTGACTTTTTAACTCTATTCCAACCTAAGTCAAATGTCCCAATACATCTGATAATATTTTGATTTTTAATCTGAGGAGGATTGTGTAATATCTGGCTGTGTTTTTCTTTAGTTTAATAAGTCTTTTATGTATATATATATAGATATTTCTTCTTTTGGGTCAGGCTTGCCACAATAATATATGTCTATATTATTGAAAAGTACTAATACGCAATCTGACGTTCTTTATAAAAAATAAGTATTTATTCTACATTCAACAGCAAACAATAATATACTTAACAGATGGTATTTCTTAACGACGTTACAGAGAGTCGTCTTGACATCAGAGAGGAGAGCCAAATGGATCGTAGCAGGAAGAGCGTGTAATCCTTTGTCCTTGGCTCTATATAACCCAAATTACGTCATAACGTTTAGTTTAGACTCTGCCATATAAGGAAGTTCCCTATATAAAGACCACCTCAAATCTCTTATACAGCAAATTCCAGAGACCTCATGGTACAGAATAGCAAACACCATCTGTTCTGTTTAACCCATTAGACAACCACACCTTAATATGTATTTGAATAGGAACATACAGAATATGCAATATTCTACAGATTGTCAGTTAGCAAATCAGTTCTTTGTGTCGAAAGTGCCCTTTGATATGCTTTTTTAAGGCATTTATTAGGATAGCCTTTAGATTTAAAATGAGACCTGAGAGTTTGGGCTTTTATTTTAAAGTCATCCTGAAAGGAGCAGTTCCTTCTTAATCGAAGGTATTGGCCTGTTGGTATCCCTCTCTTCAGTGCAGGGGGATGACAACTCTCCCAATTCAGGAGATTATTAGTTGCTGTGGGTTTCTTATAAAGTGTGGTAGATATGTTATTCTGTGTGGTCTCTAAAGTAATGTCAAAAAAATTCAATGTGTGTCCACCAACCTCATGTGTAAACCTAAGGTTGATGATGGCATTAATATTCAAATCCTCAACAAAATTATTAAACAGGTCATCAGGGCCTGTCCAGACAATCAGGACGTCATCAATGAAGCGTTTCCAAAGATTGACATATTTCACATATTTGGTAAATTGTGGACTAAATACAACATTTCTTTCCCACCAACCTAATTGAAGGTTAGCGTAAGAGGGGGCACACGTCGTCCCCATAGCGGTACCCTTCACTTGGTGGTAATATTTGCCTCCAAACAGGAAATAATTGTGTGTAAGTATGAAATGTAAAAGCTTTAGGACAAAGTCACTATGTTCCTTTAGTGTTGAGTCCCTCATATAGAGAACCTTTAGACCATTTAAAAACCGCATCTTAGAACATATAAATTCTGTGAATCCAACAAGACAGACAGATACGCCAATTTCGCGACATCTGAAAATTCAACATGGTGGTTCGGCGCAGGCATTAAGGTTTAATGGTGTTGAAAAAATTAAAATGGGCCCAAGAAAAGGAGATCTAGATAAAAAAACTCCTACAACGAGTTAAAGCTAATTTGGGAGTTATCATTGTTTACCTATTTAAATAATATAAACGATATTTATCTATAATGATAGTATTCATTTCTTGCTTTCCAGTAATACACTGTCACTTTAAATCTAAATGTGGTTAGTTCAGTATGTGCCCTTCCAAGATTGGATCTTTTTTTGATATAGATAAGTAAGTCATTTGCAGCAGTTGGTTAGCGAATGTCCAGTGAAATTAATATTCCCCTGATGCCGTTCTTTTTGTGATAATACATACCACATAGGGCATTCTATTCCTCTGTGGAATATATGGATAATTCGCTAGTTATATTGCCTATTAAATAATGTTTAGGTATATTCGTCTGATGGATACTATATAATGAAGATCGGTACCGGTATAATTAGGTTGTATCACTATTATGAGACCATCTAAGTCAATGATAATTTGCTATCGACTATAATGATGGCTTAACATATATAATTTTGGCAGTTATAATTAAAAGCTTCTCACATAGAGTTAATTCTCATGATTAATTGTTAGTAATAAATACCGGTAGTGATAAATTTTTATGGAAACCCAAGTTGAAGCTTCCTATAAAGGGTTAATAGCCTATGTTTACATGGTAAGCATCTATCCATATTGAGAAGATCGGTACCGGTAAAGTTGGGCTATATCATGTACGTATAAGAGAGACCCGCTGGTCAGTACGGATTTAGTTCCTGATGAAGGTGCATCACAAAGGCACCGAAACACTCGTCGGGTTTTGAGGGGTTTTTTTCCCCCTCACTTTCTGTAATACTTCTTTATTTGGAACTCAACTGCAGAAATTTTAATTCCAGTAACTGTTAGTTTTACCTCTTTTTGTTACTGATGTGGAGGAGAGGATACTGTAGCTTTAAACCTTCAAGCAGGATGTTAATTGCAAGGAAAAAATAAGCCACTGATGATTTGCACAAAGCCAAACAGTCCCAATTTAAGAATAGTGCAGAGAATGTATGCAGAGTTAGGTTAGGTAAATTGTGATAGAATAACTGCAAGCAAAATTATCAATGAGGCAAGACAGAATTGCAACTAGGAATAAATTGATTGTTGGAAGTAGAATTAAGCCTTATAAGCAGTTCCTTATTTATAACAGAGAGTAACTTGATTGAATGACACAGTATTGAGCCTTAGAAACAGTCTCTTATTAGTAACAGAGAGTAGCTTGATTGTAGGAACTAATACTTAGCTTAAGAGGCAGTTCTGGAACTGAAGAGCTTAATAAAATCCAATAGTTGTGTAGAGGAATAGAAGTCCGTTTAGCAAGCCGAGGTCAAGGAGTGGAGAAGGAGGGTAGTCGTCCCAGAGCGTTATTCGGTACACGGTAAGTTCAAAATAGAGCAGCTGGTAAGTTTTACAGACACCTGTGCAATAATCCAGCCCTTTGAATCTGGCGCGGTCTTCCTATGTAGCGTGGAAGGACCGCGTCAGAAAAAAGGGGCGGGGCGAAGCTCCGTGAACCCGGAAGTGGGTTCTTTCGGCGAAAAGCACGGCAGGTATAACCTGACAGTACCCCCTTCCCATGGGGCATCCTCTGGGTGCACTTCATTTCGGTTTGGAGGGATAGTGCTTGTGGAATGCAGCAACTAACCTTTTTGCATGTACATTAGATGAATCTTCCCAAGTGTCTTCATCAACTCCATAACCTTTCCATCTAATAAGGTATTGTAGGGAGCCACGGTGGACACGTGAATCCAAAATTTTATGTATTTCATATTCCTCTTCACCGTGGACAATGACAGGTTCAGGAGTTGTCACTACATCTCTATTGAAAGCATCAGGGATGTGTGGTTTAAGCAAGGAGACATGGAATACTGGATGAAGTTTGAAACTTGGAGGAAGTTTTAGTTTAACAACGTTATCATTAATGACTGTAATTACTTGAAAGGGACCAAGAAAAAGAGAGCTCAATTTCTTTGAAGGGCGGTTTGTGGTAATATTCCTCGAAGAAAGCCAGACGAAATCTCCTATTTTGTAATGAGGGGGAATTCTTCTTTTATTGCCAAAAAACCTTTTCTGGTTATTTAGGGCGAGTTGAAGATTCTCTAATTCTAATTTGAGAAATAGGGAGGACATAAATTCGTTTTTAGATGTAACAGTAGGATTGGATGAAGCAATAGTTTGGATGGGAAATGAAGACGGATGGAACCCATAGTTCGAGAAGAAGGGAGTCATTTTCGTACTGGAGTGAATAGTATTGTTGTAAGAAAATTCAGCCATAGGTAACCATGTGGTCCAGTCATCTTGTAGGTATGAACAATAACATTGCAGATACTGTTCCAAACATTGATTAACCCTCTCTGTTTGTCCATTAGTTTGGGGATGATAGGCAGATGAGAGTTTGCGTTGAATTTGAAGGGAGAGACACATCTCTTTCCAGAATTTGGAGGTAAATTGTGTCCCCCTATCAGAAATAATTTCTTCAGGAAGTCCATGAAGCTTTACAATATTATCTATAAAGACTTTGGACAATTCTGCGGAGGAGGGCAATTTTTTTAAAGAGATAAAATGGGACATTTTTGTGAAGCGGTCCACAACGACAAGGATAGTGGTGAAATGTTGAGAAGGTGGGA
>OW240917.1:133874480-133884545 GCA_933207985.1 Pelobates cultripes | reverse complement strand
CCAAATTAACTTTTTAGCACCTAAAAAATTTGAATGTTTAAAAATGAGCTTTAACAACAGTATTTGACGGTTCTATTTGACTCTCAGATATGAATTGCACCGCAGGTCGCAAATGTACTATTTAGCACCAAAAAAAATTAGAATTTTTAAAACTGCACTGTAAGCACGGTACTTGACGGTTCTATTTGACTGTCAGATATGAAGTGCAGGCCCCAAATTTACTTTTTAGCACCTAAAAAAATTGAATGTTTAAAAATGTGCTGTAACCACAGTATTTGATGGTTCTAGTTGACTCTCAGATATAAAGTGCACCGCAGGCCGCAAATGAACTATTTAGCACCAAAAAGTTTGATTTTTTTTTAAACCAACAATGTAACAGTAGTATTTAAGGGTTTTATTGGACTGCAAGAAATGCAGTACGCAAATGTACTATTTAGCACCCAAAACAATTGCAGTATTTAAAAATGCCTAGATGTTGCTGTAGCGGAGAGGTAGTATAATCCACAGTATCTCCGCTGGGTAACAGGAACAGCATAAAATAATCCAGGTAAATAAATACAGCATACAATAATCCCGGTAGCGTTGTAAGAATCCTTCCCTCCCAAGAACTAGACAACACATAGGCTGGGAGTCAACTCAGTTTCTATTCACAAGTCACAGTATTTATGCAAGTCCCCATGCAAGTGGTTTCCCTACTGACATTGCAGGGGTTATACAGTAGGGGACTACATGGGGGACTTCACAACCTGGACATTTCTCCCATCATGCACTGCTGGACGAGAGGGATACTCCCACTAGAATATACAGTTAAGTGGATTATCCCTCCGTGCAGCAGAACCAATATTTCACATTAAAATATATAACTTTTCACATTATTCACTCTATTTAAACGAATGGACGTTTGGTAGATAGCTGGGGTCTGAGCGTACAGTTTGTGAGAATACCGCTAAGATCCCAGCATAACTAACCGAACGCAACGCGAAACACACATTATATTCAAGTTATATTCAAAGTACCGATTGACCAGTGGTATTCATGCCGTCGAGTAGCCGATTTTAGTTCCAGGCGATCGACGACCAAATACCACTGGGCTAACAAAGGATCCAAGATGGCCAACCGCCGCGTGGTCGGTAGCCGAAAGACGGCCACCTAGGAAAGCAGTTAACTACTGATTGCAACAATGTTGCAATCGGTTAATGGGCGCCACATGACCTCCTGTGTGTGGTCGCCCATTTGGTAGTTTATTCGTTTCACGAACAGTGTTGAAATTCACTGTTCGTCAAACTATGGTATGAATGCTGGTGGCTTCCATGCCGCCAGCATGCGAATGCTCTTGTTGGCCCACAGTTGCCAACTGAGCTACCAGAACAGGATTAAAGTAATGTGCCTGGCACACATGCAGTTGCAAGTGCATTACTCTCTGTGGCACTGGGCTCAGGGCAGGGTAGAAAAATGTAGTATAGCACCCCCAAAAATAATCGCTGTAGTTTGCAGATTCAACACCAGAATTCTTTCCTAATCTGTCCCTCACAGCTGCAGCATCCTGTCCCTACACTAATAAGAGCTCATGTTACGTGCGGCACTACGTGACTCCAGCTTATATATAGAGGCTGGGTCACATGCTGCACTGGCCAATCACAGCCATGCCATTAGTAGGCATGGCTGTGATGGCTTCTAAGGGCACACGAGTCAAACGCTTGTTGATTGGCTGCCCTGCAGCCTTTTTTAAAACACGCCATTAAATCGCCGAACACCGAACTCCAACCCGAAATACTCTCATATGTCCGTGTTTGGTTCCAGGGTCCAAAAATCGTAATGTTCGGTACGAACCCGAACTTTACATTCTGGGTTTGCTCAACTCTAGTGTTGAGTTCACCTTCATGTGCCATAGTCCTTGGGTTTCCGTGGTTGAGGAAGCACAACCCTGTTATAGATTGGGTCACTTTGGACATATTGTCTTGAGGTTCTACCTGTCTATCACAGTGTATCATACCTATGCATTCCATTTGTTCACTTAACCTGCCCTCGGCCCCTCCTCTCTCTACCTCAGTGCCTCCACAGTACGCTGATTTAGCCTAGATCTTCGAGAAAAGAGAGGCCAAAAAAATCACCATCGCCCTTATGATTGTGCGATTGATTTACTACCAGGGACTTTGCCACCTAAAGGTCGCGTATATCCCCTCTCTGAGCATGAGAATAAGGTCATGGAAGAATAGATTGAGGAGTCCCTAAAGAAAGGGTTTATCAGGCGATCTTCAGCTCCGGCAGGTGCTGGCTTTTTCTTCGAAGAAAGAGGGTGATCTCAGACCCTGTATAGTCTATGGGGGTCTGAACAAAATAATGGTTTAGAATATTTATCTGATTCTGCTTATCACAGAACTGTTTGACCGCTTAAAGGATTCCAAGTAGATTACTAAACTGGATCTCAGAGGGGCGTATAATCTGGTCAGGATAAGTGAACAAGACGAGTGGAAGGCCGCTTTCAACAATTGCACTGGCCCTATGAATATTTAGTGATGCCCTTCAGCCTGTGTAATGCCCCTGCTGTCTTCCAGGACTTTATCAACGATGTCCTCTGATATTACATGCACATATGTGCTGTAGTGTATCTGGATGACATATTGGAATACTTGGAAACCCACCATAATTATGTCAAATCGGTACTGCTAGAAAACGGTCTGTATTGCAAACTAGAGAAGTGCCTCTTTGATCAGACCTCTGTGCAGTTCTTGGAGTACATCATATCTGAGAAGGGTTTCAGTATGGACCCTAAGAAAATGGAAGCCATTAAGAATTGGCCGCTTCCACAAGGACTTAAGGCCATACAAAGATGTGTGGGTTTCACTAACTACCACAGAAAATTCATAAAGAATTTCTCCTCTGTAGTAGCCCCAATAACCAAGATGACCAAAAAAGGGGTTAATCCCCGTGTTTGGGGTTCTGAGGCTCTTGAGGCTTTTGAAACACATAAAGAAGCGTTTACGTCAGCTCCTGTTTTGTACCACCCTGACCCTTCGCTGCCTTTTATTGTCGGAGTTGATGCGTCAGAGTCAGGTGTTGGTGCAATACTTTTTTCAGAGAAAAATCTACAATGATCTTCTTCACCCATGTTGTTTTTTTCTCCAAGAAACTGTTTGATGCAGAGAAAAACTATGATGTGGGGAACAGGGAATTGCTGGCCATAGTTTTGGAATTTAAAGAGTGGAGACACCTGGCGTTGGCTTTGTCTCTCTGTAGCGAAATGGGTTTCACCACAATACCTTTTTTGCTGAGGGCAGTCCGCCCACCGTATTTGTTACTGTATTTCAGTTACTTGCCCTGTTGGTTACATGAGGAAACAAGTAACAATGTAATATTAACTCTTGTCCGTCTGTTTTTTTGGTAAGAATCCTATTTCAACTATCTTACATCATATTTTTTGACAAACGAACAAACTACCGAACAACCAGGCCACCCCGGAGAGGAGCGTGGCATCAATTGACCTCCCTAATGTTGTTCACACTGTTTTAATTGCCAACCTCAAAAACTAACTGGGTGTTCACTGGTTGGCTGCCGTTCGCCATACGAATATGTGGTGGTGGCCATCTTAACATACGAATTGAACCAGAAGTGTTTGGTTGTCGAGTGTCTGGAACCCAAATCAGACATGCAATGGCACGAACTTCCATCCTCACATAAGTTCAAGGCAACAGAGCAGCGTTCGGTTAAAAGAACCATACGAATGGAGGAAATTAAACGAATGAAGACACAAAACATTCTGTTGAATATTTTCATGCAATTCAACCTCCCGAACGGAGAACGACTGCACACCCAAAACTCATGGAACTATTCTCGGCTTACACCTCGTGTGCGGTCGGTAAAACTAAGACATCCATAAAACTTTCGAACCCCTGAACCAATCTGGGTAATTTTTCAGTATTTTGCTTCCCCAGATAGGGGCTGTCATGGGATGTTGGAATTGTGAATATAGGATATGTTTTGGGGTGTTTCCAGAAAAGTATGAACATTTAGATTTTTCTGCTTTGGGATAATTGAGTTGATACAGTAATTAACTCAATTATCCCCTGAGTAGAGGGGAGGGATTGTATGCAGTTTATGGGAGTGTCGTGTGACTTAACTCGGTTTTTACTGGTTGATGTATATTTTTATCGGTGCCCCACAAGGTGCACCTGGGTAGTAACCTTTGGGGCAAAACCTGCATAAAAAGCCAGCCTGCCCATTAAAGGATCAGTTCTGCTCCTAATACTGAGTGTCGTCCATTTGTCGTCCATTTATCTGGAAGGATGAGGGGACATTTGTGTAGCATATTGTTTTTATGCCTGCTGTCTTGAAGTTTCCTGTTTGTTCCTGAGTTTCTGTTGGAGTAACCAGCAGAGAAGGAGCCCTGCTACCACTGCTCTCCGCTACACTCTTGTTATTCCGTCTCTCTGTTTCCCTTGACCTTGGCTTGTGTTTTGACTATCCCTTTTTGCATAATCCGACCATTTTAAGGAACAATATTGCAATTCTCTCTACACTGTCCTGTCTGTGTGTTAGGGTTCCCTAGTGAATGTTACAGAAATAAAATTGACTCAAATCAGAATTTAGGATTTTGAGTGGTTGAATGTATAAAGATGATGCAGTCATTCATACATTCTGTTAACAGACTAACAGACATTCATTCTGTTAACAGAATCCATAACAGACATCTTTATACCTGCTGGCACTTTAATTAGTTAAACTCTGAAAAAGTAATCCTGAGGTATGAAAATCTGATCATAATCTTTCTGTTTTAAACATCAATGATCCTCTTAAAGCATGTCTTTTAAAGAAGTGATTTTGATGGTATTATAGAATATAACATTGTAACATCTATTTCAAGTGCCACCAAATTGTGATTAGATTACCTCATTATGATGTTTCAAAATATCATAGCAGGGTGGACATTAAGCACTGGACATTCCCTTTATTGTTTTTTTTTTTTTTTTTAACCAGCTGAAAACATTGTGGCAAAAAACAAGGGTCTGCATCCATAGCATCTAGCCACCATTTTAAGCTGCTGTTATAGTACCTGCAGTATCCCTTTAAGCCCCAAGCTTCAAGTAACATTTCAAATATGGAGGCTGCATTACCCACAAACTTCACATAAAAAAATGGGACTTTCAGAGTGTCTACTCATTTATCTCCTAAATGTCAGAATATGAAATAACATAATGTGTTCTACCATCACTCTCTGAAAGAAAATGTATCTATTATACTATAGAACAGTGGTTCTCAAACGTTTTTAGTTTTAAAGGTGCCCTTAACCCTATAAGATCAAATGTACAAGTTGTGATCAAAACAAAACTTAAACAAATACAAGAGGAAAAAACATCTACAAGTGGTGGCTGTCTAGAAACAGACTAATCCACTCAACCTGTAGAATCACACCTTATAAGACACTCCAGAGGTGTCTTGGGGCATAACCCCTGATAAAGAAATCTATAAGATACTCACAATAACAAATATATGAGAATCCACTGGAAATCAAATAACCAAAATAATAAATGTAAATAAATACTATGAAAGATAATAGATGGAAATACATATAATAGGAGAATACAATAGAAAGAATACTAGCAGAAGATCAGATGGAAAAAGGAATAAATGCCTAATGGCTTACCTCCCTTCCTAATGTCTCTAAAAATAATCACTAAAGTTCACAGACTTAGACTTTAATATAATCCTCAATAGGTCAATGTCTGTGACTACATAAGAGAATAAATAGTTGCAGCGCACTCAGACTACAAAAAAATATAATACAAAGAAGGCTACTAAAATGCCTATCTGAGAATAAATATGGTGATTTGGTTCCACCATATGGCCATATGTTGTTAAGCCCACCACTACTTTCAAAGTACCCCAATATTGGTGGGTCCTACGCTAAAAATGTGGGGGGGAAATTAAATAGTACTAGTGTTGAAAATAATCCCCATATTTATTCTCAGATAGGCATTTTAGTAGCCTTCTTTGTATTATATTTTTTTGTAGTCTGAGTGCGCTGCAACTATTTATTCTCTTATGTATGAAGTTTGGTCACTGCGGCAGCACCTTTCATGCAAAATGTAGGTCCCGGGAGTGCCCCCTATCCTTTTTCTGAATGTCTGTGACTACAGTCTTCTATCAATAAATTAATAATAATAATAAGAGACATTAGGGACTTGCTAATACCCAGTGGGGTTCAAAAATGCTCAGAATATAAACATACTGATAAATTACACTACTTGTTAGTGATATAAGGATATAGATTACCTTAATAGGAAAGATAACCAACTATCAGGGATAAATAGTAGTAAATTTTATACAGGATTACTACACAGTTAAACTCTGGATACTTAGTAGACAAATTGATCCAATAGATAGTAACAAAAAGAGCGATATTAATTTAGCTAAACGCTGTATATTAAGTAATCCAATAGAAAGAAAGTATCCAAATATGTCTATAGTTATCAGCTCCACTTATATAGGGTGTAAGTCAATAAAAGAGGTAAAGAGAAAAGTGAAAAGACGTGCTAAATGTGCAGAACCATACTTAGGGTGTTGGTTGCCTGCACATTGTGATAGAGTGCCCTGTGAGTGAGAAAGTGTCAGGTTATACCTGCCGTGCCTTTCGCCGAAAGAACCCACTTCCTGGTTCACGGGGCCTCGCCCCGCCCCTTTTTTCTGACGCGGTCCTTCCACGCTACATAGGAAGACCGCGCCAGATTCAAAGGGCTGGATTATTGCACAGGTGTCTGTAAAACTTACCAGCTGCTCTATTTTGAACTTACCGTGTAACGAATAACGCTCTGGGACGACTACCCTCCTTCTCCACTCCTTGATGGCTTGCTAAACGGACTTCTATTCCTCTACACAACTATTGGATTTTATTAAGCTCTTCAGTTCCAGAACTGCCTCTTAAGCTAAGTATTAGTTCCTACAATCAAGCTACTCTCTGTTACTAATAAGAGACTGTTTCTAAGGCTCAATACTGTGTCATTCAATCAAGTTACTCTCTGTTATAAATAAGGAACTGCTTATAAGGCTTAATTCTACTTCCAACAATCAATTTATTCCTAGTTGCAATTCTGTCTTGCCTCATTGATAATTTTGCTTGCAGTTATTCTATCACAATTTACCTAACCTAACTCTGCATACATTCTCTGCACTATTCTTAAATTGGGACTGTTTGGCTTTGTGCAAATCATCAGTGGCTTATTTTTTCCTTGCAATTAACATCCTGCTTGAAGGTTTAAAGCTACAGTATCCTCTCCTCCACATCAGTAACAAAAAGAGGTAAAACTAACAGTTACTGGAATTAAAATTTCTGCAGTTGAGTTCCAAAAAAAGAAGTATTACAGAATAATCCAGCCTTTCAATGGAACCAGCAGATATTAACTCTCAAGTTTCTGCCCTGACAAATAGAGTGGATACAATTGCTCAGGGTTTACAAGAATTGCAGATTACAAACGAGAGAATATTAACCTATGTCAGAGACATGCAAGGTCATCTTCCTCATGCCGCTCTTCAATCAGCTAGCGATCCTGCTGTCTGCAATCCAGAAATTTTTTATGGAGATAGATCAAAGTTCAGAGAGTTTTTGAATTCTTGCAAACTTCTAATAGCTTTAAGACCTAGATCTTATCTCACTGAAAGATCTAAAGTCTGTTCTGTGATCTCTTTTTTAAGAGGTGAAACTTTTTAGGGAATGATGATCCCATATTAGATTCATTGGATGAGTTCTTTGAAGCTATGTCTTTATTATATGAAGATCCTTATAAACAAACTACTGCTGATTTAACCATCAGAACTCTACACCAAAAGAATAGACCTGTTGAAGATTATATTGCAGAATTTAAAAGATGGGCTACAGAAACCCAATGGAATGACATTACTTTACGCAATCAATTCCGTCTCGGATTATCAGAAGCTGTGAAAGATGAACTCTCCCGTACCGAACTCCCTCCTACCTTAAATGCATTGATTCAACTTTCCATTAGTATTGATAGACGTCTAAGAGAAAGAAGGGCTGAAAAAGTTCTTACTAATTCTACTTGGAGAAAACCATTCACTCCTCCAAAATTGCCTGAAAAAATTCCTCCTCAAACTGAACCTATGGAAGTAGGTATAATAAGAAGTCCTCTTACTTCTGAAGAAAGAACAAGAAGGAGACAACTAAACCTATGTATGTATTGTGCCTCAAAAGAACATCTAATTCCCGAATGTCCTCTACTGAAACATTCAAAAGGTGGTAAGCATCATTCATCTACTTCTATATTGAACGTCCTACAAAAAAAACAAAACATCTACTTATTTTTCTATATCTTTCATATTACAGTGGGACACAAAAAGAATTATGACTGAGGCCATAATTGATTCCGGTGCTAATGGAGCCTTCCTTGATTTTTCCTTTGTTACAAAAAATAAAATTCCTTGTGTTCAAAAAACTAATTTTGTTCCAATCAGAGTTATTGATGGTTCATTTATATCCTCAGGACCCATAAAAGATGAGACAATTCCTCTAAGAATGATTACCAACAACGTTCATTCCGAATTCCTTACATTTGATGTTATTAAATCTCCACTTTATCCAGTCATTCTAGGAATTAATTGAAAGGTTGAGAACCGCAACTATATTCACTAAACTAGACCTTCGTGGCGCATATAACCTCATTAGAATAAAACAGGATGATGAATGGAAGACCGCTTTCCGGACAAGATATGGTCTCTACGAATATCTTGTGATGCCTTTTGGGCTCTGTAATGCCCCGGCAACTTTTCAACATTTTATAAATGATATCTTTAGAGATCTCTTGGATGTATGTGTTATTATCTATTTAGATGATATCTTAATATATTCTAACAATCTGGACGAACATAGGAAGCATGTAAGATGGGTTCTATCTAGATTGAGAACACACAAATTATACGCTAAACCCGAGAAATGCCTTTTTGAGGTTACTGAATTCTCTTTTCTAGGATATATTATTTCACCTCATTCCTTGAAGATGGATAATTCCAAAATTGAATGTATTATTAACTGGCCCGTCCCTACTAGTACAAAGGAGTTGCAACAATTTCTTGGATTTGCAAATTTCTATAGAAAATTTATTAGAAATTACTCAGAGATATCGCATCCACTTAATCTCCTTAACAGTAGTAAGCGTCCTTTTAATTGGAATGAAAATGCACAAACAGCCTTCAACGAATTAAAAAGAAGATTTACAACTGCCCCCATTCTTCAACTGCCTAATCCAACATTCTTAAATGTTCTTGAAGTAGATGCATCAGATACAGCTATCGGAGCAGTACTTTCTCAACAAAAAACACCTCAGGATCTGCTCCATCCAGTTGCTTTCTTTTCAAGATCCTTGAGCTCCGCTGAAAAAAATTATCCTATTGGTGAAAAAGAATTGTTAAGTGTTAAAGCTGCCTTTGAAAATTGGCGTCATCTTCTTGAAGATACAAAACACCCTATAGTGGTTTATACTGATCATAAACATCTTGAATATCTCTATACTAACAAAACCCTTTCAGCTAGACAAGTTAGATGGAACCTTTTTTTTAACCGATTTAACTTCCAATTAGTATACAGACCTGGAACTAGAAATAAAAAGGCTGACGCTCTTTCTAGAATTCCTCATAAAACTACTATTGATGATTACCCTCCTAACAAAACAATTGGAATCCTTTCCTCTCTATATGATGACATAAAGAATTTGAATCAAAAAGATCTTGAACTTCCCAATACACCTATGTTAACAAAAAAGGATGGCATATTTTATTTTAAAGATAGAATTTATATTCCTCCCATTTTTAGGAATAAATAACTTAAAATGGTTCATGATTCTCCCCTAGCTGGACATCCTGGGATCAAGAAAACTCTTGAATTAACTTCACGATATTACTGGTGGCCTCGCCAGGATAAAACTATTGAATTATATGTCAAGACCTGCCCTATCTGTCAAAAGTCCAAACCTGAACATCATCAACCTTTTGGATTCCTACTTAACTTACCTATTCCAGAAAAACCTTGGCAATCCATTTCTATGGATTTTTTGGTGGATC
>OW240917.1:133833368-133869418 GCA_933207985.1 Pelobates cultripes | reverse complement strand
GTTGTTTCTCCTCTTCAGATAATTTAGTGTTTCCTAATTGCATAGGATCTGGTGGTGAACCACAGGGAGGCAAAGCAGGTAGAGAAGCATAGGGCAAAGTCTGCAAGGTTTGAACCTGCATCCAGTTATAAGACTTGTTCGCCCTAGTGTTCCTCCTCTACCTACTTACTTGACCGCCTCAGACTTTGAAGCTCACTTCACTGACAAGATCTCTACAATTAGGGAAGAGATTTCTCATCTTTCTTCTTTCCCTTTGTAACGGCACCCTCAGCATAAAAGGGTTAAACCGCCGTTTAGGAGATCTTCCCCTTCCAGATATACAGGCACAGCTGCTGCAGAACACCAAACTCCTGAAACGCATGTAAGGGAATGCTCCAAACTCCTGAACTGCATACAAAATAGCACTCCAAACTCCCGAACTGGAACCTCACAAATAGCTGCTAGCAGACGAATAGGAAAAGCACCCAAGCGGCTTACACTCCTAGCAATCAGTCTCTATCAGCATACAGTAAATCCCCCCAAGAACGAGACAGGGTCAAGCAGTGGTCTGTTTAATGAGGGCTACCTGCCCAGTATTTATGCAGGTCTCCCACCTGGTGGACACTCCCCTAGGGGACCAAATGGGAGACTGTGACACAAATAGTACAATGACCAATCACAGGCAGACATGGTTAAAACACTCCCCTAATACATTACAAGCCCTCCCCTCTATCCTGGAGATAATTGAGAAGTAATCCAATTATCTCCAAGGACAGAGGCAAAACTCCATTACCCACATGGTTACAGTAAAATACTAAAACACAATAAAATACACATTACATTTATCACACAAAATATATACTTGCAACCCATCCCCAGATAGCTGGGATCTGAGTGCACAAAAGTACCGAATAGCGCTCAGATCCTATGCACACAGTCCAATTGCCGTGGAGCCAAAGTGTTCACAAAGTCAGTTTTCATACGAATGAGCTCCACGGGATTCCTATCTGGGGTATGGTGTATTCAGGTACAAACTATCGAATATAGGGCCGTTTGTGCACTTCTACCGAACAAGAAGGGAGGTCAGCGGCTTCAGCGGTGTTCGCGCTAAAATGTATCCATTTTCAGTTCCATGAGTTGGGCGTCGAACACCGCTGTGCGTTCGCGTATTTAAAATGGCCGCGACTTCGTGTTCAGTTTACGAATGGCGGTCACCCAGCATTCGTCAATTAAGCTGCGATTAACCGCAGCTTCTGGGAGGTTAATTGCCGACCCACTCCAGCTCCCAGGTGGTCCAGTCATTTGTGTGTTAGTTCGGTAGATTGAATATACAGAACACTGGGCAGAAAGACACAAAGAAGCCTTTACTGCAGGGGAAAAAGGAGGCTTTTAACATGGGGCCTTAATCCAAAGGCAACAGGCGAGCAACCAGGCTTCTCCAATGTAATGTGGCGAGATTGGTCTTGTCACACCCTTGCAATATTTACCCTAACCTCACTCCCTCTGTGGTTTTATGTTCATTCGCACATTCTACTGCGGAAGAGGTTTCTGCTCTGGTCCAGTCCTCTCATCCCACCACCTGCTCCCTAGATCCAATTCCCTCGCATCTCATCTGTGCTCTGTCTTCTTCTCTTTCTCTACTTCTCACTAAAATTCTCAATCTCTCTCTCTCTTCTCTGGCATATTTCCAGCACCCTTCAAACATGTAACCCCAATTCTAAAGAAGCCCAACCTTGACCCTAACTCCCCGTCCAATTACCATCCTATCTCGCTACTGCCTTTTGCATCCACGATCCGTGAAAGAGTTGTGTATGCGAGATTGACAGACTTCCTCGAGTCCAATTCTCTGCTAGCTCTGCTTCAGTCTGGTTTCCGCGCTAAGCACTCTGTGGAAACAGCAGTGACCAAAGTATCCAATGATCTACTCACTGCAAAATCTCGTGGTCACTACTCTATCCTAATTCTCCTTAACCTTTCTGTGGCTTTTGACACTGTTGATCATCAACAGCTTCTTCTCATCCTCTGCAATATCGGTCTACAAGATATTGCTCTCTCCTGGTGCTCCTCCTACCTCTCCCAGTGCTCTTTCAGTGTTTTTTTCTCTGGCTCTACATCTTCTCCCCAACTCCTCTCTGTTGGTGTCCCCCAAGGTCCCCTACTGTTCTCCATCTATACTGCTTCTCTTGGTAAACTCATTAGTTACTTTGGCTTCCAATATCATTTCTATGCGGACAACACCCAAATCTATCTGTCATCTCCTGATCTCTTCCTGTCCCTCTTAACTAGTGTCTCTGACTGCCTCCCTGCTATTTCTAACTGGATGGCTGGCCACTTCCTTAAACTCAACTTGACCAAAACTGAAATTCTGGTCTTTCCTCCCTCTAGTGTTGCTACTCCTGTGTCAGTCTCCCTCCAAGTCAATGGTGCTACCATCAGCTCCACCACACAGGCTCCCTGCCTAGGTGTTCTCTTTGACTCTGACATCTCCTTCACGCCTCATGTTCAGTCTATAGCTAAATCCTGCTACTTCCATCTCAAAAACATTGCGCGCATCTGACCCTAATTAACACCAGATGCAACTAAGGTGCTGGTCCATTCCACTGTCCTTTCTCATCTCGACTAATGTAATCCGCTTCTCAGTGGTCTTACTTGCTCCCAACTTACACCGTTACAGTCCATAATGAATGCGGCAGCGAGGCTCATCTTCCTGTCCGCCGGCATCGCCCATGCCTCACGCTTCTGTCAGTCTCTACATTGGCTTCCTGTAAGATATAGGGCTCAATATAAAATTCTGGTTCTTGCTTTCAAATCTCTACATAATGCTGCTCCCACCTATCTATCCTCCGTAATACACAAGTATGTCCCGTCTAGGCCCTTACGCTCTGCTGAAGACTTACGTCTATCTTCTATCTGTACTCCCACCTCCGATGCTCACATTCAAGACTTCTCATGGGCTGCACCGTTCCTGTGAAACTCACTTCCCTCCTCCCTTAGATGCTTACCCAGTCTCCACTCCTTCAAAAAAATCATTAAAAACCCACTTCTTCATAAATGCATATCAATTAAACGGTTAATAGCTCCTGACTGATTCCTCTCTTGCAACTGTCATTAGTCTAATACTATACTTACCTTTTGTGAGACTTTAACCCACTCCCTCTAGCATGTAAGCTCAATGGAGAAGGTCCCTGAACCCCTTTGTTCCTGTGTGTCCAACTTGTCTGGTTACAACTACATGTTTGTTCGTCCACCCACTGTAAAGCGCTACAGAATTTGTTGGTGCTATATAAATAATAACATAATAATAATAATAATAATAATTAATATATGAATTATGCTTCATTGCAGTTGTAAAGAAAGTGACTGTGACTTGGGTAAGTATATTAGGTGTGTTATTAAGTGGAACCTGATGACAAGATTGACAATGGGTTCAGTCCCAATTGTAACAACAATTAAGTTAGTCAAAATATCATGTGTAATAGAAATGTAAAACATAACAAAAAATAAAGTAATATAACACAAGAAAGTAACATAAGTTAACAACATAAGAGAAACTAACTGTCGAGGAAGGGAAGTGAGTCAGTTTCCTCAGAAGTGTGTGATACTTGTAAATCAGATAATTTGCACACTGGGAAGTAAGAGGGAATAAGTATGGCCAGAAGGAAGAGACTCTGGTTTTGAAATTGTGAGCAGCCATCTACATAGATCGAACAAGTGCTAGAAATCTCATGTGTCTTTTATATGACCCTGTGTGGGTTGATTATAAGTCTGCAAAAATTTGGACCAATGTTCCCATGTGAGCATATACTGTGGATAGATGTTTAATAGGTTGTGGCACATTTCATCCATTAATCTGATATTTTTTACTTTCTGTATCCTCCCTTATAGAAGGAGGATTGTTTTTTTTTTTTTTTTTTTAAGAAAGTTGGGATAACTTGTTTTGCTGCAGTCAGGAGAGTTTGAATTTAGTAAGTGAGGTTTGTATGAGGAGGAATTTAAAAATTGCAGGTGCTAGTGAAGTTTTGTACCTGTAATTGAGGGAATGTATGCAAAATATGTTGCCAGAATTTGTGACAGACTATGCCCCCAAATATGTGCAGTAGTACAGTTGATTTGATGACATATCCAACATTAATCCACTGAAAGTGTACATAACCTTGCAGGAGTATAGTGCCACCGTGATATTAATTTATAGTTACTATGCTGTGTGACTTGTGAATAAACAGGAATATATTTTTCCAGTTCTCAGGAGTAAGGGAAATTTGTAACTCACTTTAACTGTGAAGGTTAGAGGTTGTCACTGTTGGGTAGAAGATTACAGATGGTAGATATATGTTTTTTTTTTTAAATGTGTGTGTGGCCACAATGTTCAAATTTAGATAAAGTACGTTGGTCTTAATGTAACTTTTGAAGCACAAAGTGTGTTGTGTCTGGTATCAGGGTTGCTAGAGGTTTAATACCAGACTCATTGAGTGTGGTGTGAAGGGCATAGTATGTTGATGCATGATATTCTTTGTAGGTAGGAATCCTTGATCTTGACCCATTGTTTCTCAGTATTCGTATGCGACCAGTCATAAATTCTAGATAAAAGTACCGAGTTATGATATGATTCTATGTTTGAAAGTTCTAGCTTTATGTCTGCCTTCATTCAGACCAGAAGAGAGTATGTAAGTCTATATGAAAAAATTAAAGCACTAAATGCTTTGTGTATATGGACTAGGGAGGGATATGGGTAATACCTGAAGCATATATAGGATGTGGGGTAATATCATCATTTTTTTTATATATATATTAACCAACCATGAGCAACCAAAATGTGGAAGGTTCTATGATTTTAATTATTTAGTGATGGATTGTAATAGAGGGGGAAAGTTGTAGTTGTAACGAAGTGAAAGTGTTTTCGGCTGGTGCAAATTGAAGATTCTGCCCAAATTTTTGATTTTAGTTTGCAATAGGTTAGAGATGGTCAAGGCTAAAATCTCAAACTTGGTCAAATTTGTTTGAAAGCTGGAGACTTTTTCTGTAGAGAGACATTTCTCTCAAGATATGGGAGAACAAATTCAGGAGGTCTGATACTGTGAATAACAGGTTGTCAGCAAATACTGAGACTTTATATTACTCTCCACTTATTATGAATCTCCAAATGTATGAGTTATCTTTTAGTCCCCTATAAAAATGATTCAAGGACTAAAAAAAAAAAGGATGGAAAAGGGGCACCCCAGTCTCATGTTGTTGGTAATGGAAACTAGGTCAGAGAGCTGTCCATTAATACAAAATCTATCTTTTGGTGTGGAGTATAGCACCAGTAGCCAACTTAGCAAATTGGGGCCAAAGCCCATATACTCCAAAATCGCTATAATTAAGAACCATTCCACTCCGTCAAATCCTTTCTCAGCATCTATGGAAAGTAATAAGTTGGAGGTCTGTGAGAATTTAGAGGAGTAAATAAGGTTTGAAGGGATCCCCTTCAACCACTTACCTAAATCAAGCACCATTGTCACTTAGCACTGGGTCTGGTCCTGCCCATGCTCCTCCCCCGCTGACGTCAGCCGACGGAGGAGACCTAATGTGCATGCGCGGAAATGGCAGCGCTTGCATTAGCATTTTCACATAGGAGAGCATTATTCAATGCATTCCTATGGTTGAAATCTGATTCTGGAGGTCCTCATGCAGAGTGTGAGGACGTCCAGCATCATATAACAGACCAAAGGTCTGTTTGGATTTTGTATTTCGGGAAGTGCCCCCAGTGGCTGTCTGGTAGACAACCACTAAGGGCAGACTTAGAGCTGCAATGTAAAAGGGAGCACAAGGAGCAAAAGGGACTCAGCACCCAGACCACTATAATTATCTGAAGTGGTCTGGGTGCCTACATTGTCCCTTTAATCGTTTTGTGGTGTTCTTTTGCTTCTCTCCTAGGTATAAAAAATCAGGGTGGGCTAGTCCCAAGAAAAGCATGCATAGCCTGTTTGCTAGTATTTTTGTAAAACATTTAAGATCAATGTTGATAAAAAATATGGGATGATAACTTCCACAGCTCTTCAGGTCTTTACCTGGTTTAGGTGCATTGAGAAGGGAATTAAAATAATGAATGAAGGGGGTTCATAGTATAGAAGTGAAGAACTTATAGTACTTTGCCATGAAGCCGTCAGAGTCTGAGCTCTTTCCCAATGGTAGCGTCTTAATGAATTGTGTGAACTTGTCAAATGAGGTTGAATCTTCCAGGGACTCCAGAGCATTTTGCAGAATTGTTGCTTTTAGTCTGGGAAATAGGAAATCATGAATTTCAAAGTTAGTGTGTCTCAAAGATTAGACTTTAGTATAGAAGTCCTGAAAATCTTTAGTAATGTCTGACATTAGGTTCATACATACATATTGACATTAGTGATGTCCCGAACTGTTCGCCGAACGGTTCACGAACGGTTCGTCACGAACGGTTCGTCACGAACGGTTCGTCACGAACAGTTCGCCACGGACTCATCATTGAGTAAACTTTGACCCTGTACCTCACAGTCAGCAGACACATTCCAGCCAATCAGCATCACTAACTGACATACATGCTGACATACAGACATACATACATACATACATACATACTGACATACATAGTGACAGACATACATCTCATTTTTCAGCCACCCTCCTGCTTCTTACCTTTTCCTTGCAGTAGGGTGCTGGGGCTGATGAGTGTCGGCCTGGCTCTCCCTCTTCACGGCCTGGCTGTCTTTCCTCCCTCATGGAGTGAACTGGAAGAAAGTGACCGTCTCTCACTTACTCCCAGTATCACTTTCAGTGCGACTGCAATTTTTTTTTAAAGGGGCCCGGTTGCACTATTACACGACTACATCACTGACTGGGTCCCTGAAGATATAGGGCCAAGGGCCTGTGACAACTGTCATGGTTGTCACCCCCGATGGCGGCCCTATATGTGTCTGTCAGAGTGTGTCAAATCAATGAGGGTATGTGTCTGTCAGTGAGTGTGTGTAAATCCCACGGTATTAGGGAGCTATCTACCAAAAGGCTCCCTTGTTTTTACCACTGTAAAAAAAAAAAAACTAAAAAAAACTAATGCCCCCATCCCTAACTAAGAAAGTGGAGGCCCCCACCACTGAGTTGTGGGTGGGGACCATAAATAAGAATGTGGGGGGGACCTACTGTCCTCCCCCCAGCCCCACCCCTGCGCGGTGGGTGGGGGCCCTAAATAACAATAAGGGAGGGGACCTACTGTCCTCCCCCGGCCCCCACCCCTGCGCAGCGGGTGGTGACCCTAAATAATAATACATACTACTGTCCTCCCCCTGGCCCCCACCCCTGAGCGATGGGTGATGGCCATAAATAAGAATGTGGGGGGGACCTACTGTCCTCCCCCCAGGCCCCCACCACTGCGCGGTGGGTGGGCGCCCTAAATAACAATAAGGGGGGGCTACTGTCCTCCCCCGGCCCCCACCCCTGAGTGTTGGGTGGAGGCCATAAATCAAAATTGGGGGGGACCTAATGTTCTCCCCATGGCCCCCACCCCTGAGCGGTGGGTGGGGGCCCTAAATAAAAATGTAACCCTCCCAGGTGACTAGGTTGGGCTTTGTATATAAATGGAATGTTTGCTCCAATGAGAATTGCTAACCCACATGTAATGGACCACCTGCAACCACGACTGGGTGCCTCCATCAAACGATGCTCCAAGTGCTCGCCAAGGACCATCAGCACTGCACTTGACACTATAACCACCGCAGACCCCATGAACCGCCACAGCTTGGTTGGGGTCTCGCCATCTTCCACCAACTCTGGATCCGAGAGCAGGGTCCAGCTTCCAGTAGGTAGACCGCTCTTAAATCCAGAGAGCAGAAACCAGGATCAAGAACAGCTCTTACAAGAGCTAGTGATTATACTCTGGGGAGTATAGTGATTATAGCAATCCCCAGAGTGTAGTTCTCCAATCCCCCAAGCATGAGCCAAGACTTCATGTAGAACAGATCAGTTTAATGCAAGCCAGCACTCACAATTTATACAATTCCTCAGGCCAGAGGCACACCCCCTGGACCTGATGGAACACAGGCACACAAAGGACACAAACCAATAAGAACAATACAACAATGTCCGACACTCCCACATACAGCACACAAACCTGTGTGTCCGACACTCTCACATACAGCACACAAGCCTCTGCCTGTGATACAATTAATTAAGACAATGAACTAACTCAATTAACTCTAAGCAGAAAAAAACTACATTTTTACAAACCCCCAAAAGTACCCCAAAATACAACATATCCCCTGATAGCCGCGATGTGGTTGAACAACATATCAAAAAATCACCCAGATCAGTTCAGGGGTTCAGGAATTTCCTGGAAGTCTTATTTTTGCCCCACCGTGCACATCGTCTCATACCCAAAACAGTTCCATACACTCGACGGCAAAACAATGCTGGACAATTTAAGATGGCCGCCGCCACGTTTGAATATTTTCTAGTTAAAAGTCCAAGGGGCATAAACAGTGCCTAAAATTCAATATGCCCAAATAGTGTTTTTAAAGGGCAATATATCCCAGGGGCCATAGTCACAGGGCAAGAGGTTGGCAAGCAGGCCTCTCCAAATCCCAATGACAAATGTGCTTTTGTCACACAACAGGATGTGCATTCGGAGGAATTACTAAAGTAAACTGTGGGATAGTGTTAGTATTTGAAGACTGGTTCTTATATTTTTGCGGAAATATGTCTCCTGGATAAATACCAGTTATGTCCTCACTCTGTGAAATTTTGACAGGGCAAGCGAAGCTCCCTCAACATCAGTAAGACAGCTTATCAATCTTTTCACCTTGTTTGACAGCTGTTTTTTTACATGCAGAGCACCAAACTCTTAAATTGGAATCTGAAAGCTTTGTCTTTTTTTGCACCCATTTCTTTGTTGACTAGCTTGAATTTTTCCCCACTTCTAGCTGCTGTTGTTGAACCTTCAGTCACCTTGTGATGTGTGCAGATATGATTGTTCATAACTGTGCTTGTTTTTTTTTTTATTATTTATTTATTTTTATTTTGCAGGAACTGTTCTGCAGGGACAAAACATTACACACTAAAACAGTAAACCAGAAGCATTATTTGGGATTGTTGACTTGTGTTCTGTTTCTCTCAGTGTACAGTCTTACTATAGAGAGAAATTGAGCTAGGGTTTTAGAAATATTTATTCTTTCCATTCTCCAACATTATGATTTTGTCATTTTATGTGTTTTAAGAGAAGTGATAGGATTACAATTGATCCAACATGCAGTATTAGTATCACATTTAGGAATATGGATAATGTCTAACCAGACCATAGAATGGCCGGACTTAACGTACCAAAGAATAGTCCAAATACTAGCCGAGGTCAGGAACACAGAACGAAACGCATAACAGTGTGGATCCGCAGCGGCCGGCATCCACTGGCATGTCGCAAAACCCCAGTCTTATGGCATAGGTCCTCAGAGCAGCACTTCTCTTATTCCTGGAGAGGTGATTTATGTTGTGCATAGCATATGGAGAGGATGTAAACGTGACAAGAAGGCTGTAAGGGAAGCTGGCCCTGTAAAAGGTGATGTACCAGAGCTAATGCCATCTGCCCCTGCAGCATGTACAGATGCAGGCAGCAACATTATGGATGAACAGACTCAGCAGCAACAACCTTGAAAAGAGATGTCTGGCCTTGACCTCTTAGTAAGGTAATGCCTGTATTATATTGTAAAGACTGTTCCTTAATCTGTAGTATGTATACATTTTGGTCTCTACAGCAGCACCTTTCCTGAAAAGTGTATGTTCCTGGTGTGCCCCCAATTCCCTTTTTGTCTTTCCTATATAAGTCAAGACCAGAGAAGATACAGCCTCAGATGTAGGAAAAACCTACACTGTTGCTATAGAGAAGGTTACCAAGGTAATAGGGGGCATGAACCCAATTAACACTTGAAAAATAGAAAAAGTGAGGTTAGGTCTCCAAATAAAAATTAGAGGGGACCCACCTCACTGGAATTACTTCTATTGTTAAAATATTATAAATGGTAATAGACTTTATTGAAAACCAAGTACACATAAACAAATCCAGGTAAAAAAGGTGTAAACACAACCCACCATATATAAGACAAAAAAACACAGCAATACACCTTTAAAAACCTGGGGTAGGAATACTCATAAACATATGTATATATGGAGATCAGTATCTGTAGTATATACTATTGGATTAAACCAGAATATGTAGACAGAGCTCTTATATTTATATTTAAAGTCAGGCTCAAAATATAGATGAAGCGTTCATCCCATGCTCTGTCTCAGGTATAGGTGATAAAGTGCCTTATTATAATTAGACGCTGGACATGCTATGTCCAAGTGATAAGTCCTATGGTCTATACTAATTCCTAATCTTGGCTGCATGCAATAAAGTGATCTAAAAAGACCTTGTTAGCAGAGAAGTATAGCTGATATGAATAGTCCTGGTGATAAGGATAGTAGTGATGTCTTAAAGGATACATTGTAACGAGTATAAGAAAAAACTTAGACACCAAAGGAAAAATAAACTTATACAAATAAACGTATAAACAGCCAAACAGTATGGCAGTGTTGAAACAGTTTCTAACTTGTGCATAGTGATACTAAGCTCTCAGCCCCCACATAGTAGACTAACCAGCTGCATGCAGAGTGCAAATTAAAGACACTAACCAGCTACCCCTGCTGCTTCAAGGCAGCCTATATCCACTATCCATCTAGCACTGCTGCTTCAAGACAGCCTATCTTATAAGTCCCAAAGTGCTGACTTGAACTTAGGGTTAAGACACTAAAGAGTCATGGCAAACAAAGAAAGTCAACCCCAGAATAAAGATAAAAAAATATAATAGTGCATCACCATAGAGCTCAACGCACGTTTTAAGTCAAGACCAGATTCCTTTTTCGGCTGTGGACCCTACCCCGCCCTCTAACTTCAGATGGAGGTGACCACAGGAGAGTAACGTCAATTTAACTATAATTTTAATTTGGTATAGTGCAGATACATGATATGTATTATGAGTATACACATCAAAGCTCTATCACTTTAATTGTTTAATTTTGACACTGCATTTTTTAACATTGTGCTTTTTACATAAATTTTGCATTATACACTTTAGCTTATTTAGCCTTGGCACTATCCAATGTATCTCCCACGTTGGAATTAGTGTGGTGGGCTTAACACGATATGTCCATATGGAGGAACTGAATCCCCATATTTATTTGCTGAGATAAGTGATTTTAAATAATTTTTAAAAGTAGTAAAATGTTCTTAATCTGTACTATGTGTTATATTGTAAACTTCAGAGGCAGGGGAAAAGTGAGTCCATGCATTATATTAATAAACAGTCTAAAAAGAAGAAGTCCGATCCTGGAAAATATGGTCGTAAAATGTTTGTGGAAGAAATGAAGCAACTAAAAAACAAACAAACCTGCAGTTCTTAACAGGGGTTGCACAAGTAGCAGCCAGGCAGCCCTACCCTTAACTTAAAGGGACACTGTGGTCACTATAACCACTTTGTCTCTTTGAATTGGTTATAGTGCCTGGAGTGCCCTGGCACTGTCCTTCCATTCAGAGTTGCACCATGTTTGTGCAGTATGCCACAAAATAAGAGTCCCTGGCCACCCACAGTCCGACCCCTTCTGTATGTGTAGCTAAGGCAGAGATTACACACTTCCTTGTTGTCATACCCATTCATACCGTCAGTTGGAACTCTGACAGGCTAAAAGCAGTCAGCTGACACTCTCAGCCAATCACAGCTGCCCATTGCTGCTCAGGGTAATACTTCCTTATTAGCCAAAGCAGCACAGAGGGGATGGACTGCCGGGGTCTCTTGTTTAGCATTAAATCATTACAACATTAAAAACCGTTTAATGCTGAAAGAAATGATGGCACCAGGGGACTCCATACACTATAACCAGTTTAATGAGATGAAGCAGATACAGTGCCTACGGCGTCCCTTTAAAATACTAACTTATAATGTAAAAAAAATTAAATAATTAAATCAAAATGTTAGAGAATAAAATATATAAATCTCCAGTGGTTAAAACTACTAATGAAATGATATGTCTATTAATGAACCGCTAGCTATACTTATCTTAGTCAGTTAGTTAGACTGTACACTGCAAGAAATAGAATACAATACAGCAACCAACACAATGCTGCTAATTACTGTCACAGTATCAACAGAAAACGAAAAATGGTTAGGTATTTACGAAATTTCAAAGCCATCCCTTTAAAGTAAAAAAAAAATATCTAGTTTAGCAGGAACTAGATATTGATTGCACTCCAGGATGATTGGTCCGTGAATATGGTCACAGAATCGGTCAGAAAACACTCAGAAAAATACATAGTAGCTGCACTGCCATGGACTGCAGCATTGTTTATATTTATCATATGAGCCAAATGACATTTGGTCAGTGACCCATTTGTTCATTTATAAGTTCATTATATGGTGATTATGTGTCTTTTCCTAATTAAATATTAAAATTCTAATTTCAAATACAATTCTAACTTCAAATATAAGATGCAGCAAACTTATTCACTAGACACTAATTTCAAAGTTTAAAAAATGTAATAGGTTTTTACAAACACCCAGGGCCGCCACCAGAAATTTTGGGGCCCCTAACTCAGCTCAGGGAATGGGTCCCCTGGGGCCCGCCTCCAATCCCGCCCACAGGGTCTGCCTCCAAATCCCGTCCACATGAATACACACACAGATCAAAAACACACACTGATACAAAAGGACACATATACACACAGATACTAACATACACACATACTGAAACAGACATACATGCATATAGAACAGTATGAAACAAAATAGTACACAGTGTTAGAAAGTGTAATAGCTCTAGAAACACCTATAAAGTGGTACCCCTTACACCACTATAAAAACAATACAATACATACAAAATAATAGGTGGAGCTGTATAATGTAAAAACAAGTAAAAAGGATAAGAGTGCGCCTAAAATTGTATACAAAATATAAAATAATATAGTGTATAAAAAGTAATAAAATAAAGTCCATAACACTTATCAAGAGTCCGTAATAATAGGTTCTTGTAGGAAGACACAAAATCTTTGGACGTCAGGCGGTGTGGAATCTTCACAGTGGTAGGCTCGAATCCAGTGGAGAATATATAAAAGGGAAACAGAAAAACAGGAACTCCAATGGTACAGTATATTGATAAAAATAAGATACAAGAATAGTGAAAATAGCCGTACTCACACTTTTCAGAGCTTAATTATAGCTCTGATATTATGCGCATGAAGTGGAATGATCCCCACTCAAGGATATGCAGGAAAATTATTTGATTGGAGGGTTTCTGGCCCAAATTCGATGTTCAAATTAATATTACTCGACCCAAAATGAGAGAAAAAGGAATATAGTGCTCTCTGTATATAATTAAACGTGAGAATATAAAGTAGATAACTTACATTCTCTAGAGCAGGCTCATACTGCTCGGTGTAGACGCTTGGGTGGTATGATCCCCACCTATGGATTCTTTAAGCTCTTTGTGGATATAGGTCAGGTGCAAAATAAATTAAAAATAAAAAAAATAATAAAAAATTAAAAAATAATAATAAATGGCAATAAAATGTCTTATGCCAAATAAAATTCTTTATTATAAAGTAATTAGTAAAATATCTTAAATATCTAAACGCGTTTCGCCTCAAAAGGCTTCTTCAAGTAGATAACAATAAAGGGAAGGCACACCTGACATTCAGAGGTTTATATAACATACAGAAATATTAAGGGAATTCGAAATTCCTGCCAAAATGACGTCATCAAAGTATTTAGTTTTATAACAGAAATAAAACCAAGTTTAAGTAATATATAATTGTATAATAAAAGACAGATAAAACAAATGTACAGGGTATATACAAAAACGAGGGTAAATAGAGTATAAAATTGTTTAAAAGAAACAATCACGTGACGCGCATCTAGAGTTGCTTCCGCGTCACGTGATACTCTAATGGAACGCATGCGTTCTGACTAAATGGAAAGCAAGCGTCATAATCACGTGACGCGCGGCTACAGTGTCTTCCGCGTCACGTGATATACAACATAGACGCATGCTTCCAGTCCGAAAGGAACGCATGCGAACTAGAAGAGGAGGGAGTGCTGAATAGGAGGGAGGGAGGGAATACACATGCAGTCACCAGAAGCCCAAGGCTAGTCTGTCTTGTTATAGATAGGCAGACAGCCCAAAGTAGTAAGGCTTAAAAGGAAACAGCACCCTCCGTATCTATGTATATAAAATATATAATATCACATAGTATAAAACAAATATAATAAAACCAAATATAATAAAAACCATATGTAAGTACAGATATGTATGTACATAAAAAGTATATGTATTATATGAATACAAATTATAAAATGAAGAAAAAAAAAAGATTAAAATACAAGAGAAATGATAGATACAATAAGAACACATTATAAGTTATTACAGAAAATTGAAAAGATCAAAATCAATGTTTAACCCTGTTGGTGCAAGGGTTTTTAAATTATATGCCCATTCCATTTCTTTCTTCCCTAAAACTTTTTTAATATCACCCCCTCTCCATGGGATATTACATATGTCAATACCAATACATTTGAGCAGTTTTGGGTTCTTTCCATGTTGTAAAAAATGTTTCGAGACAGAATGGTTTTCATAGCCTTTTTGAATATTTCTACAATGTTCGGCTAGTCTTGTTTTTAAATCTCTAGTGGTCATGCCCACGTATTGAAGACCACATGGGCATTCCAGGAGGTAGATCACATTTTTTGTGTTGCAATGAATAAAATGTTTTATTTGATATATTCTCTGTGTCATTTTTGATGTGAATGATGTAGTTTTTGATTTGATAGCATCACTGGTCCGTTTGCAGACTATACATCTATTACATTTAAAAAAAACACTAGGTTTAGTTAAGAACATAGAGGGACTAGGGGATAAAGTGCTCTGCTTGGTATAATTATTTGTGAGGATAGACTTAAAACTGGGTGCCCCTCTAAAAATAACTTGTGGTTTTTCAGGTATAATCCCAGATAAAGTGTCATCCTGTTTTAATATATGCCAATGTTTTTTTATAATCTTCTTCAAAACATTACTTTTGTTATTGAAGTCGAAGATAATTGGCAATACTGGGGCAACTTTAGCTTCTTTCTTATTCTTATATTCTAATAATTCGGATCTATTAGTTACACTCACACTTCTTAATGTTTTATCTAAATCACTCCTAGGGTAATTTTTTTGGGAAAATGTATTAGACAGCAAACGAGATTGTTCCTCAAAATCTTGTGTGAGGGAACAATTTCTGCGTAAGCGGAGGAGTTGGCTTTTAGGAATTCCCTGAAGCCAAGGCTTATGATGGCAACTAGATACATCAATGACATTGTTAGTACAAACCTCTTTAAAAAAAGTTTTAGTTTGAATATATTCATTCTCAATAAAAATTTCTAGATCTAAAAAATGAATAGAAGATTTACTATAATCCCAAATTAAAATAATCCCTTTATCATTTTGATTAAGATGCTGTAAAAACTGTTTCAATGAGTTCTCTGGACCATCCCAAATAAAAAACAGATCATCTATATACCTAAAATAGGTGACCAGGTTTGTTTGCCAGCCATGCCCCCCTAGAATGGTGGTGGATTCCCACTCTGCCATAGATAGGTTGGCATAGCTGGGTGCAAACCTGGTCCCCATAGTAATGCCCTGTTTTTGTAAATAAAAAGAATCTAAAAACCAAAAGTAGTTATTGTTTAAAATAATATTTATACCCTGAATAATAAAATCTACCTGTTGATCTGAGATATTATTTTCCGCTTTTAAAATATTTTCAACTGCACGGCAACCTTGATCATGACGAATAATGGTATATAAGGATTGTACATCACAGGTCACTAAAATATATGTATTTTCCATTTAAAATTATTTAAAAAGCGGAGTAAAGTCATAGAATCTTTTAAGTATGACTTCATACGTTTCACTGAAGGCTGTAAGAGAATGTCCAGGTATTCAGATAGATTGGATAAGATAGACTTAATTCCTGAGACAATAGGCCTACCAGGAGGGTTAGTAATATTCTTATGAATTTTTGGCAAAAAGTATATGACCGGAATAATAGGATGGTATATGTTTAGGTATTCAAATTCCTGTTTGGTTAAAATATTTTGTTCACGGCCCTTAGTTAAAAAGGAAGTTAAAACTTGTTGTATTTTAGGTGTTGGGTCACGTACTAATTTTTCATAAACTGTACAGTCATTCAGTTGTCTCATAGTTTCTTTAATGTACATATCTTTAGTTAAAATAACAATACCCCCCCCTTTGTCTGCAGGTTTTATCACAATATTTTCATCTTTCTGTAATTGTTGTAATGCTATGCATTCTAGTTTTGTAAGATTGTCTTGATCATATTTATTTCTTTGAATTTTCTCTAGGTCTTTAGTAACTAATTTTTCGAAAACTTCTAAAGGACCTGATTTAAAACTAGAGGGAAAGAAAGTCGAAGTTTTCTTTAAAGAAAATTTGAATACCTAAACATATCCCATCCTATTATTCCGGTCATATACTTTTTGCCAAAAATTCATAAGAATATTACTAACCCTCCTGGTAGGCCTATTGTCTAAGGAATTAAGTCTATCTTATCCAATCTATCTGAATACCTGGACATTCTCTTACAGCCTTCAGTGAAACGTATGAAGTCATACTTAAAAGATTCTATGACTTTACTCCGCTTTTTAAATAATTTTAAATGGAAAAATACATATATTTTAGTGACCTGTGATGTACAATCCTTATATACCATTATTCGTCATGATCAAGGTTGTCGTGCAGTTGAAAATATTTTAAAAGCGGAAAATAATATCTCAGATCAACAGGTAGATTTTATTATTCAGGGTATAAATATTATTTTAAACAATAACTACTTTTGGTTTTTAGATTATTTTTATTTACAAAAACAGGGCATTGCTATGGGGACCAGGTTTGCACCCAGCTATGCCAACCTATTTATGGCAGAGTGGGAATCCACCACCATTCTAGGGGGGCATGGCTGGCAAACAAACCTGGTCACCTATTTTAGGTATATAGATGATCTGTTTTTTATTTGGGATGGTCCAGAGAACTCATTGAATCAGTTTTTACAGCATCTTAATCAAAATGATAAAGGGATTATTTTAATTTGGGATTATAGTAAATCTTCTATTCATTTTTTAGATCTAGAAATTTTAAAGCTAAAGTTGCCCCAGTATTGCCAATTATCTTCGACTTCAATAACAAAAGTAATGTTTTGAAGAAGATTATAAAAAAACATTGGCATATATTAACACAGTAAAGGAGGAGACTATATTTAAAAGAAGAAAAACTACCACAACAAGAGGACATAGTCTTAAATTAGAGGGACAAAGGTTTAAAAATAATATCAGGAAGTATTACTTTACTGAGAGGGTAGTGGATGCATGGAATAGCCTTCCAGCTGAAGTGGTAGAGGTTACCACAGTAAAGGAGTTTAAGCATGCGTGGGATAGGCATAAGGCTATCCTAACTATAAGATAAGGCTAGGGACTAATGAAAGTATTTAGAAAATTGGGCAGACTAGATGGGCCGAATGGTTCTTATCTGCCGTCACATTCTATGTTTCTATTAAAACAGGATGACACTTTATCTGGGATTATACCTGAAAAACCACAAGTTATTTTTAGAGGGGCACCCAGTTTTAAGTCTATCCTCACAAATAATTATACCAAGCAGAGCACTTTATCCCCTAGTCCCTCTATGTTCTTAACTAAACCTAGTGTTTTTTTTTAAATGTAATAGATGTATAGTCTGCAAACGGACCAGTGATGCTATCAAATCAAAAACTACATCATTCACATCAAAAATGACACAGAGAATATATCAAATAAAACATTTTATTCATTGCAACACAAAAAATGTGATCTACCTCCTGGAATGCCCATGTGGTCTTCAATACGTGGGCATGACCACTAGAGATTTAAAAACAAGACTAGCCGAACATTGTAGAAATATTCAAAAAGGCTATGAAAACCATTCTGTCTCGAAACATTTTTTACAACATGGAAAGAACCCAAAACTGCTCAAATGTATTGGTATTGACATATGTAATATCCCATGGAGAGGGGGTGATATTAAAAAAGTTTTAGGGAAGAAAGAAATGGAATGGGCATATAATTTAAAAACCCTTGCACCAACAGGGTTAAACATTGATTTTGATCTTTTCAATTTTCTGTAATAACTTATAATGTGTTCTTATTGTATCTATCATTTCTCTTGTATTTTAATCTTTTTTTTTTCTTCATTTTATAATTTGTATTCATATAATACATATACTTTTTATGTACATACATATCTGTACTTACATATGGTTTTTATTATATTTGGTTTTATTATATTTGTTTTATACTATGTGATATTATATATTTTATATACATAGATACTGAGGGTGCTGTTTCCTTTTAAGCCTTACTACTTTGGGCTGTCTGCCTATCTATAACAAGACAGACTAGCCTTGGGCTTCTGGTGACTGCATGTGTATTCCCTCCCTCCCTCCTATTCAGCACTCCCTCCTCTTCTAGTTCGCATGCGTTCCTTTCGGACTGGAACGCATGCGTCTATGTTGTATATCACGTGACGCAGAAGACACTGTAGCCGCGCGTCACGTGATTATGACGCTTGCTTTCCATTTAGTCGGAACGCATGCGTTCCATTGAAGTATCACGTGACGCGGAAGCAACTCTAGATGCGCGTCACGTGATTGTTTCTTTTAAACAATTTTATACTCTATTTACCCTCGTTTTTGTATATACCCTGTACATTTGTTTTATCTGTCTTTTATTATACAATTATATATTACTTAAACTTGGTTTTATTTCAGTTATAAAACTAAATACTTTGATGACGTCATTTTGGCGGGAATTTCGAATTCCCTTAATATTTCTGTATGTTATATAAACCTCTGAATGTCAGGTGTGCCTTCCCTTTATTGTTATCTACTTGAAGAAGCCTTTTGAGGCGAAACGCGTTTAGATATTTAAGATATTTTACTAATTACTTTATAATAAAGAATTTTATTTGGCATAAGACATTTTATTGCCATTTATTATTATTTTTTAATTTTTTATTATTTTTTTTATTTTTAATTTATTTTGCACCTGACCTATATCCACAAAGAGCTTAAAGAATCCATAGGTGGGGATCATACCACCCAAGCGTCTACACCGAGCAGTATGAGCCTGCTCTAGAGAATGTAAGTTATCTACTTTATATTCTCACGTTTAATTATATACAGAGAGCACTATATTCCTTTTTCTCTCATTTTGGGTCGAGTAATATTAATTTGAACATCGAATTTGGGCCAGAAACCCTCCAATCAAATAATTTTCCTGCATATCCTTGAGTGGGGATCATTCCACTTCATGCGCATAATATCAGAGCTATAATTTAGCTCTGAAAAGTGTGAGTACGGCTATTTTCACTATTCTTGTATCTTATTTTTATCAATATACTGTACCATTGGAGTTCCTGTTTTTCTGTTTCCCTTTTATATATTCTCCACTGGATTCGAGCCTACCACTGTGAAGATTCCACACCGCCTGACGTCCAAAGATTTTGTGTCTTCCTACAAGAACCTATTATTACGGACTCTTGATAAGTGTTATGGACTTTATTTTATTACTTTTTATACACTATATTATTTTATATTTTGTATACAATTTTAGGTGCACTCTTATCCTTTTTACTTGTTTTTATCTTCTATTATCTGGGGGATTATAGGGGATTCCTCTTTAAGTAGTGCTGCCTTTTTATCTATTTGTGTGGCAGTTGAGCGCTGATTTTCCCTCCTTCCTTTTGTATTTTCCGGAGCTGTATAATGTCCTGTATGATCTGTAAAACAGAATAAATACAAATAGCGTAGAAAGTCTGAACAGATGATTACTATAAAAGTAGAAATAAAATGGTTAAACTCACAAGATTAGAGTCATACCATCATATGACTCTAGAGATATGTTCCTTTGGACCATTGGGGGGTTGTCCAGACCCTTCTGTCGTTGGTTGCTGGATACTCCTCTTTATGGTCCTTTGAGTGTCCCCCAAGGAATTCTCAATATATTGCTTGTTCTTAAAAATAATATTTCTGCATGAAACGGCAGAAGCCTTGAGCAGCTGCCTGTAGGAGACTGAAACAAAAAGGAAAATGGAAACATACCATAGGTCGTCAACCGAAAGTGACAACGGAACCCGGAAGAAATGAAGACGGAACAGGTGCCCGGCATCCCCCCCATCACAAAAGGGTATACAATGGTGAGAGTGAACAGAACATCTTTAGGAGCAACTGAGGAAGCCCATATATTGGGCGAAACACGTCTTGCTTGATTTTCCCAGAGTGGATTATTCACTTTTTGTCCCATAGTGGACTCTTTTATATTAAGAGACTTTTGCTTGTTTATTAATATATTTTAATATATTTTATTTTCAACTTTTACCTAAGTGGAGTTGTAGTTTTATGTTTCAGTAAAGAAGATTTTCCTTCTATTGAAATGGGTATGGTCCCTTCTTCCCAACTATCATAAGGAATAGTGATGTCGCGAACGTGAATTTTTCGGTTTGCAAATGGCGAACGCGAACTTCGGCAAATGTTCGCGAACCCGCGAACCGCCATAGACTTCAATGGGCAGGCGAATTTTAAAACCCACAGGGACACTTATTGGTTGAAGGGGGGGGGAGACCTACTCTCCTCATCCCCGGCCCCCACCCCTGGGCGGCAGGTGGGGGCCATAAAGATAATGAGGGGGGGATCTACTCTCCCCCCCACCCCTAAACGGTGGGTGGGGCCTAAATAACAATAAGGGGGGGAGCTATTGTCCCCCCAGCGCCCACCCCTGCGCGGCGGGTGGGGGCCATATTGATAATGAGGGGGGGACCTACTCCCCCCCGGCCCCCACCCCGGCCCCCACCCCTGCCCGGTGGGTGGGGGCCATATTGATAATGAGGGGGGACCTACTGCCCCCCCCGGCCCCTACCCCTGTGCGGCGGGTGGGGGCCATATTGATAATGAGGGAGGGGGACCTACTGCCCCCCCCGCCCCCACCCCTGCGCTGTGGGTGGGGTCCATATTGATAATGAGGGGGGGGACCTACTGCCCCCCCCAGCCCCCACCCCTGCGCTGCGGGTGGGGTTCATATTGATAATGAGGGGGGGACCTACTGCCCCCCCGGCCCTCACCCCTGCGCGGCGGGTGGGGGCCATATTGATAATGAGGTGGGGGGACCTACTGTCCACCCCCCCTCCGGCCCCCACCTCTGGGCGGCGGGTGGGGGCCATAAAGACTAATGAGGGGGGACCTACTGTCCTCCCCCCAGCCCCCACCCCTGGGCGGCGCGTGGGGGCCACAAAGACTAATGAGGGGGGCCTACTGTCCTCCCCCCTAGCCCCCACCCCTGGGCGGCGGGTGGGGGCCACAAAGACTAATGAGGGGGGGGCCTACTGTCCTCCCCCCCGGCCCCCACCCCTGGGCGGCGGGTGGGGGCCACAAAGATAATGGGGGGGACCTACTGTCCTCCCCCCCGGCCCCCACCCCTGGGCTGCGGGTGGGGGCCCTAAGCAAATCCCCCCCAAGGTGACTAATTGCACTAAATTGAACTTTCCCACGCTGTGTAAAATGACACAGAGCACTGTGATTGGATGGCTTGATATCCACCTAATTGCACTAGATTTTGTTTTCTCTGTTTTTACAGTTCTTATTGTACACTATATGCTATTTTTCAACGAACCAAGATACTCCACCTACTCTGTATGTATGTACAAACATATACATACAAATTGAAATACACACAGACCGACATGCATACATACACATACTGACTTACAAACGCAGATATACATACATACATACATACTGACACATACATACAGACATACATACTGACATACATACATACTGACACACACACACAAACATACATACTGACATACATACATACTGACACACACATACACATACATATTAACATACATACATACTGACACACATACATACTGATAGACACACACACATACACACATACATACATACTGACACACATTACATACATACATACATACATATTAACATACATACATACTGATATACATATTAACATACATACAGACATACTGACATACATATTAACATACATACATACATATTAACATGCATACATACATACATATTGACATACATATTAACATACATACATATTAGCATACATACATACTGACATACATATTAACATACAGACATACATATTAACATACATACATATTAACATACATACAGACATACATACATACTTTCATACATATTAACATACAGACAGACATACATACATATTAACATACATACATACATACTGACAGACATACATACATATTAACATACATACATACATATTAATATACATATTAACATACATACATATTAACATACATACATACTAACATACAGCTAATTTTGCTTACCTTTTTTGCAGGTGGAAGGCTGTGGCTGATGGGAGTCAGCGTGGTTCCCGCAGCCTGGCTTTCTTCCCTCCCGCGCAGCACGGAGGGAGCTGGGAGGAAGTGACGGCCACTTCCTCTAAGCAGTACTTTGCGGCTGAGATTTTTTTAAAGGGGCCTGGTCGCGCAATTGCACGGCCGCAGCGCTGACCGGGCTCCTGAAGACACAGGGCCCATCGGGTGCACCAGCGGCAGTTTCGCCGCTACACGTGGGGCCCGGACAACCAGGCCCCCCCAGGTCAGCTGGGCCCGTGACAACCGTCATGGTTGTCACCCCCTGATGGCGGCCCTGCAAACACCTAACAGAAAACAAATAATGGGGATTTAGTTACAGTATGTGATCGTACATTGCATAAGCCTACCACAACACCAATGTACCCCATTCTTAGCAGATTATAATATTTATTTATTTAGAAAATCACTTTTAAGTTATATTTCTAAATTGTACTTAATTTTTACTCTGTTAATAAAAAGTGATCTAAATCCACAAAAATAAATGGTGTCATTGTCAAAATAACTCCAAGAGATAGTAAATAAAAATGAGCTCAGGTAGCACGGCAATTAGAGAACAAACAAATACTCCATAGTGTAGATATGTTTTAATGGCTAGATTGAAGTGTACATGCATATATAAGTATAAACAAATTCTCTCAGTCCTTATACAATATTCTTGTTCTTAAATAATATTCATATGACAGTTTTACAGGTATAGAAAAGCAAGGAGCCAGGTGCTGTGAGCCAGGAAGTACAATAAGTTGATAAATAATAAAAGTGTTGGGAGGAGACATAAGTGGGTAGGAGATGGATTAGTTGGATCTGAGATAAACTCTTTGTATTGTTTATATTAAAAAGGAAAATCTATGGTATTAGTGGAATTATTTAGGCTGGGATAAAAATGAAACATTTAAAAAAGGTTACATTTAGTGATTTTATTCAGAAGGTCTAACTTCAGTTTTCTTTCCATCAAATAATAATGCTGAATTCAATGCTGACATATAAAAATATGTATTTATCCATAAATAATAAATAAAATGTTATCTAGATCTACAAAAATAAATGTGTCATTGTCAAAAATAACCACAAGAGATAGTCAATAAAAATAAACACAAGCAGCACTGCAATTAAATCGAATACAAATACTGTATAGTGTGGAGATGTGTTGGCTAGATTGAAGTATAAATGCATATCTGAATATATTTTCTCAGTTCTTATACAATGTTATTAGTTTCTAGGTAATGTGTATATGACATTTCTATGGGCACAAATCTTCCAGTATGTATTTTCCCCAGATACAGATGCAAAATATATTTTCAAAAAAATCTAGAAATGGTTCACACTAAGTAGTATAAATATAGGAATATACTTATCAAGAGCAGTGGTTTCCAATGGACTCCCCAGGTCCCAAATAGACACAGTATGAACAAAGAAACAAAGGGAAGAACAGCATAATCCTATGAAATATAAAACAAAATTAATAATGTTGCAGTACTTCCAGAAAACATGTAAGTGTTAAAGAGCCTTCATCAACGCAACTTCATCTTGGAATCTGCAGAGTAAAACACAAGTGCCATTTCTGGTATGGACCAGACACAAGCAATATGTTGAAAAGCTAACATAATTTCCGGTAGGCAAGGTAGAGCACATATGTCATCTAAAAACACAGAGATTGGATGGATTTTATATTTCATGTGTGTTTGCTATTCAGCGCTTTGTTTTTTAGTGCAAAACATTTTGTAAGTAATTGTTTATTAAATAATTTTATATAAATGCATTGCATGTTTTCTTTACTCTATACCAATCCTTACTTTTTGTTATTTTTCTTTTTGTTTCATACCCTCATCCTTCTTTGTCATTTTGCATTGTTTAATTTTCATCTATTTTGTACATTTTTTATTGTTTTGGATAGATAAATAGCTTTATATTGCCATTTGGATTGTACTCATTTTTACATGGTAATTATAACTGTACTTTAAATATATATCTATATATGGTTCTTTTGTTACTTAGGTATAGCTCCTTTACTGTTTTTGTTATATTTGAAACACCTACTCTATTTATTGCCATGGTGTTTACAAATGTGAAGCTATTACTGGCAATGCCTTCCTTCATCACATCTTATCTTTTGAAGAAGTAAATGAATAACAACAGAAGCTGTATCTAGAGTAGAATTTGATTTTACATTTTAACAAAAACTATTGGAATATCTGTCAGATTCAAGCTTAAGATTGCCTAAAAATGGCTTACATAGCTATTTGGTTCTCGGAAAAATACTAGAACTGTACATTAAATACAACAAATACATTTATTCATTATAACATTTATTCTAAAAATTAAATTTACCTGACAAACAGGACATTTTAATCTATTATTAAACTTGGAAACACTGAGGGTATATTAATGGATGTTATTATACCCCTTACATCCTGGATCTTGTCTCATAATATTTATAAAATACATTTGAAAGAAAAGTGAAATAAATGGAAAAACAGGAAATTTGAAAATATATAAACAAATGGCTTACAGAATAAAAATTATGAGATTATTATGAATCCAGTGGATTATTTATTAATTATAAAAAAATACTATATTTTGCTCAATTCATTTTCACTTTGTGTGTATTTATCTAAATACGTGTAAAGGCATTGCATGTACTAGACCTGTGCAAAGGGATATTTTTCTGAGATGCAAAATTACACTACATCAGTTGTATTCTGCCGATATTAAACTCGGATCAATCTGATATCTAGAATTAATACTACAGAGGGCAGGAATAAATTGTAAAGCAATATGAATTTCTTTTCACTTATAAAATAAATCAAATAAAAATTAATAAAAGTTCAAAATCACCTGGTGAGCTGGCCTGGATCACTATACATGCTTACAGAATAGATGCTTACAGAATTGTTAATATTTCTATTCCTAATTAGGTGTGTTTGTGCTTGAGAGGAAGGAACATATTCAAACTAAAGTTCTGCAGACACTATGATGCATCATCAACACTGGGGGAAATGGAACAGAGAAGCAACAAGGGGCGATAGGGAGACATATGGGCAATAGAGACATGTAAAGAGACAAATTAGTGGATGAAAGGGGAGCAATGCATTGTAAAGGGTACATATATAAAAGAGTATTTAGTGTGATACATATGAATTGGAGCAAATAGTGTGAGCCAGGATATAGAATGAGTAAGCTATAATAAGGAGACACACAAGTGGGTAGGAGACGGCTTAGTAGGATCAAGGTAATAAAGCCCGGATAGAGTCTATAACAAGAAGAAGGTTCTAGAGTATTAATTGAAAAAAAAAAACTATTTAGGTTGGGATAAAAATAAAACAATTTATGCAAGGTTTATGTTTTATAATTGCAGTCAGAAATCTGCATTTCTCTAGTTTAAAAATTTCTATTAAGTAACAATGCTGAATCCAATGCTATCTGCCATGTAAAATTATGCATTTCTCCATAGAAACATTATTTTCTATCTAAAGTTTAGTTTGAATCTAGGATAGAAAAGTGTTAAGCTGAAATTTTATTGGCTTTCTTTTAAGTTATTCATAATGTTTTAGGAAAAGGACATCAGCCAAATCCTGCTGCCATCTAACCAGCAGGCTGTCAGAAACTGGCCATCTGTTAGAGACTCTCTACATGTGTATTTGGAAGGTCTAAAGACCCCAGATCCCAACTGTACATTATGTAAAAAGCTGACAGGGAAATTAAATTGTTTCCTGCCTTGCACTTTGCTGAAGAGCTGTCATTTTTTTCATCAAGTGAACACAACAAGATGTTATAGTAAGGTTATTGTGACAGAACACTTTTGTCTCAACCCAGTACACGGAGCTACCAGGGGATATAAAGCCTAAGCTTTATGTCATTTTAGAATACATGCATATTGTTCCAGACATGCAATATTCTTTATCTATTTTGGTAACTGAAATGAAGAAAAAAAAATGTTTGCTGGTTTATGCACGTAACTGGAAAATTACAGAATAGCAAAAGTAAAGCTAAAATAGTTCTTGTATTGAAATTCTCTACTTATGCTATTTTGTGTTTGTTATTTTAGCTAAAGGTTTGCAAATCCATTTTTAGTGACAACAAATATTTTTCATTAAGGGAAGACTTTAGGTACCTAGTCCACTTCGTCTCAATGCCCCTGTCTGTTTACCCCGCAATGTAAAATGTTCTGTAGGAACAGAAATGTTAACAAAGCAGAGTTAACATGCCTCTTGTGGCTGACAGTAGTTAGATATTTTCCCACCCCCAGAGCCAAGTTAAATGTGGCTATTCTATCAGAAGCTCTCATAGACAGCATTTGTAACGTAGCGTTTTGTTGTGCATGCATACCAATTTCTCAATGTTTCCCAACGAGGGTTTGGTTAAGGCGCCAACATAAATTTCCGCCCCGGGTGACATATAACCTAAGTATGCCTCTGTAGTCTATAATCCAGATGTTTGACGCTTGCAAACTACTTAATCTATGTAGCATTTTGTTAAATTACAAATATAATTATACATTCTTGTGACGTGTTTTCAAAACCTAATGTATGTAGCAAAAAAAACTGATGTTTCTGATTTTGTACTAGTTTTCATAACCTAGCTGATGTGGTTATCAAAAAATCTCTAAAAATTTTACTTCTCAATATTTCAGTAAAATATAGACACATAAAATAAAGTTAAATTTGCTCTGAATACACAGAAATGCTGCATGACCAATGTTCAGGTTATTTAGAAAAAGTCTAATTTAACTCAGCTATAGTAATAGCTTGGTTATGTTTGCCTAAATGTTGTTAATTTTTCAATTCACTACAGTCAAGAGTTTAGTAAATAGACCCTATGTTTACAGAGGAGGTTAAATTAGTAATTTATTTCAGAACTACTTACTCACCTAATGTGTCTACAGGACTAAAACTATCTTTGTATAAATTTATCAAATCATTTACTCTAATAACTAGCAAAAGAAAATTATTACTATAGTGCTTGACACAGAATTAAAGAATTTATAATATACAGTTGGACTTATATTTCTAATTTTTATGGAGCATACACACTTTAAAGTATGTATTAGCATTTAAATTTGACCCTTAGAAACTGAGATTTCTCTCTGGAGTTAAACCTATTATGCTTGAATTAATTATTCACATTTCAGTGTGCATTTATTATCATGATTTTATAAAGCAGTTTACCCATAGCATGTGCAAACATGAAAGGGTGATTAATAAATTAAAAACAAGAGGGTAAAGATAAAATAAATTATCCTGTTTAGTACAAATGGAAGGAGAAAATAATCTGCAAATGGCTGAAGCAATATCAGATGTTTGTAAAGCATTGTAATCCCTGGCAGGAAATACATAAAATGAACAGCCTGTCACTTGTGTTCATGAGCAGAATGTGGAATATTTGTATAAGAGCAAAATTATGCCAAGATGAGCCACTCACATGTCCAATGGTATGCAGATGTCAGCAACAATGTACCAGAAATAAAGTGTTATCCTGAAGTACAAAAAAAAAATCAAATTAATAAAGTATATTTTATTGTAAACATTGCAAATATATTTCATGCTAAACAGCAAATGTATGCTGGTTTGCTCAATTCACATTTCTATTTTCATTTGAAGCAATTTCATGATTACTGAAAACTGTGATGCATTTATTTCTAAATTAAAATATAAAAACAATTATTGAGCTTATGTAAATGCAGAATTAAATGTGCTTCCTTTAGCTAACATTATAATAATTAAGGCATTTAGTGGAATGAAGAGATGAGCTTTATTTTTACTTTTTATATTTTGCATCTCATCAATAGTGATGTCCCGAACGGTTCGCTGCGAACAGTTCGCCACGGACTCATCATTGAGTAAACTTTGACCCTGTACCTCACAGTCAGCAGACACATTCCAGCCAATCAGCAGCAGACCCTCCCTCCCAGACCCACCCATCTCCTGGACAGCTCACTAAGAATTTCAACACTTTATTTCTTCCTTATGTACCTTGAATTCATTCTACCCAATTGCTTGTATATAAAGTACATTTAAATTCCACGTAGGTCCTACACGTAATTTCCTCCATGTCTTGATTTCTTAGATATATCCCCATGCCCAGCTCTCTTCTTGTGATGTTGTGGGGATTTCAAAATGAGCAATATATTTTTGTATTTTTTTGTTTATAGCCCACTGGAGAAATTCAGTGGTATATGTGCGTGTTTTGTTTTTCAGTAATGAACTGTTCTTTTCAGATTATGATTCTTATGTAGCAATCTGAGTTGGACAATTCAGCTAGAATTATCACTGTTCTGCAGTCTACATTTTAATGCTAGAAAGAAGTCTATAAACATTTGGTAATATTTGTTGATTGGAAACTACATAAATAATGAACTGTAATGGGGGCATGGCATCAGTATTAAGCATATGGCATTAACAACCCTTTTTATGGATTGTAGAGTGGAAACATCAATTTCCCAGAGTCTGGTAAAGGTTTTATTATATATATTTTTTTATTTTTTTTACTGTTCTTCCTTCTTTCTCCCACTGTTGGTAACTTCTATACATAAAATAAACATTTAGTGGCTGTTCCCTAAACATAAATAATATTTTCCCATCAATAATCTTTTGTGGCGCCATGGACTGATTTCGGAATTACAAATCAAATGAACATGCTCATCCACTGATCAAGCCATCTTCTCGGTTATTTGTCCATATGATGCTCCTTAGTTATGGAATTCGGTCAACCAGGTTATCACCCACAATTTGAAAAAGTTGCAATTCATCCAAAAACAAATTAACAAGTATACAAATAACTGTTTGGTTAATATATCTGTTTGTTATATTTTTGGAAACAGAAATATCTTGTTATTATTACAAACTTCTGAGACATCTAGATATCCAATATTCAATTCGATAAGCTTTCTAGAGTGATTCCTCTGTTTTCATTATAATCATTATAATGTCCAGTAATTTTATTTTTCCTTATATCTCTCAATTCTTTTTTTTCAAATTGAAGACTGATGATGCATATTGAGAGGTTTTGACAGTATTAGAGAAGTCTATGTTTTGCAAAATGCAGGTTATACATATTGTATAACAACCTCAGCACATACAAGTTTTAACCCCTTAAGGACACAGCTTCAGAAGCTTGTCTTACGCTTAATGACACAAGCAATTTTTGCATTTTCTTGCTGTATGCGTTCAACTGCAATTTGCATCTCTCTCGTTTATTGCACCGACACATATTATATACTGTTTTTAAAGGACATAAAGGGCTTTAATTTGATGTAACATATATATATATATATATAAATGCTTATTTATTATTTAAAAAATACAGAAAAATGCAAAAAAAAGAAAAATTTTGTGTTTTTTGTACAGTTTTTGCAATAATAATGTGTGCCTAATTAGTGCAGGTTAAAGAAAGTAATTAAAAATAAATTTATTTAGTTGTTCTGATTTACAAAATATATAATGTGTCTGGGATTTAAAGTTTTTTTTGGTAGTTACAGGTCATAAAGCACAAGGAGTAAAATAAACTTTTAATGTAGAGCGATTTTAGAATTTTGTATGTTTGTCTTGTAAGCTTAATAGCCATAAAAGAAAACAAAATTGCCACACAAAAGTATATATTTATATAAAGTAGACATCACAGGCTATTGTCCTAAGGTTTTTTTGACACTTTCTAAGTAGCCATTTCACCGCCAATCTCTGCTAAATATTGGAGTAAAATTTAGTTTTTTGGAGTTTTTGGCACACAAACTTATAACAAAGAACTTCCCATGTATATTTTGTAAAGTTGGTGTGTGTTATTCCTGTACAAAGTTTTATTTTGTGTTCAGTTACTTCTGCTGAGTACAACGATACCCCCATTGTATGTCTTTGGCACTATTTCGTGAAGCTACAGTGCCATATAGGAGACCTGTCCGTTTCAACATTTACAGTAGAATTTTGAGAGGCGGATTTAATGGGCCTATGCTTCAATTTGGGGTATTATAGCAGTTTGACTGTTCAAAAAAAACCCACAAAGGCCTACCATTTATAAAAGTAGACACTCCAGGGTATCTCATATGGTGCATATTGTGCCTTAACATGCCCCCATTTTTTCACCAATATATGCCAAAGTATGTGGTAAAAAATAATTTTGGGCATTTTTTACATACGGATTACATTTTTGCTGGGCATTTTGTACATTTCATATGTGCCACTAAGTTCAAACCCCCCAAATTATGCTCAGCTAAGTCTTCTGAGTAAAACAATATGCCCAATGTATGACCTAGACACTATTTTGTGAAGTTACACTGCTATAAAAGAGACGTAACAAGTTAAGGTTTTTAAGTGTGAATTTTCATGGAGGGTTTTGATGCGTCCGTGCCCACTTTGGAGCACTTGAGCAGGCTACATATTACAACTACACCATAAAGGCATACCATTTCTTAAAGAACACATCCCAGGGTATTTCAAAAGGCATATTTTGAACCTTAGCGTGGGATAATTTTTCCGCTAGCTTGTACCAAGTGTAATGGTAATAAGCGTTTTTTTGCCTTTTTGACACACAAAGTAAATTTGCGCAGTACATTTTGCAAATCTTATGTGTGCTACGACTGTATAATACTTCATATGTTGCTCAGCTATGTCGGCTGAGTACATCAATACCCCCGTATGTACCTTTGCCAGGTATATGTGGACATCGGAGGGGCACATTTGGGACACAGCCATTCCAGTTCATTTCAAACTTTAAATTTTTACACTGTTCCCATGTCCCATTTTAGAGTATTTTACCAGGCTATATAATCCAAATACCCCATAAAGCCATACCATTTCTTAAAGAAGACATCCCGGGGTAATTCAAAAGGCATATTTTGAACCTTAGCGTGGGATAATTTTTCCGCTAGCTTGTACCAAGTGTAGTGGTAATAAGCATTTTTTCTGCCTTTTTGACACACAAAGTGAGTTTGCGCAGTATATTTTGCAAACCTTATGTGTACTACGACTGTATACTACTTCATATGTTGCTCAGCTATGTCGGCTGAGTACATCAATACCCCCGTATGTACCTTTGCCAGGTTTATGTGGACATTGAAGGGGCACATTTGAGACACAGCCATTCCATTTTTTTTAAACTTTGAATTTTTACGCTGTGTCCATGTCCCATTTTAGAGTATTTTAAAAGGCTATATAATCCAATTACACCATAAAGGCATACCATTTCTTAAAGAAGACATCCCGGGGTAATTCAAAAGGCATATTTTGAACCTTAGCGTGGGATAATTTTTCCGCTAGCTTGTACCAAGTGTAGTGGTAATAAGCATTTTTTCTGCCTTTTTGACACACAAAGTGAGTTTGCGCAGTATATTTTGCAAACCTTATGTGTACTACGACTGTATACTACTTCATATGTTGTTCAGCTATGTCGCTGAGTACAGCAATACCCCCGTATGTACCTTTGCCAGGTATATGTGGACATTGAAGGGGCACATTTGAGACACAGCCATTCCAGTTTTTTCCAAACTTTGAATTTTTACGCTGTGTCCATGTCCCATTTTAGAGTATTTTACAAGGCTATATCATCCAATTACACCATAAAGGCATATCATTTCTTAAAGAAGACATCCCAGGGTAATTCAAAAGGCATATTTTGAACCTTAGCGTGGGATAATATTTCCGCTAGCTTGTACCAAGTGTAGTGGTAATGAGCATTTTTAAATGTATTTTTTTACTTTGTAAAACTTTTTTTACTTTGTAAAACCCATTTTTAAACTTTTTTTTTACTTATTAAATGTTTTACACTATCTTAACTTTTTTTACACTTTTAATTTTTTTTCTAAACTTTTCTTTTACCGTTAACCCCTAACTAGCAGTAAGCAGCACTAACCGTAAATTCCCCATTTTCCCATAACTCCCACCCACCCCAGCTAGCAAAATATTTAATTATAAAATATTTAAATTAATTAATTAAATAAATGGAACCCCTGAGGGTTAAAAAAAATAAATAAAAGTTAATCCTCAGGGGTTAAAAAAATTAGATCACAGTATAATACTGTGATCTGTATTTTGATCACTGTAGGCAGTGATCAGCTGGCAGGGAAGGGGTTAATTTTTATTTAGACTGGGTAAAGGGGGTGGTATTTTTTTTTTTTTTACTTAAACGTTACTAAAACATTTAAAAATTTTTTTTTTTTTACCTTTTTAAAGCTTATTTTAAAACTTTTTTTAACGTTAACCCCTAGTTAGCCTAACACCAAATTCCCCAATTCCCCACTAACTTCCACCCATCCCAGCTAGCTAAATATATAATTTTTTAATATTTAAATTAATTAATAAAATAAATTTAACCCCTGAGGGTTAAAAAAAAAATAATTAACCCTCAGGGGTTAAAAAAAAAAAAAATCAGATGACATTAAAATGTATACCCTGCCAATTGATCACTGTAGTCAGTGATCAATTGGCAGGGAAGGGGTTAATTTTATTAAAACAGGGGCAGGGGGGGTGGGATTTAACTTTAATTTTTTTTTTTTTTACACAGGGAAGCAGATCAGCACTGATCCGTCTCCCTGCACTTCACACAGAACCCGGAAGTGCAGGGAGGCGGAAGGTGAGTATGTGGAGCACATGTGCTCGCTCTGACATGCTGTCAGAGCGAGCACCGGTGCTGGGGCAGCCCGATCGGGTGCTCCCGGTCTGCCTCTAATGCAGAGGCAGACCGGAGCACCGTTAACCCCGCGATTGCCGCGATCGCGGCGATCTGGGATTAATTTAAGAAAATGACGGAAATTTTCCGTCAACGGTCCTTAACTGAAGGACAAGGTTGACGGAAAATTTCCGTCCACGGTCGGGAAGGGGTTAACTTCTTGTGCAATTTCTTTACAGCTTGACTGATATTTCTGTTTTGTGTCACCTTCTGTTTCACTGACAGGGATATCCCCAGCAGTGTCTGGGGCCTTAATGAACGTCCATGTCATGTGATTTTTAACTATCTGCAAGAATGGCATGTCAAATAATTGTAATAATTATTTAAAGTGATATAGTAGGGATCTTGGCAAACACCAAACTATGGGTAGTCAGTTTCTGTATATTTTAGTGTTCATAATCAGTGCTTTTCATTGACTAGATTTAATCATCTTTATCTTTGCTTTGAGGAAGTTCTTTATGTATTTCAGAGCCACACTTGTGCAAATCAAAAAGGATTTGCAACATATAAAGAACACAATGGACTAGACACTGTTGTTTGTTATTATGCATAGCTGTTATTGTTTATTTGTTATTAACCCCTTAAGGACTGGACTGTTTTGGCCATGTTGTGCGTTAAGGACCATGGCTGTTTTAACACGTTTGTGGTGTTTGTGTTTAGCTGTAATATTCCTCTCTCTCATTTAAGGTTCCCATACAAATTATATATTTTTTTTCAGGGCAAGAGGGGCTTTCTTTACATACCATTATTTGTATCATTATCATTTGTTGTCATATATTAACATTAAAAAAAAAAAAAAATGAAAAAAAAGTGAAAAAAGCATGTTTTTGGACTTTTACTTGAAAAATCTTTTACTGGTCTACAAAAGCTACTGAAAAAAACTGCTAAAAAGATTCAAAATGTTGCCCTGAGTTTAAAAACACTCGGTGTTTATGAGCTTTTTTGCTTTTTTTTTGCAAGTTATAGAGCTATAAGTAAAAGTAGGAAATTGTTGTTTCAAAATATATATATTTTAAATGTATCAATAGTGACATTGTAACACTGTTATCCGTCATAAATCCCTGAATCACACCTTACGTGTACATACTTTTTTTAAGTAGACAACCCAGGGTATTCAATATGGGGTATGTCCAGTCTTTTTTAGTGGCCACTTAGTCACAAATTACATTTGTAATACCTTGGGTTGTCTTCTTTTGCAAATGGTATGCCATCATGGGGGTAATACTTATTCTTGGGCTACCATACGCTCTCAAAGGCAACATAACCAATCTGGCAAATTTCAATGTAAAAAAAAAAAGGAAAATCAAGCCTTATATTTGACCCTGTAACTTTCAAAGATGCTATAAAACCTCTACATGGGGGGTACTGTTATACTCAGGAGACTTTGCTAAACACAAATATTAGTGTTTCAAAACAGTAAAACGTACCACAACAATAATATCACCAGTGAAAGTGCCATTTGTGTGTGAAAAATGCAAAACAATTCACTTTCACTGGCAATATCATCGCTGTGATATATTTTACTGTTTTGAAATACTAATATTTGTGTTCAGCGAAGTCTCCCGAGTAAAACAGTAGCTAGCCAATGAAATTCTCCAGACTTTTGGCCTGGGTTGGCAGGCAGGTCCCTCAAATTGCAATTAATAAAATTACTTAATTATGTAAAAATATTACATAAATATGCACATAGAATTTAAATATATATATACAGGGAGTGCAGAATTATTAGGCAAGTTGTATTTTTGAGGATTAATTTTATTATTGAACAACAACCATGTTCTCAATGAACCCAAAAAACTCATTAATATCAAAGCTGAATATTTTTGGAAGTAGTTTTTAGTTTGTTTTAGTTATAGCTATGTTAGGGGGATATCTGTGTGTGCAGGTGACTATTACTGTGCATAATTATTAGGCAACTTAACAAAAAACAAATATATACCCATTTCAATTATTTATTATTACCAGTGAAACCAATATAACATCTCAACATTCACAAATATACATTTTTGACATTCAAAAACAAAACAAAAACAAATCAGTGACCAATATAACCACCTTTCTTTGCAAGGACACTCAAAAGCCTGCCATCCATGGATTCTGTCAGTGTTTTGACCTGTTCACCATCAACATTGCGTGCAGCAGCAACCACAGCCTCCCAGACACTGTTCAGAGAGGTGTACTGTTTTCCCTCCTTGTAAATCTCACATTTGATGATGCACCACAGGTTCTCAATGGGGTTCAGATCAGGTGAACAAGGAGGCCATGTCATTAGATTTTCTTCTTTTATACCCTTTCTTGCCAGCCACGCCGTGGAGTACTTGGACGCGTGTGATGGAGCATTGTCCTGCATGAAAATCATGTTTTTCTTGAAGGATGCAGACTTCTTCCTGTACCACTGCTTGAAGAAGGTGTCTTCCAGGAACTGGCAGTAGGACTGGGAGTTGAGCTTGACTCCATCCTCAACCCGAAAGGCCCCACAAGCTCATCTTTGATGATACCAGCCCAAACCAGTACTCCACCTCCACCTTGCTGGCCTCTGAGTCGGACTGGAGCTCTCTGCCCTTTACCAATCCAGCCACGGGCCCATCCATCTGGCCCATCAAGATTCACTCTCATTTCATCAGTCCATAAAACCTTAGAAAAATCAGTCTTGAGTTATTTCTTGGCCCAGTCTTGACGTTTCAGCTTGTGTGTCTTGTTCAGTGGTGGTCGTCTTTCAGCCTTTCTTACCTTGGCCATGTCTCTGAGTATTGCACACCTTGTGCTTTTGGGCACTCCAGTGATGTTGCAGCTCTGAAATATGGCCAAACTGGTGGCAAGTGGCATCGCGGCAGCTGCACGCTTGACTTTTCTCAGTTTATGGG
>OW240917.1:133822533-133833268 GCA_933207985.1 Pelobates cultripes | reverse complement strand
CATTGTAGCAGCTGCTGTGGCATGGGGTAAATCATGGTCAGGGTCATCAATCCGTTGTTACTCAGACAACTAAGCACATATCATATCATCAACAAATGCCACTACTCATCCATAAGTTCATGATGTTTCTGGGGAACTCACTTGGTTGGCCACTTATCACATTTCACTTTCATGTACCAGACAGGGGTTTATATCCCTGCCGACAACTGTCTCATTTATATTCCAGGCATGTTCATCATACGCTTCCTACAGCCACCCATACAGTCACGTCCACTCTTTCGTTCCAGAGACAAAATCATGGATTAGACATACTCATGCAGCATAGCATGCACTATCCCACCTAGCACTTTCGTCCCATACTTGTAGAACGCATAACACAGCTTTTCACCTGGCTTAAAGAATCTCATTGGAATACGACATAGCTCAACCTGTGTCACAAAATTTCTCTTAAGTTTTGCTTATTTTTGCCACCTTAAACTTAAACTATCTCATACACCATTAATTATATATTTTACAGGCATTCAACAACACATGATAACCTATGGCCAAAACTACCATAAACTTCATGCTATCATACCAGAAAGAATATACTCAGAGAGGTTTTCAGGAATCCATTCCCCCACGTTCCTCTCAGAGATTACCAATAGCCATCCAACTGTTCATCCTTATCAGACCTATTAGATCTACAACCATTCAATTATACTACCAAGTCGGCCATTACCAGCCATGCACATTGCCTTTTATGCCTTTCTCAGGCCAGAGAATCCACTACCATCACCACCACTCAGACAGATCATTGTCTTCAACGATCCCACGTACGTAAACACATATATCATTACCTATTGGCTCTACCACATTCCGAAATGAGTCAACATGCACCAACAGTAGAGATAACATACTATCCTACCCACAACAAATGGTGCCCACCTTCGGTCCTAGATTCCTACCTTCAAAATCCTTTCAGGAATTAAATACTGTAATGCATTTAAGGAAATGTCTGGTTAATTTGTATATATTTGTTGACTGTATTAAATCTTTGATTATTAATTTTTGCCCTCTTTATTTACAGGCCTACCGTATCGTCGGTATCGGCACACCACAACCGACTTGCTCCCTTTACACTATCCTAAGCTTATGCTGGATCCTTACTCCATATACGGCTATTTTGCCCCTTACACAAGTATTAAGGCAGTTTGCCTGTATTTGTGGGAGGGGCTTAAATTAATTCACTCCCCTATATAAGGGACACCCCTTACCTGACTCATATCGCTTGAGGTCAGCATCAGAATGACCCTCCCACCCACTCCTCATTTCAACACTTTCTCTTTTCTTTCCATTTACTTTACTTTCTTACTCCTTGGTGGGCCCTCTTTATTTACAGGCCTACCGTATCGTCGGTATCGGCACACCACAACCGACTTGTTCCCTTTACACTATCCTAAGCTTATGCTGGATCCTTACTCCATATACGGATATTTTGCCCCTTACACAAATATATATATATATATATATATATATATATAATTATAAGTATATTTTTATATTAATATATGTATATATAAATATAAAAATACACTTAGTTTGACATTATGTATATAAGATATACATATATATATATATATATATATATATATATACAAAATCAAGAGGGCTGCACTCACCTGAACATGCATACATTATAGGGTGTTGCTAGGGCCAAAATATACAAAATACGGAATCCAGCGCACTCGCTTATTTACTAAACAATGATTTCAAATCTTAGAGACTGTAATAGTTTTATTTAAAAACACATCACCTAGGCAAAAAATGATGGGGGTTTAGTTACATTGTATGATCATACATTGCATAAGCCTGCCAACTACATTAAAGTAAGAGTATGGGTTACTTTGAGCGTACAGAGAGGGAAATGGGATATGTTCAATTTGACAGAAGTGATTAGTGGAATAACTCTGTGTTTTACCCTGGGTCAACTCTCCTATAACCTATTTATAAATGTTTGAAAGTAACATGTTGATATTTACAGTTGGTACAAAACTAGGTCAAGTAATATAGTCTGAGCAGTATGTTATTTTTTTACTAGGTCACTTAGATAAATTAGGGAACTTGCAGGCAAGTAAGACATGAATCATCAATATGGATGCATACAAAGTTATGCATGCTGGGATAAGTAATTAATATGCAATGTATATTTTAAATGGTGTTCATTCAGGAATTACAGTAGAAGGGTTTAGGACCTGCTTCGTACCTGAAGTATTTCCCTGAGTGCCAAAAACGTGTTTATGAAGACCATGGCAAAAGCTAGACAGGTGAGCTGCAAGTCCAAGTAATTCGAGGCAGTGCAATCAGAGGGGTGATACCTGTCTGGAAGAGGAAGGATAGGTAGAGAGTCAATACCTGCCTGAAAAGTGCAGGGAATCTGTGGTTAATATAGGAGACAGGACGGATCCTTAGTCTGATCCTAAGCCTTGTCACACACTAGTTTTATTAGAGCTCCTGCTATTTTAGTGTCATTCAGATTCTACAACATCAGCCTTAATCAGACCAATACATACCAAGTAAGAATTATCTTATGGGAGCTAAGAAATATACATAAATATACATGAATTATGGGATAATTGAAATGCTCCTCCAGTATTTTCTCTTCTCTGTTGGTTACTTTTTTCCACTTAATCTGTGTTTTAAATAATGGGAAAATGCTCAGTGTACTTTTATTTAGATTATATATATATATTTATCCATAGTTCCCTTGCACATCTGACTGAAAAAATATGTGTGTATACTTAGAAATGACGGGTGCTGGACCTGGGTCATCGAATATGCAGAGTTCAAGCTGATGGTCCGCACTCACTAAAATATAGCTTTTATTGATTATATATAAAAGAAAAGATGCCAATAATTAATCAATGTTTCAGTCCCGATTCAGGACTTTCCTCAGGACAGCATAACGGTACATATAACAATGTGCCTTTATATAAGAGTAAGGTGTACATTAACTTATCCTAGGTGTGTCTCGCCCGCATCCCCAGTGCCCTCTGCACATGCGTGTCAACGCAATTAATTATTATGTGTAGCTGTGATGCTGTATAGTATACATGCCGACATGGAAACACCAGATGCTCGTCCTTCATTGGACGGCAATGAGAGTACTAACCCGCCCTGTTGGTGGATCGTTGATCGGCTTTCCGGCGTCTCCATAGCAACCAACGTGAAATCTAATCGTACATAAAAATTACTGATCAAAAGAAACCCAACAACCATCATTAAGCGCAATGGGGTCTGATAGCAAACTGATACAAGGTTTAAGTCGATATTAGAAGTGTATAAAGATGGTGGGACAGCACTAGATTGTGTCTACCATCAGACTGGGAAATACCAAGTGTATATATGAATCCTGCCAATAAATTATTATGTGCAGAATGGAAAAAAAAGAGAAAAATACCTGTGTGCCATGTTCTAGTTTAGAAGATGGTGATTTAAAAGTGCAATCTGGGGTAGCTCTGTTTGTCTATTTAATGTCCTGAACGGCCCGGCAATATGAGAAGGCAGGTCAGCGGCTTCAGCGGTGTTTATGGAGAAAAGTGTCAGTTTTCAGTTCCAGAGTTTTGTAGCTGAACACCGCTGGCCGTTTGACAGTTTAAGATGGCAGCTGCCACGTGTTCGGCTATACGAACAAATGTCACCCAGCGTTCATCAATTAAGCTGCGGTTAACTGCAGCTTCTAGGAGGTATATTGCTGGCACACTCCTTACCCAGGTGGTCCGGTCATTCGTCTGTTTGTTCAGTAAATTCAATTTACCGAACGCCCTGGCACAAAGGCACGAACAAGCCTTTCTGCAGGGAGAAATAAAGGTTTTTACATGGGGGCCATAATCCTGGGCAGCAGGCAGGCAACCAGGCTAATCCAGAACCCAGTGGCGAGGTTAGTTTCGCCACACACACACATACATATATATATATATATATATATATATATATATATATATATATTTGTGTACAATATGTATTCACCTAGAAATATGATCATTCATATTTAGACTTTATAAATTAAAACATAATTTCATTCAATTATGCAAGTTTATGAAATAGGATGCTTCTTTTAATGGATAAGATTTGGTTTGGGAGGGAACTTGAGCATTACCAGTTTCATGCATAGGTTCTTGGTCCTACATGATCATCACAATAACCCCTCATTTAGTTAACAAACAAATTAAGTATGGGTACACCCAAAATAGTGGAAATAATTTCCTAATATAAAACGAGACATGTAAATAGTAATAACTAATATTATGTGAATATTTATACTGCACATAATTACTTAGATGATTGACATCTATTTATATATATATATAGAGAGAGAGAGATCCTGATGTAGATCAAGATCCCGAAACATTGATCAGTTATTTTTGTGACTTTATGTTCCAATAAACACCATTTAATTTATGAAAAGACATGTGAGTGCACCGCTTTTCTAATTTTAGATATTTAATGTGGGATTGCACCAAGGCACTGTATTTGGAAATTATGAACTAATGGGTGAGTGCCAAGCTACTTGTGTTTATGCTTTAAGATGTATTGTTTTTTCAGTATATATACACAAGCTACTTGTGTTAATGCTTTAAGATGTATTGTATTTAGTGTGTGTATATATATATTTTATATATATATATATATATTATTATTATTATTATTATTGCTATTTATATAGCGCAAACAGATTCTGTAGCGCTTTACAATATTATGAGAGGGGGGATGTAACTATAGATAGGACAAATACAAGAAACCTTACAGGAATAATAGGTTGAAGAGGACCATGCTCAAACAAGCTTACAGTCTATAGGAGGTGGGTTACAAGACATGTTACGACAGGAAATATCAATCAAATAGGGTGTGAGTGGAGTAGGGCTGGAGGAGAGAGTAAAGCACTGCCCTATAGGAGAGTGCAAGAGACAGGTATGTAAGGTAGAGGTTACTCTGGGAGGCCATAAGCTTTCCTAAAGAGATGGGTTTTAAGTCATTTCCTAAAGGATTGAAGACTAGGGGAGAGTCTGATGGGGCAGGCACGCTATTTCATAGGAAGGGAGTCGCCCGGGAGAAATTCTGCAAGCGCAAGTTGGCTGACATCTCACTCCAATTGGCTCTTGGAGATGTCATTAGTCTAGGGGTTCACATATTTTTTCCACCTGTACTGTGAATGTTTACATGGTGTGTTCAATAAAAGCATGGCAACATTTCATTCTTTGTTTGTCATTAGTTTAAGCAGACCGTGATTGTCTATGGTTGTGTCTTAGATGATAATCAGATCACATTTTATGACCAATTTGTGCAGAAATCCATATCATTCCAAAGGGTTAACATACTTTTTCTTGCAACTGTATATATATATATATATATATATATATATATACTAAAATAATACACCTTAAAGCATTAACACAAGTAGCTTGTGTATATATACTAAAAACAATACATCTTAAAGCATAAACACAAGTAGCTTGTATGTATGTATACTAAAAACAATGCATCTTAAAGCATAAACACTAGTAGCTTGCATATATATATATATATATATATATATATATATACACACATATATGCTAAAAACAATACATCTTAAAGCATAATACAAACATTTATAGAAATACTTTTTCAATCTTTATTTTTAGTCATGCAATAGAAAATCTACAATTTGCAAATGAGTAGTTAGTTTCTATTAAAGATCGAGTACAATAGATACCATTCATAAATTAACTTTTCTTCCCAGCACATTTGGTATAATGATTATTCGGCTCTATAAGGGACATCTGCTTTAGTACCACTGACATGAATCACCTTCTGTCATTAGTCAATGTGATAAACATGTTGGAATATTGTTATTCAAGTGTTCTGCCAATGTTTTAGAAGGTATCCTTCTGCTTCGCCTTTCATGTTTAACTTGTGAGAAGAAACACTAATATTCTTTAATGCAATGTTAAAGTAGCTCTATTTAAAAAAAAAAAATTACTTATTTAGTTCTTTGTGTTCCTCAATAATTTTTAATTACTGTGTTCCCTTTAAAACAGAATGCTGCTAGACCTACATGTAATCCAGTGCTGAGACAGACTTTTAACTGCAGCCTGATCTGCCCTAGCCCAAGTTATCAAGATTGATGACTTTTGTCTAAATTCTTTTCATAGAGATGTATTGTTGAAATATGACATATGCACGCAAATCACTGGATGGAGTAGCAGTGGATAGATATCTAGAGTCCAGCATCAGCATATTTTGCATGCTGATCCCGGATGCAAAATAGATTCAATTATTGAATGACAGCCATATAGACATGACAACTGCATAATGTAATGTAAACTGTGCTGTTTAACAAAAATGGTAATACTTCTTACCACAAATCCAGTATAGATTTGCTGGGGCTTTCCAATTGGATGTAGCAGATAAATCAAACCATACCTCTTTCAAATTAGTGTAATTGGCAAACGGATTAGTAGGTTCTGAGACATTTGAAGCTGACCACCAAGTAGTATCTTTTGTATCAGCATTATAGGCCTTCTGTCCTAAGCAGGTTAACTCTCCAACAGGTGTATTATACATTGGCTGTTTTCTAGCTAAACATGACCTATGATAGATGTTTTTAACTGCCACCCTGATTTACCTCTGGTACTTACTTGATGATCAGACTGAGAAAGTATCTGATGTTCATCTGTCTCGGAACCAGGGTACAATGCTTCCTTTGCTTCCCATAGCCACTGGTCTTCCATATTAGTACCTCCACATACAAAGCAGTTAGTTATATTAAGACTACCTGCAATACTCTCAGCCAAATCAATAAATAGGTTCTTAACATTATGGGGAATTTTATCCTCAACACTCATCTCCTCATAGAAGGAGTGAAAAATCTGATGAGTCTGGGTTGCTACTGTCTCCATTTCGATGCCTACATATATAATAGACCCAGTATCCAACCCTGTTCCATATATTTGGAACCCAAATAGATTTCCAAACTTGTCAATAAAGTGCTGCGGATTTGAAATGGTCATGTGAACGGCGTTACACTCCATAGTTTTACAATACGGTGTAGTGGGCAACCTTTGGATAATCATATCTTGATCTACTGTCTTTCCCCAGGTCGCTCAACCTACACATGACCAATAGGGGCAAAAGTTAAAGTCTCTATTTGGGCAGTAAGGATCAGTAGATCTTTTACTAGGGCATAAATATTTATTGTCAAACCCATAAGTTTGTTCCAATTTCAGATTACCACATACATTCCAAGGTTTTCTGCTACCCAAAATCACCTTACATGCATCAAATAATAGAATACCCATGGAATGTATGGTGCTTATCACAGTCCTATTTATTAATGTCCCCTGGGAGTTACTATTCCGAATTACCAACCAAATTGTACGGGGTTGGAATTGGGGATCAAAACATTTAGGCTCTCCTACTGCTGGGTGACACACACTGTAATCAATATCTACATTTAGATACAGATCCCTTACATTCATACTCTGAGTGCCAAATAAGAGTTTGGGACATTTGATTACCTGTTTTTGTAGTCTTAATACAACTAACACAGCTTTGAATATCCTTACCTTTACCCTCCAGAAAAATTATAAAAATACTAAAGCATGTAATTAAGCACATCATTCTTGTGGTCCTCATCTTATTCTTCTACCGTGCAACGGCACCTCAGCTTCCCGCTTGTGAGGGCTGCAAGGATTGTTGTCCTTCTGATCCTCACTTTCCTTCACAGAGATCTCTTTGAAACACTTTGGCTTATGACACATAGGCAGGTGGTCAGGCTCTATTATGGCCGTCAAAACACCTACTTGATGATCTCTGTAGACTTTTAACTAGAATAGAAAAACGAGTTGAGGGCTGCGCTTTACAAAGGGTAAGTAAAAAAGAGTAAAAATAAATAAAGGTAAAAACCAATGAGTTCATCCAAATATAAGAGAAATATAAGTTAAAACAATCTCACTGATGTGCAGTAATATAATATAAGTCCTCAAGTGTCACTCCGTCCTTATGGTAGGTGGTCCATATATGTGAAGACAAAAATGAAAGAAAAAAAGGCTTCCAATGGTGAAATATTGTATGTCCAAGGTGTGATATATATTCAAAGGAAAAGGTATTTCACTCACATTTGTTGGAGCTTTATCCAGCTCTCGGAGAAGAGGCACTTAGTGGTTTGATCCCCACTATCGGATATACTGAACGGTTGGTCCGTCCGTCCGGTTTGAAGTTTCTTTAGTGTAGGCTAGGTGAGATTGTTTTAACTTATATTTCTCTTATATTTGGATGAACTCATTGGTTTTTACCTTTATTTATTTTTACTCTTTTTTACTTACCCTTTGTAAAGCGCAGCCCTCAACTCCTTTTTCTGTATCTTTTTGCCTTATAAGGGTTTTGTGAGGGATTCCCTTTCAGGGTTGCTGCTCAATTGAGTCAGCGCAGACTCTTTCCCTTTTTCTCTATTTTTAACTAGAATGTCTCGATATCCCCTCGTACTTTTTCTCACGATACGTTCAATCCAACTGGGTTATGCGCTTCAACCGGATCTTGCAAGGATTCTCAGGATCTGGAGTAGCTTGCCGAGAGTCTGCCGCTGGTTTAACCTTAGAGTGATGAATCCAAGGAGTCACTTCCGCCACCTTTACAGCTGTTGGGGTAGATAAAAGAACAACATACAAAGGCTAACATGATACACCCCGAGATGGCCTCCTAGAATGCAAGTACGACACCTGAGAATCGGTCTAGCAGCACTTTTCCCAGTAGCTCCTATCACAGTTATAATCTTCTCAGAAGGAGGAGCTACCAATTTGGTCACCACAGAATGTTCAGCACGTCTATCATGAAAGGACTTCTCTTTCCCCCTATTGATACATCGGCCATAGGCTCTGCTCGGCCAAGTGGGATGGAGCCTGGTCGGTATCAATAGTCTTCCATGACAGTGTCAGCCAGACCTACAAAATCTCTATCTTCCCTATCCCTTAATCTCTGGGTAGCGGGATAATATCTCCCTCCAAAACTTCCTCTACCTCGTCCTCTATAGCTGCTACCATAACCACCTCGTCCTCTTCTCTCTTCTTGACTACCACCTGCAATATATCCCCTCTATGGGCAGTCACTCTTCCAATGCCCTTCCTCTCTACAATATGCACATTGATCTCTACCTAGTGGTACCCTTTTCATCCTATTCTCAACTCCTCTATTCATCTCCCCTCCTTCTCAAGCTACACCTGAAATAGCTACCACTAACTATTTTCTTCCTCATCTTATGTTCCTCCTCACAATTTCTCTCAGTTTCCCTATTCATACACACCTTATTTGCAACCTCCATTAGCTGTGATATAGATATCCCTGCAAATCCCTCTAATTTTTGTAGCTTTCTCTTAATATTGCTCTGGGCCTGGCTGACAAATGCTGAGTCTATCATTCAGAAGTTTTCAGGGGCTTCAGGATTGAAAGGAGTGTACAATCTATTTGACTCAAGCAGTCACTCATAAAAGCACTGGTTGATTCATTAACTTTTTGTAACACTTCAGCCGTCCTGGACATGTTAATTGCCTTTTTCCCTCCTGCCTTTATGCCAGTAATAATGGCTTGTTGATAGGCCTTCGATGGATCATGTCAGCGTCATTTACGCTCCAAAGGTCAGTAATAATTGCTGACAATCAGCCCAGGTGGGATTGTGGGTCTGTATAATAGAGGTGACCAAGTCAATCATGGCTTGAGGTTTATCGGTGTACGAGGAGTTATGGGTCTTCCAATTAAACAGGTTGGATGTGGTAAAAGGGACTTAAACAAATACAGGATCTGCCAATTGCAACTGTCCATTAACGTCAATATGTGGTGGGCCAGGTGTAAGTCGGAGGGGTATTTGGCAATATCGGGGTTGGAGGTTACCAGTCAGTTGTCGGGTTAGTATGGGACTTCGGCAAGGCTGCTCAGTAATAGGTTCTGGTCCGGGAGTAGTAAGATAGGTGTAAGGGGGTGAGCTAATTTTACTAGTCAGCTTTTGGTGGATGAAAAAAAATTGAAGAAAACTTAATTTTTAATATATTTATACATAAAATAAAAACTTATATCAATAAATATATTAAAATAGGCTAAGCAATCCTACTCCTGTCTGTTATAAACAATGTATTATCAATGTAACTCCCGAAGATGGCCAGTAGGTGGCCCTGGAGTGCCTCCCTAAATTCTAATGAAGCAGATAGACTTTAATTATGTCCTTATTTTATTATTACTTATTTTAATCACTGTCCACCCTGATATCTAGGCTTGATTAAAGCTTTAGTTCTAAGGTAAATTAAACATCTCAGTTTGTATTTTAGTAAAGGGGATATTTTGGACAAAGCTGGGAGGGGCCCATCCAGTAACTAAAAAAAAGATAATATACCATCTTATACCATTGATCATTGATTAGGGGGAGGGGGGTAGTACAGAAATACAAGAGTTTAAAACACAAGAACAGATCGGTATGTGGGTAGGCGTGGACAGTAGAACAGGGGAAGTGCAAATACCAACTATACCAGTTTTAACTTGGGAGGAAGAGTGGGGGAATGGCTACTCTGGCTCTGGATGATGAATAGGGGGTTGGTAATCAGATGCAAGGGGGGGAGGGGAAGTCCAAAGCAGTTGTAATTAAGTCCTTAGTTCTGACCACCATGTGGCTCCATTGTTCCTCATATGACAGTTTAATTCACCAAGGCAGTTTTTCATCAATTTCCAACAG
>OW240917.1:133698323-133822433 GCA_933207985.1 Pelobates cultripes | reverse complement strand
TCAATGTATGGAAACTGATCATAGAATTCCGGCCTACTAGTTACAGCCACATGTACACCCTGCACTACATTTAAGTCAAGACTGCCACATGGAGGCCATACGGCTACCAGGACAGGCCACTCCCTACTACACAGGTTTTTTTTTTTTCTTTTTTAAAACATACAAGACAAAGGGCCAACAGCCTTGTGAATCAGAAGATTATTTCAACAAAACGTCTGATTCAAAAGCTGTACAAATATACACACAGTTTCAACAGTCACACCAATCTCCTTATCACCAGCACCACATCGCACAGTTACTAGGCTCAAACACACACATGCACGCACACACAGGATCCTCACAAGCTCAACAATATCACGACGTCGCGCACACACAAGTAAAATCAAGACTCACCAAACACTAAATAATCATCACTGTAACTATTAAATCAAACCATACAACTATCCACACTATTAATCCACATAAACTAACCGATCACATAACATTTCAACAATTTTGTCTCTACAGTCAGTGGTTATGGTACGGTTAGTAATAATTATACAGTTAGATAATTATGGTGTTAGAGTTACATTATCAATTAATAATAGTTAAGGTGTTACACATACAAGGTTAAACAGTAATTTTAGTGTTGTTAATGTAATATCAGTGGTTATGGTACTATGAAGTAGTTATGGTATTATAAAGTAGTTATGGTATTATAAAGTGGTTATGGTATTATGAAGTAGTTATGGTATTTTGAAGTAGTTACAGTATTATAAAGTGGTTATGGTATTTTGAAGTAGTTATGGTATTATGAAGTAGTCATGGTATTTTAAAGTAGTTATGGTATTATAAAGTGGTTGTGGTATTATGACGTAGTTATGGTACAGTTTTTTAAAATCACAGGTCAATTAGTAACAGTTATGGTGTTACATGTATAACATAAACCAACAGTTTTTTAGTAGTTATATACAATACACAATGTCAGTAATTATAATACATGTTAGTGGTTATGGTACCATGCACTATTATACAGTTATACACACAATTTACACTCCCACTAGATGGCAGAGCTCAAGCTTTCTAGAAGAACATACAATTCAACCAATTCACCTATTCACCAACTACAGTATATCTAACAATATTTACAATAATCCCAACTAATCTAATTGGCCAGCACCTCGAGAACTATCGAACAATTTACCCCAAGGTTCGGTTAGTCTACGCTGCCCAAGCACCACATATAGCGAACTAGTGAGCCGAATTTACACCAGAACTCATTTAGTCTTCTTACGCTATCAATAGTCTAGTGGTTGAATTTACACGCCTACCACTTAGCCAAAATAGGGTGAGATCTAGCAAACGATAATGTATAACCGAGTCTGCTTAGTCTCGCCGGCCTCCCCGACCTAGCGAACAAAATTTACACCCTAGATACACTCATCAAGACAGGACACCGGTGTCCGACATGAACTATTTACACCAGAATTCAGTCTGACCCAAACCACAGTATTAGACGGGCTGACTACAGAGTGTCTAATTTCCAATAAGCAGTGCGCCTTTGCTTCTTCCCTCCAGAGGGAAGGGGCAGTTTCCATACAACCAAACCAATTCCAAATACAAACCCCTTGTAGGCCTACCGCTCTAACGGTATTAATCTTACCTCTTCGTTCCTGGACCTGGGTTCACACTAATCGACGGAACACCCAGGTACTCACTGCGCAGAAGCCGATGATCTCCTGGACAAAAGGCCAGTGGCGCCGAGACGAAAGGAGGTCTGCGCAGTAGAAGTCCAGGGGTGCTGTGTAGAGGATTTGGTAAAAGTTTACCGTCTCAAATCTCTGTGCCAGCTTCCGTGCGATGAGGTTCCCGTAGCCAATGCACCAGAAATGTAACAGTGTAAGCATGCAGAAGCCAAACACAGAGAGATGGACACAGGTATTCAGGAAGTAAGAGGCCTTTATTCACATTACCGATCGGGTCTCAGATGAACTCCTGTTCCAAAAAGTTCTGAGGGACAAATACATGGGGTACAGGACTTTTGTTAACAGCATATCCCCTCCCATACAGTATAACCCCTCCTATATTCCTCAGACCAATCAGCACACAGGATATTCAGGATCACCTCATATGGCAGACCACATGGCTTGTTGAAGACAAAGGATTTTATTACCCACTTCCACACATGCTCAGTATACTGATGACTCACCCAGCTGTTTGTAATCAGATACTAATTAGCATATGCCATGTGGAGATTTTGGCCTACTAAATTTTGACCATGCTGGAATCCCATCACATCACCATGTGCTTTATTCATTGTTCTCACCATGTGCCTCTGATACATGAAATGGTGGCCACCCAGTAACTTTACAGTATGTCCCCATATGGTTCTTAAAGGGCCAGCAGCAGCATAATAAAATACAATATGCCCAAATCAGTTCCTTAAAGGGCAATACATCCCAGAGCTATAGTCACAGGGCAGGAGGCTGGCAAACAGGCCTCTCCAAAAACCAGTGGCTTTCACCACAGGCTGCTCTTAGATTTATTATAGGTTTTTTATACAGTGGATGTTGTATTTGCACATTAATTTATATAACTAGATGACCCCCACAACAAACAGTTATTTATTAATATAATATCAAGTCTCTGCAGTCTGTGCTCTTTGTGAATAGTATAACATGATGATATTGCCTTGTTATATGACTATACATTTATTGAATTCTGTGTGTTTACCTAATTGTAATGTATTGGTACACCTTAAAACCAATCTGAACAAGAAAAGGTGCCTTAATTTGATGTTCTAGGTTTTTTTATATACCATGTTTCAAATACATTTTACTCACTAAACAGCCAATCTGGGGTACATGTCAAAGGGAATTGTAAGAGTCACCACATAAGTAAAGTTTTAATTACAGCTGAAATGAACATTTTATTTCTCTCTGCGTCACCTTAAAGTCTTCCCCCATGGATCCCTGTTCTCCCTTCTATAGCTTTTAGATTGCAACATTATGGGAACATTGTAGGCTAGTAAACACATATTTACAGGGAGACTACATGAGACTACACAATAATGTAATAGCTGGTCCAATTTGTTTTTTTTATTTTGCCGAAAGTACATATTTAAATAAACATTGCCACTTTTATAAATTAACTTTCGTACACGCCTAACTTTTAAGCATACAACAGGTCTTGTAATTTCCTGGTTTGTTTAGCTCAGTGGAATTAAATTCATGTGGCATGCAACTGCTTAGAGCGCCTTTCAAAAGCTTCTTATTAAATTGTATTGGAAATTTTGCCTTTTCAGCTCATGACCTCCCGTTTTCTCAGTAGCCCAGTGACCTCACTGCTTTCTTGTCTATATGAAATTTACCTATTTGGTTCCCTTTCAAGAATCAAGGTCAATTATGATAAAAGTGAATGCCTAAAGCTAAATTCCCCTGTGTTTGGAATCTGTAAGCTCTTAAATATTTGGGGGTACAACTCACCTTATCCCCTTGTCAAATATATGAGCTTAATTTTCCTCCAATACTCATGGCTATTACTAAGGAATTGCAATCCTGGAATTTATCCCAATTTAACTTGCTGGTATGGGTACACATTTGAATCATGAATGTCCTTCCCTGGTTGTTATGTTTGCTGCAGACACTGTCCATCCACATACCAACTACCTTAACACAGAAACATAGAAAAATAGAATGTGACGGCAGATAAGAACCATTCGCCCCATCTAGTCTGCCCAATTTTCTAAATATTTAAATTAGTGCCTGGCCTTATCATATATCTATGATAGCCTTATGCCTACCCCACGCATGCTTAAACTCCCTCACTGTGTTAACCTCTACCACTTCAGCTGGAAGGCTATTCCATGCATCCACTACCCTCTCTGTAAAGTAATACTTCCTGAAATTATTTTTAAAGCTTTGCCCCTCTAATTTAAGACTATGTGCTCCTGTTGTGGTAGTTTCTCTTCTTTTAAATATAGTCTCCTCCTTTACTGTGTTGATTCCCTTTATGTATTTAAATGTTTTTATCATATCCACCCTGTCTTGTCTTTCCTCCAAGCTATACATGTTAAGCGTGATGCACTCATCTTAAGCTTGATGCACTCTGCCTTTACCAGATTTGTCTGGGTGACCCTAACTCATCCTAGACTTAGGGAGGGGCTAACATGCCTAATATCTGTTTCTATTATGTTGCATCTTTGTAATCCTGTACTTACCAGTGGACCAGGGTGGAATTGTTGAAACCCTGTCTGGACATGGAGAGGTCATACTCTCTAATACTTCTATGTTTACTGCCCTGGCAGATTGCACCTCTTGTGTCTCTCTGCTCTCAGTCTCACCCAGCTGTGGCCCTTACTCTAAACATTTCAAGAAAATGTCACTGGGATTATCTGGTTATTTTTCCACTTTTTACCCTTATATCGCATCCAGGATTTCATGGAATATCCACTCTTCTACTGAAGGTATAACAAACTATCCGAGGTTATGAAGGTACGAATCATACATGAAAGTTGCAGAAGCATTGTTTGACATTTCCACCATAGGGTGAGATCTAGCCAACTCTTGAGGAAGGGTGCTTCCATGAAACACAGCATGTCAGCACAAGGTGATCTCCAGTTTAGACATGCTGGAAAGAATTTTGGAACATCAGAGGGCAATCCGTGAAGTATTCTACCACCTCTTGGAATTAATTTTCCACTGGGGTAAGAGGATTGGTCAATAAAAGAGTATATAGTGTCAGATCGTATTCCATTTATGGACCTGAGAAAAAATGTAAGCCACTTTGGGGCAGGTCTTTCCCATGTTTGATTGGGTTTTGAAGATAGCATGTATATATTTTCTGCAACAGTAAGTCATGCATAAAAATTGTTGATAATTTGGCATTGACTGATAACCTTAACAAAGATCAGATTTTAAAAGCATGAAACAAATACACTGGAAACTCAGAACAGGCCCTTTCTCAAACAATTTGGAAATCGAGCAAAAATTTAGAGTAAAAAATGTCTTGGTACATGAACCATCCTCGGTATCTGAACAAATCATGCCACAATTATAAAGCTATATCTCACTTTAGACACATTTTAAATGCCAGAAGAACAGTTACCTTTCCCCATCCAAACAATAATATAACTTCTCCTTTCCACTTTCGCCATCTTCTCTTATCATTACAGATAAAGTGAAGTTTCATTTTCATTTACTGTACATTGTGTTTATTATAATTTTCTTTTCTATATGATTTCATGCATGTAAGGTATTATTAAACTGTAAAATTTGTGTTAAATGCTGTAATTTGGGTGGTCTGTAATGGATTAAATCAAATTTACATTCATTCTTATAGGAAATGTTGATTTGTTTCTCAAACAAATTGGAATTAGAACAGCCTTCTGGAATGGATTACGTTTGAGTTCTGAGGTTCCACTGTATATAAGAAAGCATCTGCAATCTAGAATCAGAATCAATCCAAAAACATATTGCAAAGTTGGCAATAGTGACTCTCTTAGGATTTTTTTCAGGGAACTGAGTTATGTCAAAACATTGGTCTATACTTATTGAACTGCAGACTTTCTGATACTCAGCTTTTTTTTCCATCTTGGCTATTTTGACCTTATATTTGATGTTGTCTATGTATTTTTTTACAAGTTATCAGAATAATAAAATCACGTGAAGGAACCACTGCAATATATAATTGTAAAATAATTGATTTATCCTCATGTAATAAAACAAAACTACATTATTTATTCTCATGAATATTTAAGAATTTTCTAGTTTTCCCTTTTTATATTTATTATTGAGTATTAATATTTATAGCATGGAGAATCGTATTTATTGGATTTCCTGTTAAAGATGTGGCAAAAGGTATTTTGGCAGTGTAGAAATAACCTTAAGAAATATAAATGAGGGAACATGTAAATGACATTTGATAATAGAGTCTCACCACTAGGAATACATTTTTGCATTCTAATAATAAAGAAGCTAATTATTTTAGTTTTCAGGGATTGCAGTTTTCAACACAAATTTGAGAAGGCGATTTGTTTAACCTTTTATGCCATAGGGAGGTCTACTGGTTTGTTCCTTAAGGCAACTGAAAACCTCAGGCACCAATACTGAATTTCATGCTGCTCATTATGTTATATATTACAATCTTGAAATGTAAATGATTTACATTTTCTGCAAATCTGTAAGTATATGAATACACATTCATTCTCCATTACACGGCCACTGTAGGGACGATAACCACTTTGTGAATTAAAAATTAAAAATATATACAAAAAAACACTTCAATACAGTAGCTTTCTCCCAACTTGTCATCCCATTTAAACAAACATAGCAAAAGAACAATATTCAAAGGGGTGAATAAAATTAAAACAGAAACAATATAGGATTATAGCCTTTTAAACTCTGATTTATTTAAAATAACTCACTGGGCAGAAACTTACTAGCAGTGTATTCTTCAATTTTTGAGATCCAAATTGGCAGAAAGAATATAACCGAAACCAAAAAGAGTCACTGAAACCAAACTGAAGCCAAAAACAGTTTTTATGCTCTAGCCAAATCCCTATGCACATTTAAATGAATGGGTTTATTTAATGCACATAGAGATTGGGGATAGAATGCAAGAAATGCTTTATACTTTCTGTTCTATGTATTTGGGCTCATAAATACTGCAGTCATTGCTCCTGCTTAGGATTAGTGGAAGTTTGCTGAAATTTTCTTTCAGAAAGTAACCTAGAGACGGCAAATTGGTTTGATCATGAATTTACAGCATGCTCATGAAAAGTCACTGAACTTAAAGAGAGTTATAAAAAGTTAGGAGATTTTTTGCAGAAATACAAATTTTTAGCCTATCATGTATCTTCTTAAAATAGTCAGTAGGTAATTTAATCAGATTTAATCATTTCTAATGATAACTGTGGTATAGTAAAACAATTCAATTCCAAGACTATCTCACATTATTAAAACTAACAAACCCAATAATGATGGAAATAATAACATATGTAATACAGTATAAATCAATAAATATCATATGTTTAAAGAAACAGTACAAAAGTTACAGTTTGAACAATAGATTTTACCAATGATGCACATTTGCAAGACATGATACACGATAATAGGTACCACTGTGGAACATGTGGAGCATACACTCAGCAAGAAGAAATATATAAATATCTTTTCACTATTATTAACACCATTTTGCAAGTTTTGCATATTTTCAATTGCGTATAAATCCCCCTATCTTCTTTATATTTAGTTGAGTTTTAACTGGTTGCAGTTGATTAATTTCCAAACTGTGGTTTAAAAATGTGAAAGTATTCAGCTTTAATTGAATGTTTTATTGGGTATACATTGCGTTCCTGTTTTAACAATGACAACAATATTTGAAATGATATTGTTTATACATCAACAACAACTGAGAAATTAGAAGTCTGTGAATGGACAAAAGCTTAGAGGAACACAGTAACCTGCCTTCAGTAAATCCCGCTCAGGTCTCAAAATCGTTTTTGCTCACTTGTGCCATTACAGAGAGAACTAGTCCCAAAGCACTTCAGACAAATCCCACCCATAAGGGCAATCCAGAAACAAAATACTGGCAAGTTATCTCTGCATGAGAGATATAGCCATCCCTGATGATCATTTCAGGCTTCTTTGGGCCTCTTCAGCGAGGTGTAGCTGATACCCTTCTAGGCACAACGAAAACAGGGTCTACTATCTGGATTAAAACAGAGAATATGAAAACTGAACAAAGGCTCATTAGAACTCAGTAGCTTGCCTTTCAGATAACAAAATAGTTTTGTTTATACAGTGATGCAATTAGACAATGCTAACTAATTTTTGTTATTATGTTAAACTATTATGTTTCTGTTCAGGTCGGAAATTCAGATAAGTAAAATAATTTGTCTGCTTCGGCAATTCGGACCAATGGCATTCAGTTCGGTTCGGCACTTCGGCAATACACAACTTCAGCAATTCGGAACTTCGGTAATTCAGGCCCTTACCCTAAACCTAACCCCTAACTCTAAACCCTAACCCTAATCTCTAACCCTGAGCCCTAATCCCTAACCCCAAAACCCTAACCACTAACCCTAACCACTTGTTTTTCAACTTTTCAGAAATCCAAAGCACTTCATAAGATAGGCAATTTGGAACTTCGGCAATTCAGCTTAGTTCGGCACTTCGGAAATTTGGAATTTCGGCAATTCGAACTTCAGACATTGGTATGCATCCGAATGTCCAAATTTCATGAAATTCATCCGAATGTACATTTGGAACAAAATGAATTGCACATGTCTACTCTAAGGTTCTTCTTCTCAACTTCTGTTTGTTTCTTCAATACAGCTCTTTTTTTCAGAGCATTATAAAAATTTTAAAAATTGAGGAAAAAAACGAAAATATATATATATATATTTCACAGTTTATGCAATAATAACATATGCATAATATGTCCAGCTTAGGAAAAGTAATTCAAAATAAAAATACAAAAAAACAAGTCCTGTGCTCAAACTCCCACCACTCTTGGGCAGTAGTACACATCGGCCCCAAAACATACAGAAAAAAATAATTAAAAAAGTTACCTGCACTCTTTCCCAAATCCCTATGTATATTTAAAGAAATGGAGGTTATTTAGTTACTCCAATGGCCAACAGAGGAAATGTCCCCCTGTCACGTCAAGGCAAACCTCTTAGGCAGGTCCTACACTAACCATTAACCTTGCTTCCTTGAGCTTCTGGCAAAGCTATCTTCAATAAAACAGAGTGGGATATTTTTTATATACACCCCTACATGCTTATTAACCCTTAATAGGGAACACATGGGATGGGCAGTAGAAATATAACATAGCTGTGTGATACAAAAGCAAATACAAATACAAAAAAACAAGTCCTGTGCTCAAACTCCCACTACTCTTGGGCGGCAGCAACGACCATAGTACGCATGGGCCCCAATACATACAGTAAAAACCAAAGAAAAAAGTTGCCTGCACTCTTCCCAAAATCCCTATGTATGTTTAAACAAATGGAGGTTATTTAGTTACTCGACTTGCCATCAGAGGGAATGCCCACCTGCCATGTCAAGGCAGACCTCTTAGGTGGGTCCTACACTAACCATTCACCTTGCTTCATGTATGTGTCTTGATTTATAGAGTACATAATATGTATAGGATATGAACTTATTTTGAAAGTAACAGGTCACAAAATACAAGGACTAAAATAAAATTTCAATTTGAAACAATTTTAGAAGTTGGTATGTTTGTATTGTAAGTTTAGTAGCATCACAAAAAAACAAAATTACAACACAAAAGTATATATTTATATAAAGTAGACATCACAGGCTATTTGCCTAAGGTTATTTTGACACTTTTTACGTAGCCATTTCATCGCCAATCTCTGCTATATATTGGATTAAATTGTGTTTTTTCTCTATTTTGACATACAGGTGATACTCAAAAAATTAGAATATCGTGCAAAAGTTTATTTATTTCACTAATGCAATGTAAAAGGGGAAACTAATATATAAGATAGACGCATTACATGCAAAGCAAGATAGTTCAAGCCGTGATTTGTCATAAGTGCGATGATTATGGCTTACAGCTCATGAAAACCCCAAATCCACAATCTCAGTAAATTAGAATATTACATGCAATCAATAAAACAAGGAGTGTACATAGAACAATATCGGACCTCTGAAAGGTATAAGCATGCATATGGACTCAGTACTTGGTTTGGGCCACTTTTGCAGCAATTACTGCCTCAATGCGGTGGCATGGAAGCTATCAGCCTGTGGCACTGCTGAGGTGTTATGGAAGACCAGGATGCTTCAATAGCGGCCTTCAGCTCTTCTGCATTGTTCGGTCTCATGTCTCTCATCTTTCTCTTGGCAATGCCCCATAGATTCTCTATGGGGTTCAGGTCAGGCGAGTTTGCTGGCCAATCAAGCACAGTAATCCCATGGTCATTGAACCAGGCTTTGGTGCTTTTGGCAGTGTGGGCAGGTGCCAAGTCCAGCTGGAAAATGAAGTCAGCATCCCCATAAAGCTCGTCTGCGTAAGGAAGCATGAAGTGCTCCAAAATTTCCGGGTAGATGGCTGCATTGACCCTGGACTTAATGAAGCACAGTGGACCAACACCAGCCGATGACATGGCTCCTCAAATCAACACAGACTGTGGAAACTTCACACTGGACTTCAAGCATCTTGCAGTGTGTGCCTCTCCATTCTTCCTCCAGACTCCGGGTCCTTGGTTTCCAAATGGGATGCAAAAGTTGCTCTCATCAGAAAAGAGGAAAAGAGGACTTTGCAAAAGATGCTCTCATCAGAAAAGAGGTCTCTTTTTCTTTAGCCCAGACAAGACGCTTCTGACGTTTGTTGCTCAGGAGCAGATTGACAAGAGGAATACAACATCTGAAGCCCATGTCCAGGATCTGTCTGTGTGTGGTGGCTCTTGATGCACTGACTCCAGCCTCAATCCACTCCTTGTGAAAGTCCCCCAACACTTTTGAATGGCCTTTTCCTGATAATCCTCTCCAGGCTGTGGTCATCCCTGCTGCTTGTGCACCTTTTTCTTCCACACTTTTCCCTTCCACATAACTTTCTATTAATGTGCTTTGATACAGCACTTTGGGAAAATCCAACTTCCTCCACAATTACCTTTTGAGGCTTTCCCTCCTTATTGAGGGTGTCAGTCTTCCCCATGATTGTGATTCCTACTGAACCAGACTGAGAGACCATTTAAAGGCTCAGAAACTCTTTGCAGGTGTTATGGCTTACTTAGTTGATTAGAGTGGGACACTGTGAGCCTAGAATTTTGCACCTTTTCCCAATATTCTAATTTACTAAGATTGTGGATTTGGGGTTTTCATGAGTTGTAAGCAATAATCATCGCACTTATGACAAATCACGGCTTGAACTATCTTGCTTTGCATGTAATGCGTCTATCTCATATATTAGTTTCCCCTTTTATGTTGCATTACTGAAATAAATGAACTTTTGCACGATATTCAAATTTTTCGAGTATCACCTGTATATACATACAACAAGGTTTTTGTAATGTACATTTCATAAAATTGGTGTGTGCTATCCCTAAACAGAACCCTATATTGTGCTCAGCTACATCTGTTGAGTATAACGACACCCCCATTGTATGCCTTTGGCATTATTATATGAAGCTACAATACCATACAAGAGACAAGGCTATCTCAGTTTCAATAGTTAGAATTTTCATAGATGGATTTGATGGGTCTATGTCTCACTTTGGGGTATTATATCAGTTTGACTGTTCAAATAACCCGGCTTCCATTTCACTCCAAGGTATCTTAAATGGTGTATATTGTGCCTTAATTTGTCACTATTTTTTCACCAATCTTTGTCAATGTTTGTGTTGAGAAAAAAAATAATTGTGTTTTTTTACATACATGTTGCATTTTTGCTGGGTATTTCTTATACTTAATATGTACCACTGTCATAAAATCCCCCACATTATGCCCAGTTACATCTTCTGAGTAAAACAATATGCCCAATGTATAACCTAGATACTATTTTGTGAAGTTATAGTGCTGTAAAAGAGACATGAAAAGTTCAGGTTTTTAAGTATGAATTTTCACAGATGATGTTGATGGGTCCATGTCCCATTTTGGAGTATTTTAGCAGGATACAAATTCCAACTACCCCATAAAGGCATACACTTTCATAAAGAAGACATCCCTGGGTATTTCAAAAGGCATATTTTGAACTCTAGCGTGGGATAATGTTTCTGCTAGCTTGTACCAAGTGTAGTTGTAATAAGAATTTTTTCTACTGTTTTGACACAAAAAGTGAGGTTGCACTTTATATTCTCAAACCTTATGTGTGCTAGAGCAGTATAATACTTTACAGGTTGCTCAGCTATGTCATCTGAATACAGCAATACCCCCGTATGTACCTTTGTCAGGTATATGTGGATGTTGAAGGGGAACTTTTGAGACACAGCAATTTAGCTGGTTGGTTTTTCAAACTACCATACAAAAGCATACCACTTTTTAACCCCTTAAGGACACATGTTAGAAATATTCCGTCATGATTGCCTTTTATTCCAGAAGTTGTGTCCTTAAGGGGTTAAAGAATACACTTTAATATTTCAAAAGGCATATTTTGAACTTTACTGTGGAATCATTTTTTTGCTGGTTTGTTCAAGTGTAGTGCTAATGAGCATTTATTTTATGTATTTTTTTATGTATTACATTTTTTAAACTTGTTTAAACTTTCTTCAAACTTTTTTTACGCTTTTACATTTTTATAAACTTTTCTTTACTGTAACCCTAGCAAGCCTAATAGTAAATTCCTAAATTTCCCACTAACTCCCACTAACTCCCACCCCAGCTAGCTAAATATATATTTTTTAAATATTTAAATGAACCAATTAAATAAATTGAACCTGTGAGGGTTAAAAATAAATAAAAGTTAACCCTCAGGGGTTAAAAAAGTTTGATCACAGTATAATACTGTGATTTGTATTTTGATTACTGCAGGCAGTGATCAACTGGCATGGAAGGGGTTAATTTTTATTAGGACTGGGTAAACAGGGGTGGATTTCTTTTACTTTGTTTAAATGTTCTAAAAACTTTTTTTAATTTTTTAATTTTTTTTAAAACTAATTTTACTGTTAACCCCTAGCAAGCCTAACCTCAAATTCCCCAACTCCCCACTAACTTCCCCCCAGCCCAGCTAGCTAAATATGCCATTTTAAAATATTTAAATTAATTAATTAAATACATTTAACCCCCTCAGGGGTTACAAAAAAATCAGATCACAATAAAATCAGATCACTGTAGTCAGTGATCAAATGGCAGTAAAGGGGTTATTTTAATAAAGCAGGGGAAAGTGAGGTGGGATTTAACTTTAACTTTTTTTTTACAGGAAGAAGATAGGTGCTGCGGAAGCGCAGGGAGGCGGATCAGAAGTCCCTGCAGCACATGTTCTTGCTCTGAGAGCCTGTTAACTTTAGTAAATGATGGAAATTTTCCATCATGCGTCCTTAACAGTAGGACAAGCATGATTGAAAATTTCTGCATTGCGTCGGGAACGGGTTAACATAGAATCAAAAACACACATGCAACAAAACAGTAAAGCACATGTTTTAAAAACGTGACGGTGACTGATACTAAATATAGCATATTCACAATTTATCACTTTGTTAAAAAATATACTGGGCCAATAAACGGAATACAACAATTATTTAATTATATGTTTAAACCACAAGAAAATTATTATGATTAATTAAAAATGCTTAAATGTTAATTTTAATATCATTATTTACACAATTACTTACAATTATATTAAAAGTATCTGTAAAATTTTATAAAATGAAAAAATATTTTGTCTCACATCCAGAACATGTTATTGTTAGCAGAACTTTATCTGTTTGATGTAGCTATAGATTACATCAATTGGCATTACTTGACCTTTTCAGGATAAACAGGACCAAAATATGTGACTACACAAAAGTCAATCTTAAAGCCAATTACACTAATAAGGTCTGATGTGCAAATGGGTATTTAATATGGGATAAAAAAAAAAAAAAGTTTTGTGAGGCTGCTGGGCATCCAAAGGCAAAGTATGTCTAATTGCAACCTCACCAGTAATGAAATAACAGTCAGCCTGGAAGCTGATTAAGGTTAATTTGAATTATGTCAATGTGTATTAGTGTAACTTTTGCAAAATGAACAACACCTTTTTGCAAACATGATCAATTAGTTTTTCTAACTTAATATGCCAGTATGGAAAGGTTTAATTTATTAGCTACTGAGGCATTTTCTGGAATTTATGTTCATTCAAGAAGATTTTATATAATGTGCAGTCTATAGAGAATTTAAAAAAGGAAGGACGAACAATTTTTAGCAAAGTTCAATAGGAATGCAAAATATGTTGGAGGCTTTTTACATGCTTTCATGTTGTGAAATATTTACATCCATACTAGAATCATATGTTTCTTATTTGAAATATAACATTGCATTGTTGAATTGATATAATGTCTTATCCAAAGATAGATTCAAGGCCTGCAGGATGATAAAGCATTTTGGTACTAGAGAATAAGTTTATTTATGTGAACTTAACTGTTTTATGCCATTCTCTAATGTATACACTGTTCGTTTCTCAAAAATAAAAATAAAAAATTCGAAAAAGAAATGAATTGATATAATAATGCACAACTAGAAAGAGATATTATATTCTTGCTTTTGCCACAGTCTAATTTTATAATCTTTACTACAATAAAAAAACAAATCTGCCATCATGGATGTGCTGTGCATTACTAATATTTTGGGACTCACATCATTTAGCTATCTTCCACATAGAACTTTTCTCATCTTCTCTAATGGTCCTTTTTATAAATCGATTCCCTCTGCCCAAACTACAGTAACACTGCCTCGTGCCCTCTTTTCTGGACTTCTTGCATCTTTTAATTTCACTCCACTTCCAGTTCTTCTTGTTTTCCAAACTCTTCAAGGCACCTCATCTCCATAAATGACAATCTCCATTTTGTAATACCACCTCTATTTCTTCCCTTCACTATCTCACGCTACACATTTAGCTGACAGCGACTGGAGCCCTGAGTGGGTACCTAAAAATCCTGAGATTGAAATTTGGCACCATGGCCCTGAATCTCTTGTAGTATTGAGAGATAAATAAAACCTTTGATTATAGAATTTGTGACAGTGCCAATTTAATTCACTATATTTGTTATAAATTATACAGCACAATGTGAAGATATAGCTTTTGGATGCAGGATTTTAACACACTGGAGTTAAAGGTTAATAACATATTTGGTGTCACAGTGTTATTTATATTATCATATAAAGATGGTTTTAGAAGGGGCTTATGTCAATAAATATGGAAGGGGCCATAAATATACCGGTAGTCTGAAACCGTAATCTTTTTGTCACCTAGCAATGAACCTCCATTCTGCTCCATTTCTCTTCATCAAACAATACACTCATTATCTCATTTGATTTTTCATTTTTTTTCCTTCCTCATCTTTCTTTGAATACTCATCTTATCCCCGCGAATAGAACCTATAGGGTTATAACTCCATGACCGTAACATATAATATTCTGCAGCACAAGAAAATAATCATATCCCAGCAAAATGACTGATTGGAAAAAGTTTACACATAGAAACCTTTGCAGTGCTTGTTTTATGTCCCTTGTATATCTTGTGTAGTACAGTTTAAACAAATGAATCTATTCATTATGCATGCACAAATGTGAAAGCACAATTCAGTGCTCTCTTTTAACATTTTATAAATTGGCATATGGCGTTTGGGGCTTTTATGAGGGACTTGCAAAACTTAGCCCAAATATTAGTAAAAAAATATTTCTTGTTTCTAGGTACCTTATTTATTTCCAGTAAGTTCACTGTTTACTGAATAGATTCCAAAGATTTGCTTTCAGAAATGCAATGTTGTGCTCCAGAAATGCCAAAGAACATTTTTTTCTGTTTTTTTTACTATGTATTACTAATAAATAAGTTAGATTTTTTTTTCTGTTGTATTACATATACAGTCATGTGACATGTATCCATTGCTTTTTATACTAGCCTACATATCTTAGTTTAAGTAACAAGTATAAAGGAATAATGCTTATTTAAACAGTAGCTTACATATCTTTTACATATGTGTTTGACGGGAGCGCAGCAATAAATGAAACATGCATTCCTTTGAGAATTAAATAACATTTCTCTTTCAACTTTTTATGCATGAATAACTAAGTAGCTGTATAAACGTCCCCTCAATTTCCTTGTCATCACTGCCACATGATATAGGCAACATTATTCACAATGTATTAAAGTATAGTCAGAGTATTTAAAATGAACTTACAGTGAACTACATATATCTATTTCATCTTCATTGGTTGAACTAACAATTACGCTATTTTGATGATGTACTAGAAAAGGGATGCACATCATTGTACTTGCTGTCAAGACAATGGTTTATAATAATTCCAATGCCTTAGGCAAAATATATCACCTTGAAATATAATTCTGTAAAATGGGTTTCTGAGAACCAACTCCCATTTGTCATAATTTACATTATCAGGGTTATTTACTAAAATGAGAATTCAAAGTTAGTATTTAAATTTAAGGCCAGAGTAGCTAAACGGAAAGCTTAGTTAAGTGAGTGAATTTTTCCAGCTATTTTAACCTTAAATTTGAAAGTTTCTTTGAATTCTCTTTGATATCTCACTTTTGTGAATAACCCTGTTTTGGTTTAAAAACAATACATATAATTATGTAGTTCATTTGTTATGTACCTGAATTATGAGATATTTTACAAAACAAAGGTACATGTTAAGAAACACTATGTTGAGCTATATCTGGGCTTTGAGGCTATTTGATGACAATTTTAAGGCTTTTGAAATTCGAGTAAATGCTTGACTTGTACATCTGTTTTTTTCCTGCTTTTTCTACTTTTATATCTATGTATAGTATTATTGAACTGGTGCATATATTGTATTGTTCATCTATATATTTTGGCATAATAGATACATGGTCATTTCTTATCTTGTGCATCTAGATTCTAACTAATGGTTTAAGAGTGGATGACAACAGTACAAAAATCTGTATCTCATGGCTAATTTTTACAATACATTTACAAACATATTTTTGTTAATGAATAAGCAAGCAGGGTCATTATCTTTGAATAGAAGAAAGATATAGAGACAACAAAAAAGACCAAAAACAAATCCTTGGCCTTACATATAAAATATGTATTTCAATAAACCATATAACCTGAGAGCATGAGAGTAATACACACTAATATTTCATATTTTAAACAAAATGTTTTCGTCAATGAATGCTAATACAACACAAGATTATTTTTGCTCAAGATATAGTCATTACTGTTTGTCCATTTTACACTTATATGCAAGTAGAAATCTATTTACTTATACAATTAATTTAACTCCCATTAGTGAACAAATATTTGTTCTTATTACTAGCATGACTCAAGATCTTTAAAGCTGATATATATAATTACCTCGTGCATATATGAAGTTTTGGTGGAGGTCTGAGATATACCAGTATGCACTGACAAGATCAAATTGAAACATTCAATTAGTGGCACAATTTTAATTAACATGTGAGTTACTAGCACTCATTCAAATTGCAATAAAAAACCATATTAATCAATTACACCTTGTCAGCGCCCACATTCAGGAGAAACTGGAGGTTACATTAGAAAGGAAAAGAATTTTGGGTGCACATTTTAGGGAATGTAGTCAAAGAGAATATAGAAATAATCTACCCTGAAGACTCATTAAGCACACTTATTAAATAGTCCTAGATTTATACACATTTACAGACACACATTTCAATTTTCAAATACATTTAATTAAAATACTATTATTTATATAAACCATTATTTGTTTTCTTTTGAACTGTGCAAGTTTGTGAGTGCAAGTGTAGTGAGTGAATGAATGAATGAGCAATTGCCTGACTAATTGTGAGTGACTGAGGTCTCCATCTCATATGAAAAGAAGTTAGGATTTAGTGTGTTGGAGAGAAGAGGGGTACAGTGAGGAAAAGAACAGGAATGTCTGGGTAGAAAAGTAGAAAGAAAGGGAGACCTCCAGACAAGAAGGCAGAAGAAAGGAGCATAATTACTGGGCCCAGATAAAGGGAGTGGATGAAGTGACAGTGGTATATGTTGAAGTGCTGGAGTCTAGATAGGTGCTCACAGGCCAAACTAGATTTGAAGTACAGCAAGAGTTGCCCTAGTCTTACTAGATAAAGCTGTTGCCTTGGTAAATTATGTACTTAAAAATGAAAGTTACTTTTTGGATCCATAAAAAACAATATAGACAGCCAGCTACTACAGACAACCTTGTCAGAAAGTGGGTTTCCTATGGAGTGGTTTTAAGCTATATGTAAAAGTTTTTGTTTGGTACTTGGTATAGCAAATGTAAGTGTGCTATACAATTGCCTCATTATTTATATTCTGCTATTATATGTTGATTGTGCCTTTAAACCAATGCCCCTGAATTTAATGTTGCCTAGAATTAGAAAACTGTTAAGGAACAAAATGCCTCTTCATCACAATGTTTAAATCTGTAGTTAAAGGTAGCTATCATATGTGATTAAATTTGCAACTATGATAATTTAAATTCCAATCTTAGTCCTGTCTCTTAGATTGGAAGAAAGAAGATTTCATTTAAGGCAAAGGAAATGTTTTTTTACTGTAAGAACAATAAGGATGTGGAATTCTCTGCCTGAAGAGGTGGTTTTATCAGAGTCCATACAGATGTTCAAACAGCTACTAGATGCATACTTGCGAAACCAGAATATTCAAGGATATAATCTTTCAATGTAGGGTAATAACTAGAGTTGAGCGGACCCGAACTGTAAAGTTCGGGTTCGTATCGAACATTATGTTTTTTGGACCCCGGACCCGAACATATCACTGTATGTTCGGGTTGGAGTTTGCTGTTCGGCGATTTAATGGCGCGTTTTCAAATGCTGCAGGGCAGCAAATCAACAAGCGTTTGACTCGTGTGCCCTTAGAAGCCATCACAGCCATTCCTACTAATGGCATGTCTGTGATTGGCCAATGCAGCATGTGACCCAGCCTCTATATATAAGCTGTAGTCGCGTAGCGCCGCACGCACATGAGGTTTTATTAGTGTAGGGAGAGGATGCTGCCGCTGTGAGGGACAGCTTAGGAAAGAATTCTGCAAACTAGTACATTAGTGGGGTGCACTTCATATCTGAGAGTCAAATAGAAGTGTCAAATACTGCTGTCACATTGCAGTTTTAAAACTTAAAAGTTTTTGGGTGCTAAACTGCTAAATAGTATTTTAGGGGGGTGCACTTCATATCTCAGAGTCAAATAGAAGCGTCTAATAGTGTGCTTACAGCGCAGTTGTAAAAATTTGAAATTTCTGGGTGCTAATCTGCTAAATAGTACATTTTGCGGCCTGCACTTCATATCTGAGAGTCAAATAGAAGCGTCAAATGGTGCGCTTACTGCGCAGTTGTAAAAATTCTAATTGTTTTGCTGCTAATCTGCTAAATAGTACATTTTGTGGCCTGCTCTTCATATCTGAGAGTCAAATAGAAGCGTCTAATAGTATGCTTCCAGTGCAGTTGTAAAAATTCTAATTTTCTGGGTGCTAATCTGCTACATAGTAAATTATGCGTCCTTCACTTCATATCTGATAGTAAAATCATAGCGTCTAATAGTGCGCTTACAGCGCAGTGGGAAATATTATAATTGTTTTGCTGCTAATCTGCTAAATAGTACATTTGTGGCCTGCGGTGCTTTTCATATCTGAGAGTCAAATAGAAGCATCAAATAGTGCGGTTACAGCGCAATTGTAAACATTCTAATTGTTTTACTGCTAATCTGCTGCTTATATTCGAGTTTTAAAAAGTAAATATTTTTTGGTGCTAAATAGTATATTTGGGGTGTTCACTTTATATCTGAGAGTCAAATTGAAGCGTAACTTTGATTCAAATTTACTTCATCGGTCACTTGTTATATTGTTTCACACCTACAACACTTGTTACACAGATTAAAAAACTAATAAAATCTTTCAAAATTGAAGTTGCTGTTTAGTGGATGCGTGAGTGCGCTGGATCTTGTGTATTGCATTATTTGGCCCCCGGCAGCACCCCCATTTATGCATGTTCAGGTGAGTGCAGCCAACCCCCCCTTGTTTCATATATGTATATATATATTTGGGAGTCTAGCCAACTCCCTGGTTTTGCACCCCTCCCTGTCACAGGTGCCTCATCCCAGGGCCCTATTTTGCCTTGTACTGTAGAGAGCCCCAGATGAAATTTTTTTCCTCAAGTAAGTGGTTAATCTCATAAGAGCAGACATTAGGCTGTTAGTGTAGGACCTGCCAAAGATGGGGTACATTGACGTTGTGGCAGGCTTATGCAGTGTATGATCATATAATGTAACTAAACCCCCATTATTTTTGCGTAGATTAGGTGTTTAAAAAAAATAAAAAAATAAATAAAATCTTTCAACATTGAAGTTGATGTTTAGTGGATGGGTGAGTGCGCTGGATCTTGTGTATTGTATTATTTGGCCCCCAGCAGCACCCCCATTTATGCATGTTGAGGTGAGTGCAGCCAACCCCCCCTTGTTTCATATATAGATATATATATATATACATATAATATAAATATATATATATATATATATATATATATATATATAACAGTGTTGGCTACCTCATCCTCCTTCTCCACCGCTGCTTCCACTTACACCGCCATGGTCACCGCCTCCTCAACCTATGGGTCACTTAGTATAAACTATGTACACATTAGCAGAAGCTTGTGAAGGCCTTTTCTCCATGCATCAGGAGTTGAGCATTTCTCCATGCATCAGGACTGCAAGAAATGCACCGCAGGCTGCAAATGTTTATTTTTTTGTATGTCCCAATATTTTGTGGGCTACCACAATAAAAAAAAAAAACATAAAACACAGTGTTGGCTGCCTCCTCCTCCTCCTCCACCGCTGCTCCCCCCAACACTGCCACGGTCACCGCCTCCTCAACCTATGGGTCACTTAGTATAAACTATGTACACAATAGCAGAGGCTTGTGAAGGCCTTTTCTCCATGCATCAGGAGTTGAGCATTTCTCCATGCATCAGGACTCCAAGAAATGCACCGCAGGCCGCAAATGTATCTTTTTTTATATGCCCCAATATTTTGGGGGCTACCCCAATTTAAAATATATATATCAAAAACAGTGTTGGCTACCTCCTCCTCCACCGCCGCATCCACCTACACAACCACGGTCACCACCTCCTCAACCTATTGGTCACTTAAACTATGTACAAACTATGTACACTGTAACGAATCGACGGGCACCCCGACTGGGTACCTCTGTTGAAGGATGCTACTAGTGCTTCCTGAGGGCTCCAAGCACTCCAGCTGACACCATGACCACCGTAGACTCCTCCAGAGAGCAAGACATGAACAAGCTCTTACAAGAGCTCAGTGATTATAGCAATCCCTTGTAGCAGATTCCCCCAATAAGAGACAGGACTCTTAGAGATTGAGAGTGAAGTAGAACTGTCTAAAACTTTATATTTCTTAGGACTAGCCCATATGGTCATTACATTAACATTGCTGTGAAAGCTCAATAAAATTACAAACAGTCAAATCATAGCAGGCAACATACAGTGACTTATTATAACACAATGGCATATTTTTAAAGAGGTGGGGGAGACAATAATTAACAGAAAATATCTCACGTGCCTGCAGAGTTAGCAATATGCAAATCTACCCGAATATGCAAATGAACCAGTCTTGCTATTCAGGTAGTGCATATTGCTGTTCCGCTACCCAGTTCTCTAGCTCTTTTTGCTCGGTAAACTGGGGCTGAATGGCGCAGAGCAGGCATTGGTAGGCTTGCTCCAGTTCCCACTCCATGGTTGCCAGGTGCATCATGTCTGGTTTCACCGCGCAGTCAACAGGCTAATCATGCATGCCCATCCTGTAGTCAAGGATGTCCCAAAATCAGAAATCCTCCGTGCTGCTGAAATCAGGCTCCTCCTCCACGGCATCCAGTAGTAGACCAGGACCATCGTATTTGTCCCCATCAGGCCTGTCGAGCTCCTCCATTCCGGGGTTATGCTGTACCGTGTACCACCATAGGGCCTGGTAGGCGTCCTCCAGCAAAATCTCCTTCCATACCAGTCTATCGAGCTCTGTTACCCACTCATCCAGGGGCTGCTCTCCCAGGAAAGGCATTCGTAGAGCCACTTGCGTCTGGATCCGCTGCTCTTCAGTGGGGAACTTCTTGCCTCGCTGACGCTGCACCTCCTCCAGCGCCTCGTCCCAAAGTTGCTTTCTGGAGGCCTTTCGGTAGTACATCATGTCCTCCTCCGATATGGGCCACTCCTGCAGGGTCATGAGCTCCTGCAAACTCCAGTAAAATTCCTCTTCCATTTTGCTGTAGATAGGGACGCTGCACGATAGCTAGCTCTATCCCTCTATTGTAAATTCGTAGCATTACCGGTGTCTCTGAGCTGCTTCTCCTCACACTAGGATGCCATCCTACCGCTTGCCACCAATGTAACGGATCAACGGGCACCTCCGTTGAAGGATGCTCCTAGCGCTTCCTAAGGGCTCCAAGCACTCCAGCCGACACCATAACCACCATAGACTCCTCCAGAGAGCAAGACAGGAACAAGCTCTTACAAGAGATCAGTGATTATAGCAAGGGAAAATGCAGAGCATGGCAATCTCTTGTAGCAGATTGTCCTAATAAGAGACAGGACTCAGATTGAGAGTGAAGTAGAACTGTCTAAAACTTTATATTCCTTGGGACTAGCCCATATGGTCATTACATTAACGTTGCTGTGAAAACTCAATAAAATTACAAACAGTCAAATCATAGCAGGCAACATACAGTGACTTATTATAACACAATTGCATATTTTTAAAGAGGTGGGGGAGACAATAATTAACAGAAAATATCTCCCATGCCTGCAAAATTAGCAATATGCAAATCTACCCAAATATGCAAATGAAGCAGTCTTGCTATTCAGGTAGTGCATATTGCTGTTGCTACCAACAGAGGGCACTAGACAAGATCCATAGCCAAATCCACATAGTTGGTAGCAAACCTCAGCAGTACAGGAGAGCAGGCAATACATCCCAGGGGCCATAGTCACATGGCAGGAGGCTGGCAATCAGTCTTCTCCAATGCCCAGTGGTGAGGCTGGTTCCGCCACATACACAATAGCAGAGGCTTGTGAAGGCCTTTTCTCCATGCAACAGGAGTTGAGCTCAGTTTGAACCGTGCACTCCAATCCTCTCTCAAATGGATACTTCTGGTGATCCTCCTGACAGCCATGCTTTATATTTTGATTTATGTTCTTCCAAAGCTAAAATCAAAGATTCCATCTAGTGCTATTTTATGGCTCAGCTGTATTTTTAATTTTTATGTTATTTTAAGTGATTTCTCTATCCACATTTGTTTGCAGGGCACTTGTCCTACTCTTACCCCCATTTTACTTAATTTTGCAGCTCTCTAGTCCTTTCCAGGAGTTAGAGCATTTTTGTGCCCAAAAGTTCGGGTCCCCATTGACTTCAATGGGGTTCGGGTTTAAGTTTGAGCCCGTACCCGGACTTTTTTTCAAAGTTCGGCTGAACCCGCCGGACCCAAACATCCAGGTGTCCGCTCAACTCTAGTAATAACTGCGTGATCCAATGATAAATCTGACTGCCATTCTGGGGTCAAGAAGGAATTTTTTTCCTTGCTTGTTGCAAAACTGGAAGTGCTTCAAACTGGGTTTTTTTGCCTTCTTTTGAATCAACAGGAAAAAAACAAATGTGAGGAAGGCTGAACTTGATGGACACAAGTCTCTTTTCAGCTATGTAACTATGTAACTATATGTAATGTGTTGATACAATAAATGAGAAAGGTGAACATTTCAATTGAACACACATACACATGGCAAAAATGCCAAATTTGCTTGTGTCCTTAAGCACAAAACAAGCAAACTGAAACTGTGTCACTAAGGGTTTAAGGGGTTAATATACGTGAGCATGTAATCTAATCAATATTTACAAATGTTTTGCAAAACACGTTTATCTTACATTTATCTATTATTTCATCTATTTAGTTTTTTTAGTTTTGTTTAGAATGTTGAGATAATATGAACTATACTTATATTTTCTAGAAGACAAAAATATATTTTTTACATTGTTTTACATTGTTTTGGATCATTTCATATATCTCCATAGTGCTCATTTCCTACCTTGCACACCTCTGATTTAATTTATAATTGTTTGTTTTCAGCATTGTAGCTCTGTTGCTATTTCTATTGTGTGACGTACATTTTCTATATTTCTCAGTTTTTCAATAATTAAATTCTAATCACAGTGTGGATTGAAGGCCTCACTATCTGCTTCTAGTAATGCTTTTCACACAGCAATGATGTGGAAAGTTATTGAACTTAAATTGTGCTCATATTTTGTGTAGCTGACATTTCTTCTAAGCATATATGTCAGTTTATTTGTAGTACCCTGTTTTACTGTGGAAAAAAAATATATATTTTTGCAACATGATAAACTAGATCCCAGAATGGAGTACAAAAGACTTAAATGTGATTGTATTTTAAATAAAATAAGAAATATGCTATACAATTGCACAGCCTTTCAGAAAATAAATGTGTCATCGTTTTTAGTTTTAAACAGCAAATATTTATGGAAATAATGTAGATTGACCATTAACTCCTTCACTTATTCTTATGTCGGGCAATTCACTAATGTCAGAATAGCCCCATATTGAATGGAGTAAAACAATGCATTTGTGCAGTGGCATAACTACAGCACCAGCTTCAGCAGAATCCACACGCTTTGGGGGCCCACCGGATGGCCCATGCAGTTAGGACCACCCGATTGGTATTATTTCTGGGTTCAAAGGGGCCCTGTCAGGTGCCATGACCCTTTAAGACCACGACGGGCCTGCTATATCCGCTATCGGGAAGGAAGTCCCAGCAATTCACTTTCTTCCAGCTTAAATAGAGAGCGCCATGTGAGAGGAAGGTAGGAAGACATGGCACTGGTTTCATACATACTCGTTCCGGAACTCCCGATCAGGTTGCGGAGTCGGGCCGACATCATAGCGGCATGACTAAAAGTTCCAAACTGATCGGTTCACACAAACTAAAACTCCAGAATTCGGCTTTCAGACAAATTTGGGTGTTTAGGTGCTTTACAGTGATGCAGACAAATGGGATCGGTTCCCTGGATTTATAAGCCAGGGTCTTTCAGTAACAAGTTGCCCTGTTTTGGTTCATGTTGACCCAAGTGTGTTCTATATTGTATTTGGATTTCTTGTTACCAACTTTGGCTTGTTTCTCGTTTCTCCACTTTCTGTGTTCCTGACCTTGGCTTGTCTTACCGTTTGTGCTGTACTCTCCTACGTTTGACCTTGGCTTTCTTCCTGACTATTTTTATGTTAAATCCGGCCACTGTAAGGCACGGTAATATGTTAAACCTTTTCTTTAGCTGATTACGGTCTGTGTGTTTTGGGTACTCCTACTTTAGCTCTGACAGTACAACAGGGCCATTATGGACCCTACGGACCTGTCTCAGCAGATGGCAGTACAAGGAGCAAGAATGGATGGGCTTGATCACCGTATGGATCAATTTGCCCAAGCCCTTCAGACTATATTGCAAAGCACTGCTCATCTGCAGCCTGAGACGCAATCTGCTACCGGGGTGTCAGCTATCACATCCTCTGCTTATTAGACTAGTCACTATGCTCCTCCAGCTCATATGAAACCTCCTATAGTGGAGATCCATAGAATTGTCGAGATTTCATCAACCAGGTTAGCATCCATTTTGAAATGAACCCTCGCTCTTTTTCCACGGATAGAGCAAAGATTGCAATTCTTGTCAATCATTTTGCTGATAAGCTGATAATGATGTTGTCCCCTGAGCCTGAAACATCTAGGTTTATACTGTCAGTAGAAGAACATCCTTGTTAAAGCCTTGGTAGTTTTAGGAGCAGCAGATAATTTCATAGATTCTACTTTTGTTGCTGATTCTGCTGCTCCTGTCCTTCTCAATGCCACATCCTTGGCCATTGAGGCAATAGATGGTAGACCTCTACGTACTCCTCTCATCACTCATGTGACTAAACCTATCTCAATGACAGTGAGTGTCTTCTATATGGAGAGAATTACTTTTCAGGTTTTATCCTCTCCTTCTTGTTCTGTTGTTCTGGGTTATCCCTAGTTGGTTAAACATAACCTAGTAATTGATTGGGAATCCGGGTAGATAACTAAATGGAGTATCAAGTGTCATAGACAATGTCTTTCTTCTTTTAAGCCTATACTGATAATCAATGTTCCCACTGCTATCTATATCTTAGAGCGGTGTTTGATAAAAAAAGAGGCTGACAAGCTTTAGCCTCATCGCTCTTATGACTGTGCAATCGATCTCCTTCCTGGGACCATGCCACCTACGGGAAGAGTTTATCCACTTTCTGTAAAGGAGAACATGGTCATGGAGGAATATATCAAAGAATCCTTACCCAAAGGTTTCATTAGAAGGTCTTCTTCCCCAGCTGGTGCAGGGTTCAGTGGCGTCTCTAGGATTAATTTTTAGGGGGGCACATGGAGGGCCAGGGACAAAAGTAGAGGGGCACATTTAACCCCGCCCCCACCGCAGTTTGACCCCGTCCCTGTCGCATGTTAAGCCCCGCCCCCGACACAATGTTTTTTTTTAAATAATCCTTGGTGGAGGATTCATTATTTTCCACCAGGGATTATTAAAAAACAAACACATTACCCTTGATACAGTGCCATAGCTGCCAACATTTGAAAAAAATTTCCAAGGACATTTTGCAGCACATCTATCAATTGCTGTCTGTGTATAATATCCCTGGACAGTCAGTGCTCTCTGTATAATACATGGTCGTGTGTTTAATAAATTGGGACACCCAGTGCTCCCTGTATAGTGCTGCTCTCTGTATAATCCAGGTCTTTTTGTGTATAATATCCCAAGACAGAGAGCAGCACTATACAGGGAGCACTGACTGTCCCGGGATATTATACAGGCACAGGCCTGTATTATACAGAGAGCAGCACTATACAGGAAGCACTGACTATCCCGGGATATTATATACACACAGATCTGTATTATACAGATAGCTGAGCATATACCCCATAGAAACATAGTAACATAGAATGTGACGGCAGATAAGAACCATTCGGCCCATCTAGTCTGCCCAATTTTCTAAATACTTTCATTAGTCCCTAGTCTTATCTTATAGTTAGGATAGCCTTATGCCTATCCCACGCATGCTTAAACTCCTTTACTGTGTTAACCTCTACCACTTCAGCTGGAAGGCTATTCCATGCATCCACTACCCTCTCAGTAAAGTAATACTTCCTGATATTATTTTTAAACCTTTGTCCCTCTAATTTAAGACTATGTCCTCTTGTTGTGGTAGTTTTTCTTCTTTTAAATATAGTCTCCTCCTTTACTGTGTTGATTCCCTTTATATATTTAAATGTTTCTATCATATCCCCCCTGTCTCGTCTTTCCTCCAAGCTATACATGTTAAGATCCTTTAACCTTTCCTGGTAAGTTTTATCCCGCAATCCATGAACCAGTTTAGTAGCCCTTCACTGAACCCTCTCTAAGGTATCAATATCCTTCTGAAGATACGGTCTCCAGTACTGTGTACAATACTCCAAGTGAGGTCTCACCAGTGTTCTGTACAATGGCATGAGCACTTCCCTCTTTCTACTGCTAATACCTCTCCCTATACAACCAAGCATTCTGCTAGCATTTCCTGCTGCTCTATTACATTGTCTGCCTACCTTTAAGTCATCAGAAATAATCACCCCTAAATCCCTTTCCTCATATGTTGAGGTTAGGACTCTATCAAATATTCTGTACTCTGCCCTTGGGTTTTTACGTCCAAGATGCATTATCTTGCACTTATCCACATTAAATGTCAGTTGCCACAATTCTGACCATTTTTTTAGTTTACCTAAATCATTTGCCATTTGGCTTATCCCTCCTGGAAAATCAACCCTGTTACATATCTTAGTATCATCAGCAAAAAGACATACCTTACCATCAAGACCTTCTGCAATATCACTAATAAAAATATTAAAGAGAATGGGTCCAAGTACAGATCCCTGAGGTACCCCACTGGTGACAAGTCCAAGCTTCGAATATATTCCATTAACTACAACCCTCTGTTGCCTGTCACTCAGCCACTGCCTTACCCATTCAACAATATTGGAATCCAAACTTAAAGATTGCAGTTTATTGATAAGCCTTCTATGTGCAACAGTGTCAAAAGCCTTACTGAAATCTAGGTAAGCAATGTCTACTGCACCACCCTGATCTATAATTTTAGTTACCCAATCAAAAAAATCAATAAGATTAGTTTGGCATGATCTCCTTGAAGTAAACCCATGTTAAAATTAAACTGCTTGTCATGATCCTCATCATGCCATATAAGGACTTTTGTTCTTGGACCTGGCTGGGATTGAACCTGTGTCCTCTGCATCCCAGTCAGTGAGATTACCTTTAACACCATGCATCTTTTTTTGATGTCCCAATCTCTAGACTACTAGTACCTGTCAACAGCAGCTCCCAGACGCGTGTAACAGGGCTAAAGTGTGCGGCAGCTCACACAGATGATTCAGCAGTAAAGTGCACTCGCTGGCAGAGCCAAACTGGGAATCCCTGGGAACCCAAAGCAGCACTGGAAAAAAAAATGTATGCCATTCCTACAAGTCAAAATAAATAAATAAATATATATATATATATATATATATATATATATTACAGTAAGCACACAAGCTCACTGACATGCGCAAATAGGCTTACTGACAGACAAAAGACAATTGTATGTTTTGGAACATAAACCCCTCCATAACCTAGAGATAAATTGGAAACCTCTATCTGAAACAATCTCCTTGGGTATTACATGAAGCCTAACAATCTCTCTGGAGAAGATCTTAGCCAAGGATTCAGCAACAGGTAATTTCTTTATGGGAACAAAGTGAACCAACTTGGAGAACCTGTCTACCACCATCAGTATAACAGTTGTGCTTTCAGAGGGTGGCAAGTCAACTATGAAGTCCAAGGATAAATGTGTCCACGGTTTGGAAAGTATAGGTAAAGGTAGTAATAGACCAGCAGTTTTTTTTTTTTTTTTTAGTGTAGATGATTTGTTTTGACTACAAACAGAGCAGTCCTTAATGTAGTCAACTACATCTGTTTTCAACGATGGCCACCAAAAGGTGAGGATTATGTTTTGTTGTGTCTTTTTCACACCCATGTGACCATGTGTATCTCCTTTCTCTCTTTCTCAGCTATGTACTACTTGTCTAGGGGCATTTCCTTAGGATCTTGTTCTTGTTAAAGGACCACTCTAGGCACCCAGCCCACTTCAGCTTAATGAAGTGGTCTGGGTGCCAGGTCCCTCTAGGAGTAACCCTTTTTTTTATAAACATAGCAGTTTCAGATTCCCAGTTTGGCTCTGCCAGCGAGTGCACTTTACCCCTGAATCATCTGTGTGAGCTGTCGCACAATTGTCTTTTTCTTCAGCTTATCACCCTCAGTCTAATGGGGCTGCTGGAAGGGCTAATCAGTCTCTTGAAACATACCTATGCAGTTTCATGAATGTGCACCAAGACACTTGGACTGTTCTGTTACCTTGGGGTGAATATGCCAGGAAAACTACCCGCATGAATCTACAGGTCACACTCCTTTCTTTATTGTCTATGGGATGCAACCCACCGTGTTTCTGGGTGTGTTTTCCAACTAATGTATACCTTGCTTAGATCCTCCTCTTGAGCATTTGCATGCTATAGGGTTAAGACATTGTTGGCAAAGGCTGCTGAGTCTCAGAAATCGTTTATGGATAGACATCATAAACCTGCCACTTCTTATCTGGTTGGTGACAAGGTTTGGTTATCTATCAACATACGTCTGTGGGTCCCTTCAAAGAAATTCGCTCCCAAGTTTATTGGTTCCTACAAGATCCTTAAACGCATTAATCCTGTGGTTTATTCACTTGACCTCCTTCCTTTTTGCGTATAAGCAATACCTTTCATACGTCTCTTCTTAAACCCCTGATTTGTAACCGGTTTACTACATGTGTCCCGGTCCCTCGCCCAGTTGCTGTTGATGGTCACCTCAAATATGTGGTGCATTCCATTCTTCCAGGTTTTCTCATGGTTCCTTGCAATATCTTGTCCATTGGAAGGGTTATGGGCCTGAGGATCAGTCTTGGATCCCTGAGGTTCACGTTCACCTTCCTCGTCTTGTCCGTGGGTTCCATACCTATTTTCTTCACAAGCCTTCTGCTCTCCGCCCCCTGGGTGGTGATGAAGGGGGGGGTGCTGTTGTACTTACCAGTTCCGGAGCTCCCCGATCCGGTGGCTGGTCAGACCCTGCATGCGCGCCTGTTTGTAAGGAGTCGCGGTGACGTCATAACGGCGCAACTCAAAGTGCCGAAATGATTGGTTCGCATGGACTGAAAGTCCCGTATTTAGCTTTTGGATGAATTTGGGTGTTTAGGCGCTCTACAGTGATGCAGACCAATGGGATGGGTTCCCTGACTTTATAAGCCAGGGCCTTTCAGTAACAAGTTGCCCTGTTGTGGTTCATGTTGACCCAAGAGTGCGTTTTATATTGTATTACGATTTCTTGTTACCGACTTTGCTTGTTTCTCGTTTCTCTGCTTTCTGTGTTCCTGACCTTAGCTTGTCTTACCATTTATGCTGTACTCTCCTACGTTTGACCATGGCTTTCTTCCTGACTACTCTTTACGTTAAATCAGGCCATTCTAAGGCCAGGCTAATAAGTTATACCTCTCCTTTAGCAGAATAGGTTCTGTGTGTTTTGGGTTCTCCTACTTTAGCCATGACAACAGAAGGCACAGGCAGCATGGGGTGAAAGGAGCAATGAGAGTTGCTCCTGACCCCACATTCCCATTTACCTCAGGCAGCAGGACCACAAGCAGGCAGCCTCCTGGACAAAAAAGGTAAGTATAAAAATTATGACTTTTATTTGTTTATATGTGTATCAGATTCTGTGTGCTTATCTGTGTCAAGGTGTGTGCGCATATGTGTTTCAAGGTGTGCATGTGTTTGTGTGTGCATTCATATGTGTGTTAAGGTGTGTGCATGTGTCTGTGTGTGTATATGTGTCAAGGTGTATGAATTTGTCAATGTATGTGTCTGTGTGGGGGTTTGTGTATCTGTGTATCAGGGTGTGCATCTCTGTGTGTATGTGTCAGTGTGTGTATCTGTGTGTCAGTGTGTGTGTGTATGTCAGCATGTGTATCTGTGTGTTAGTGTGTGTGTGTCAGGGTATGTGAGTGTGTCAGTGTGTACAGGTGTCAAGGTGTGAAATGTGTCAGTGTGTATCTATGTGTGTATATGTCAGGGTGTGAAATGTGTCAGTGTGTATCTATGTGTGTATATGTCAGGGTGTATCTGAATTTGTGTGTATGTCAGTTTGCTTATCTGTGTGTGTATCTGTGTAAGTATGTATGTGAATGTGTATGTGCGTACATCCAAGCAATCAAACACCAACACAACATGCAAACACAATACTGAAATGTAACACAAATATTACACACAAGCACATCCCTGCATTCAATTATTTACAATCACACCTGTTGACTCAAATACTACACACAAATAAATATACATATAGTGAGTGGAGCTATAAAATACCTTTATAATATATAATTTGATACTGTGGAGAGAGAGAGAGAAAAAAATAATAGTTCAGAAAATCTCTAAAGCAACAGAGATTATGTATTGCAATAGGCATTATGCACTCACAAAGGAAGAGATATTAAAAAAAGAGATATAAAAACACTCTGGCTTTCTCACACACTACCAAAACTTTTTGTAAACACACATCTTAATGTCTTATATAGTTATTTTTCAATATTCATATTTCACCTTTATTGGATCAATTTATATACATACATATATGCAGCTATATACACGCCCTGCTCTGCTGTTTTGTTGTTTGTTTGTTTTCTTTTTAACTAGCTTATTGACTCTTCTCTGTTTATTTACTTTTTCTGACTATTCTCAGCCAACCTGAACCTTTCACTTTAGTCACATCTTGTCTACCTGACTAATACGGCTAATCTAATCTACACTATATATATATACACACACACATACAATTTATATATATAAATTATTCTAGGATATATATTTAACTATTAATTTTATATCATTATTTGATTATATTAATTATAATTATAATTTGAGGGATCTGCCTGAAAACCCAGGCAGACAGTCCAGAGAATTTAATTGGAAAGCCTGCATAGAAGGTGCTCTGGAAAATAAATTCTTCCTTCAAGTATGCCATAAATAAATTGGCATAACTGGGTGCCAACTTGGTTCCCATCACCATTCCATTGATTTGTATATAAAAGTCATTCTTAAACCAAAATATATTATTGGTAAGGATTAAAAAAATACCTTCAACCATAAAATCTATTTGTTTCTCCCTAAAATTAGATTTCTTTAAAAAAATATTTTATTGCTTCAATACCTTTGTTATGTGGTATGATACTGTACAATGAGCTCACGTCACAATTTACAAGTAAATAATTGCCTTACCATGTTATCTCTTCTAGGATCTGTAGCATATGAATTGTAATTTTATGCACGTTTGATAAAAAGTAAAACACTGGTACTTTTGGGTCTGGAATAAATAAATATTTTGCCTTTGCTTCTGTTAAAAGTCTTATTTTTAATCCTTTATGTTTATTTTAAACTTATTTTATATTTTTCAGTGTGTCTAGTTGATAATCTTGTATAGGTCTTTTCATCTAAAAGAAGTATTTTAGCTTCTATTATATAATTGTCTTTAGTCAGAATAACAACTCCCCCATACCCTTCCACCACCCCTCGCACCCCCCCTCGCCCCCCTTTGTCTGCAGGTTTAAGTAAAACATTTTAATTTTCCTGTAGACTTTCTTGTGCTCTTATTTCTTTATATGACAAGGGTTTTTTTGTATTTATTTGCCTTTTTTGTATTTTTAAGTTCCTTCATTACCAATTTTTTTAAGGTTTTCGTAGCGTTGCAAATTTTACGAAAAATTTAATTTCTCTTTTAGGTCTGTTTGTATGTATTGATGATTGTTGTTCATACAATTTCTGTTTGTTTATTATAATATTAAATGTTTTAATACAAAGTTATCTCTGTAATACTCAGAGATGGTTTTATAGCTCTACTTAATGTAAGTGCTACATAATAGACCTCTTTGTTGTTTGTTCTGCACTTGGTACTGGATACATTGCACCATTACTGTTTATCCCTCTTCTTTATTACATATACCTGCCACCACCAGAAGCCTGGATGATTTACAAGTAAAGAATACTCTAAGCATCTAATATTCTATTGGACTTTTTATTTTGGCACCTGTACATATATTTTGTATTATTTTGCTCTATATTAATCAGTAAGGGGCTGAGGGTATCCCTTAAGGGGCTGAGTGTTTGCTGCCTGCTTACAATTCTATGTATAGTTGCCTTTTAGCACGTATCCTTATTTCTATTTGTGCTCATCTAAGCGTGCTCCCGGTGAGGTCCGCAAAAAAGGACCATACTTGTCTTTTAATATAGCTTGTCTCTTTGAGTATCTCAAAGTTTATGTGTGGGGGTATAGGTGTTTATTTATTTATTTTAAATTCTTTATTTTTGTGCAAGGTACCCCAACTGCATTCCTTGCACTAATTTTCAACAATAATATCAGTGGAGTAGTCAAGATTACAAGCACGTTTTCTTTTTGTTTTTTGTTAAGAGCATTTAAACAAAAGAGGTTAACCACGTTGTAGTTAGGTGAACGAATAACTGTACATTGCTGTATTAAAACATGAGTAGTGTCTACACTGGTGAAACATTGCATTGTAGCATGGCTAAGTAAGAGGTCTGTGTAACACTAATCAAAATATTTGGTATGTTTAAGTGTTATGCTTCGTTTGGTGCACCCGTGTCTGTGTTTGATTGCTTTTGCATGCCTGCATGTGATGGGGGGCATATGTGACCAACCTGCTCGCTAAGGGGCTGTTACTGCTTCAGATACATGTCGTATGACCTTTTGTTTTAGCAAGGTACAGAGGTTGGTGTGTGGCATATGTGGAACTCACTCTGGGTCCGGTTGCCGTTTAGTGGCAAGCTGTAATTCAGGTATGCACGGGTGCGGTGTCTCTGGGCCTCCATGTGAGGGAGAGTATAGCCACCATGCTACAGATTTTTATGCCTGACTCTGGTAGTGTGTGTGCAAAGCTAGTCTTGTTAGATTAAGGTGGGAGGGGATTGGGTATTTTGGTCTATGGACCGCTTGTGTGTGGGTAGTAAATGCAGTGTTACCTGCACTTTATGGGAGCGAAACCGTCCGACTAGGGAGGGTAAGGGCACTTTAAAACATATGCAAAGAGGTTAAAACTCGTTAAAACAAGGTAAAATAAAACAACATAATCGGGATGACCCGGTATTCTATTGCCTGTTGGCGCTTCTGTCTCAGGTAGTCCCTGAAGCGCTGTGAGTGTCCCTGGGTCCGCGTGGGACAAAGGGGGTTACCCCCTCCGGGTTCCATTGGTGGGGTGGTTTGCTTGGTCCCGGGGGTTCGGTAGCATGTAGAGAGTCCTGCGGCAGTCCCAGAGTGGACAGTAAGGTTGTCGCTTCTTGTAGGTCTTGGGCTACATACTTGTTGTCCCCCTGGATGACTTGCAGCGTTCGGGCCTGGTACCATCTGTAGCTAAGTCCGTTCTGTTGTAGGAGTGTAGTAAAGGGCCTGAGTGACTGCCGCCAGGCAAGCGTGCTCCCGGTGAGGTCCGCAAAAAAGGACAACTCCATGGATTCAAATGAGTATGGTGAGCAGTTCCTGACCGCTGCCATCACCGCTGCCTTATCCGCCTGCAGCTGGAAGCACAGGACAAGGTCTCAGGGTGCTGGGGTCGGGGCTTTGACCGGTTTCAGGGCCCTGAAGAACCCGTCCAAGTTGATATTTCTCGCTTGTTTCGGTGTTAACAGGGCCGCAAAAAGACGTTTCAGTAAATGTGGCATCTCTGCTGGTGGGATGCTTTCTGGGATGCCCCGGATCTTGATATTGTTGGCCCGCTGGGCGTCCTCCATGGCTGCAAAGCGGTGGTCTTGCGCTTCATTCAGTTGTCGGTGGTCTTTGACCTCTTGCTGCAGTGCCGTTATTTGTTTCTTGCAGGCGCCTGATGCTGTCTCCAGGGCCCCCATTTGGCGCATCAGACCGCGGATGCCGGCCCAGAGTGTTGCGACGTCTACCTGCAGCGTCCTCTGCAGGTCCGCCAACAGTGATTTCAGGACTGCTGTTGTCACAGGTGTGGTATCCCCCATAGGTGTTTATTTTTAAAGCTAAAGCCATTTATTCTGCATGAATACATTAACAGTGCATTGTAGAATTTATTTTGAGAACTTGTGAATGGAGAAATTCAGCTACATCAAAGAATTCTGCTGTAAGAGGTAATGAACATTATTTACTTAAAGAGAAAAGGAATGTTTTCCCTTGTGCAATTACTGTGAGTGGATTCATTAGACAAAACAAAAGCTTGATGAGTCAGTTTAATATGTCTTGATTTATAATTTAGAATATGTTAAACAATATGTTATCCCATGGGTGCAAAACCCTGCAAAAAGGAAATACAACAGAAAATATACTTGGTATAAATTTAAATAAAATGAATTTCAATTCATATTAGGATATATTCACTAACACAAAAGGAAATGTAACAGAAAAAGAAAACAACATATAATGTAAGTACAAATATATTTCAGTTCCTACTAGCATATATCAATTTATGTGTAAATTATATTTATTTAACATGACTTACAAATGACTAAATAGTTTCTTTTAAATGTGGAAGTGTTGTATACACAAGATTGGTATGCTTGCAATAATCATATGTATGCCAAAATGTATTGTTGAGACATCTTGTTTAGGTCTAATGAATAGTGTGCAAAAATAAGAAATGAGTCACGTCTTTCAGCAGCATTGTCTACGCAGTATTTCACTCCCTGAAGTGAACAAAAAGTACCCTTTAGTTTTACAATACTAATGTGTTTACAACACCCATGAGAAGTTATAGAGTTATAGGGACTCAGAGAAAGAAAGATTAGGCAGTCCATACATAGCACCAATGTTAATAGCTACAATGTGATTTTTATTTTTTATTTTTTTCAAATTAAATTTTTTTATGAATATGAAAAGCAGAAGGTACAAATAGTGCAATGGAGAGTGAACAGGGACCTACAATATTTTACCATGACACATAGAGGCAAATTAAGGGCTAGGGGGTCTGATGGTCTTTATCCAGCAAATAGTTTGTCACTGTTATATCTGGTATGACATGATTGCACAATTGAGAAGATACTTTGGCAGGTCTTCTTGTTTAACGGTTTCTGGGATGCTACATAATCTTACATTGGTGTGCCTTGAGTGGTCCTCAGCTTCTACCACTATTTGCAAAAGTAATTTGAGGCTTGCTTCTAATGATGTAAGCACTTCATTATGGACTACACATAACTTATCTAATTTATACTCCAATGTGTCAGTTCACTTTTCCAGGGATTGCAGGTCTTGGTGAATGTTAGCTGTGCCTAGCTGAAAGCCCAATTGTAAAGTATACCATAAGTGTTGGAACATATTATTAAATAGTTACATAGCTGAAAAGAGACTTGCGTCCATCAAGTTCAGCCTTCCTCACATTAGTTTTTTGCTGTTGATCCAAAAGAAGGGAAAAAAAAACAAGTTTGAAGCACTTCCAATTTTGCAACAAGCTAGGAAAAAAAATCCTTCTTGACCCCAGAATGGCAGTCAGATTTATCCTTGGATCAAGCATTGAAAGATTATATCCTTGAATATTCTTTTTTTGCAAGTAAATATCATGGATAACAATATCATGGATTGTTTTTTTCTGAGGCTGGGCAATTTTAGGAATGACACACAGTTTTAGTTACTTTAATTAAAGACTTGTTTGTTCAAATACTTTAATTAAAGACTTGTTTTTTTTTAACTGCATGTCTCAAACTCCATTACCAACCATTAGATGATCAAAATAATTTTGTAAAAACAAAAATGCTGGAGGGAAAAGTCTGGTTACTATAGAAGCCCTGTACCAACCATACCCCTTACCCAGTGCTACACTAAGGCCAACCATATTCCTACACTGATCTTACAGTTAATCTCAACCTTACACTATCTTTAACCCTATAACAGCATCCAGAGAGATACCCGTTTTATTAGATGATCTCATCGACTATTGCATTGTTATAGACAATCACATTAGAGAGAGATGCTCTCAGTGACAGTCTTATAACTGGATTCAGGTTCAAATCTTGCCCACCTTGCCCTATGCTTATCTACCTGCTTTGCCTCCACTACCAGAACCTATGCAAATAGGAACTACTAAGTTACCCGAAGAGGAGAAACAACACAGAAAGAGAGAAAACTGCAGCAAAAAGGGGCTTGTAAGGACAACATGTCCTGACCTGCAGGGAAATGCCAGCAACTAAGATGGAGGGGATGGTCTTGGTTGTTATGGAGTTATCCCCTCACAACAAACTGCTTCTAGCAGTTACCTTCTAGACCGCTTCTAGCAGTTACCCTCACCTTTAACAGTGAGACCATGCATACCAAGGCCCTACTAGACTCAGGTGCAACTGGCAATTTTATAGACCAGTCCTTCACTGAGTCCCACGCCATGACCTTGGTATGCAGGGCCTCACCTCTAGCTGTGGAAGAACTCAATGGCCACTCACAAACCCTGAGGTGACTCACGAAACTCAGGAGGTGCAACTCACCATAGGGGTCCTACACCGGGAGATGATTGCCTTTCATGTCCCATAGTCCTTTGGTTTCTGTGGTTGAGAAAGCACAACCCCGTTATAGATCGGGTCCCTTTGGACATATTGTCTTGGGGTTCTACCTGTCTTATACCTATGCATCCCGTTTGTTCACTTAACCTGCCCTAGGCCTCTCCTCTCTCTACTTCAGTACCTCCACCGTATGCTAATTTAGCCCAGGTCTTCAAGTAAAGAGAGGCTGAGAAACTCCCTCCCCATCACCCTTTTGTGCGATTGATTTACTACCAGGGACTATGCCACCTAAAGATCCGGTGTAACGGACCGCCTGACACCCCGACTGGGTACCTCTGTTACTGAATGCTCCTAGCGCTTCCAGAGGGCTACAAGCGCTCTGCCAGACACCACAACCACCACAGAACCGCCGTAGTTTGGTTGGGGTCTCGCCGTCTCCTACCCACCCTGGACCTACGACAAGGCTCCAGGCTCCAGTGGGTGAACCTCTCCTACAAGAGAGGGAAGCAGGAACAAGCTCTTATGCAGAGCATAGCAATCCCTTGTAGTGATATAGCCGGTTACCCCCAATAAGAGACAGAACTCTAGATTGAGGGTTAAGAAGAACTGACTCCAATGAGCGTTTATTCCTGCTTATATACAACTTTCCCAGAAAGGTTACAACCCACGTGGACCTTGTGAGGCACTGGAACTGTAAATTTAACAACCAATAAAATAAAGGCACATGGATAAGCACAGCCACCTTTTACAATGAGAATTCTCCCCTCTGCTTGGGAGATAATTGAGTTAATTACTGTATCAACTTAATTATCTCCAAGCTAAAAAACATACTTTTATGCCATTTTTTGTAACTTTGTGAGTTTACATCCAAATATCAATAAAACTTATATTTTTATAACCAGCATAATTTGGGGTCAGACATATCCAAAATTCACTTGAATCGGTTAAGTGGTTCAGGAGATAGGTGAAAGTCATATTTTGACCGAGGAGAAACAAAGCAGCCAGTTCCAACTGGTTTGGCAGTGTCCCTGGGACAACGCCCTGCTGGAGAACAATGGGACAGGGGGAGGGGAAGAGGCACACCTTCCCATGGATTCAAAGGGGCAGAAAAAGTGTCCCAAAAGTTTCAATATGTCCATACACTGTTTTTAAAGGGCCAGCACTATTCCAAATAAAAGTCCATAGGCCCAAGTAATGGTTTTATAGGGCCATACACCCCAGGGCCATAGTCATGTGGCAAGAGACTGGCAAACAGGCTTCTCCATAAGCCAGGGGAGCAGAGCAGTTTGGCACATAGAAAGCCAGTGGCAAATGGCAGTTTGTCACATCCGGTATATCCTCTCTCTGAGAATGAGAATAAGGTCATGGAAGAGTATGTTGAGGAGACCCTCATCTCCGGCAGGTGCTGGCTTTTTCTTTGTATCGGGGTCTATAGGGGTCTGAACAGGATAACGATGCGGAATGTTTATCCAATTCTGCTTATCACTGAACTGTTTGACCACTTAAAAGGTTCCAAGTGGTTTACTAAACTGGATTTTAGGGGGGCGTATAACCTGGTCAGGATAAAAGAACAAGACGAGTGGAAAACCGCTTTCAACACTCACAGTGGCCACTATGAATATTTAGTAATGCCCTTCAGCCTGTGTAATGCCCCTGTTGTCTTTTTATCAACATTTCCTCAGAGATTGCATTCATGTATGTATTGTAGTGTATCTTGATGACATATTGGTCTACTCACCTGATTTGGAAACCCATCATAAACATGTCAGATCAATACTAAAGAACCTGCTTAAAAAATGGTGTGTATTGCTAGCTAGAGAAGTGCCTCTTTGATCAGACCTCTGTACAGTTCTTGGGGTACATCATATCTGAGAAGGGTTTCAGTATGGACCTGTCACAGTTCTCACCGTGACATTCAGACAGCCAAGTTTCTGGCATTTTCTTGTAGTTTCTATTTTTATCTTGCCATTCTAAGGACCGGTTTAGGGAATTTCTATCTGTCTCTATTGTTCTGGTGGTTTTCACTCTGCCTATTGGGTATTAACTTACATTACAACAGGACCAATGGACCCTGCAGGTGTTAATCCCCAGGTAATGGTTCAGGGTGCTAGGCTTCATGGTATGGACCCCTGAGAGCAGTGTCAGTTCATTGACTTTGGTTCTGCTGTCTGGTTCCTGTTTTTGAGTTTCCAGATAGTTTGTTCCTGGCTCCTGAGCTTGGCTTATTCGCAACATCCACGTGTGGGTGACGACACGCAAAATACGCACATGCATGTTTTGGGGTTAAGGGCTAGGTACAGCCAATCGGATCTGCAAGAGGGTTATTTAAACTCACTTATTCCGTTGCTCATTGCCCTGTCGTGGTTTTCCGTAGATGGTTATCCGAGAGTTTGTTCCTAATCTTGTTTATCTGGTTTTTGACTTTGGCTTCCTTTTGACTTCCCTGATTTCTGGTACCCTTGACTTTTCCTTATCACTGTGTCTCATTCTGTGTCCCTGACCTCGGCTAGTTTTCTGAGTATTCATGGGACATTCTAAGGCCCGGTAAGACGTTACCCTTAGTTCTAGGGTGGGATACTGTTCTGCATGCCGGATCAATATAATCCTGACAGATGTCAAAATGAGTACTAACTCACAAAGGAGGAGCAAGTATGTATTGCTCAATCCTTAGCAGCATAGGTGGTATGTTCCCCACCAAGGAATTTGAGATGCATCGTCCTCCAGGTAAAATATTTTATTCCAGTCTGCTGCTGCTGGCTCTACCCTTGATCTGCCTGATAGGGTGACATCTTCAGAAGTGGTGATCTGAGTCAATCATTTTTATAGGCCTTCTAGATAAAGCTTAAATATACATTAGTAGGTGCTAGATACAGCTTTAAGGTAAACTTAGTTGCAAACTAAGATCTATGCCCCACAGGCACAGCAAGCCCAGGGATACTGATCTGTCTCTCACAACAGATGTAGTCAAAGTGTCCTGAAAATTGTTGAGTTGCAGTATAGATGTTTTCTTCCTCCTCCTTTATTCCCCTCTGTTGGTCAATTTACTTGATATTTAAATGAAATCAACATGTAGTAGTTCTCCACTAACCCTCAAATTCTGATTTCTCCATTCCATCCACCTTTTCTGGTGACATGAATGGTACTTTGAATCATGAATGTTCAAGCTTGTGCAAGTTTGTTCCCCCAAGATTCAGCCACATGGCAGCTCAGAAATCAGAATCTCTTCTGGCCGGCCTGAACTCACCTGCATTTCAGTTCAGTACAAAAAAAGTCTCCAAGTCTCCAAGTTGAATATTCACATTCTTTGCATTTATTAAACAGTGAAATAACATAGTGAATTCACCAAATAAGCTTAAACATCATTATTTAAAAGGTAAAACAACTCCAGCCACCTCCAGGCCAGTAATCAATCCAATAAAAAAAACTCAGATACAAAAAAGAGAGCAATAAGGTGCAAATGGGGCTTGAAAAATTACAGCAACAATTCCCAAATACCAATGATCACCCAACTGGTTACAGAGACAGATAGAAAGAAATATAGTAGTGGGGAGTGCTTAACACCACAGATACACTCTAATGTAGATACTTTCATGAATATAGTTGGGAAGGGAATCACAAATCTGTATGAAAATACAATGAAAAAATCCACATAGTGTATTACTGTGATAAAATTCAAAATGTAGGAAAAGATACATGGAACAACTCATGTGGTGAAAGCCACTTCGCCACTGGGTTTTGGAGGGGACTGCGTGCCAGCCTTTTACCCTGTGACTATGGCCTCTTTAATTTATTTTGGCTGAGAGACCCTAACTGTGCCTATTGGCTATAAACATTGGTTCTTCTAACTCCCGAACAGTCGAAGTGGCCACCATTCGACATTCGAACACGTGGTGGCAGCCATCTTGTTTGCATGGACTAAAACCGCGAATAGACTTCAGGGGGACTTAGCCGCGATTGCCCTGAAACTATTTTTGGCATGAAAACCTTGCTGTTCTCCGTCTGTCCTCCAGCGGCACTTAGCAGCAAATCTATGGAACTGTTTTGGGCATGAAATCCTGGGTTCGTCTGGGTAAAAATATGACTTCCATAACATTTCTGAACCTCTGATCTGGGTGATTTTTGGATATGTTGGTAACCCAGATCATGGATATCAGGGGATTTTTGGGGATATGTTGTTTTCTAGGGTACTTATGGTACTTCATAAAAATGAGGGGAATGATTGTTTACTGTATGTTGGCGTGTCAGACGTTGTTACGCTGTTTTTATTGGTGTGTGTCCCTTGTGTCCCAGTCCCCCTATAAAGCCAACCTGTACCATTAAACCTTCTGTCTTACTTCACCCTCATTACTGAGTTCTGTCTCTTATTGGGGAAAACTGCTATAATCACACTGGGGATTGCTATACTCTGTACCAGATGGTCTCCCCACACTCAGTCAGCTTGTAGTTGCTCAGCAAGGCAGGACTCTTTATCACAAGTAGGGTAAAGACGTTTTATTTAATAATATGAAAGAGCCACAAATTGTGCATCACATAAATAGCATTGCTATATACCCCGACTGGGTACCTCAGTTGACGGATGCTCCTAGTGCTTTCCGAGGACTCCAAGCACTCCACTAGACACCATAACTACTGCCGACCCCTCGAACTGCCACAGCTTGATTGGGTTCTCGCCGTCTTCCACCCACTCTGGACCCAAGACCAGGATCCATCTTAGTGATTATACTCTGGTGAGTATAGTGATTACATCAATCAACAGAGTGTAGGTAGTTCTCCAATCCCCCAAACATGAGCCAAAACTTCATGAAGGGTAGAACAAGTCTGAAGCTTTATTGGTACAGGTTGACTTATATACAATTCCTCAGGCCAGAGGCACACCCCCTGGACCTGATGGAGCACCGCATTACAAACAGTACAGAACAATAAGAACAGTATAACAATGTCCGACACTGCTACATACATTAAACAATCCCTACCCTCTGCCTGTGATATAATTAAGGTAGTTAATGCATGAACTTAATTATCCACAGGCAGAAAAAGTACACATTTATACAAAGTCTAGAAAACACCCCAAAACACAACATAACCCCATCATTCTTACATCCCCTGATAGCTCTGATCTGGGTGAACAACATATCCAAAAATCACCCAGATCAAATCAGGGGTTCAGAAATTTTATGGAAGTCATATTTTTGCCCATGCGAACACAGGATTTCATGCCCAAAACCGTTCCATAGATTCGCGGCACCGCTGGAGGACCGACCAGGAACCGCGAGGTTTTCATGCTGAAAATAGTTCCAGAGCATTCGCGGCTAAGTCTCCCTGAAGTCTATTCGCTGTTTTAGTCTATACAAACAAGATGGCTGCCACCACGTGTTCGAATGGCGGCCACTTCGATTGTTCGGGAGTTCGAAGAACCAATGTTTAAAGTGCCAATAGGCACAATTAGGGTCTCTCAGCCAAAATAAATTAAAGGGGCCATAGTCACAGGGTAAAAGCCTGGCCAGTAGTCCCCTCCAAGACCCAGTGGTGAAGTTGCTTTCGTCACAACACACATGATACAATAATTGCACCTCCCATTTCCAAATATGGTCTGCACTGGATGCGGTCCGCCAACCCCAATATGGCGGTGCATCTAGTATAGACAGAGTATCCCTCATAGTTCCCTTACAGTCACATGTTGTCTGACGATCTTCTTATTGTTCCTCCTAAACATGTTTAAAAGAGACGGCCAATATGTCATATGTTGTAGCGTTCGTGACTCACGCCGTCACGTGGTCATCTTCTTAGTGATTGGGCGGTGCATCACTTCCTGTGACGTATGTCCAGCTTGGAGGACAGTCACATGATCGGCATTAAGAGAAATAGTCAGTCTTAGGAAATCTCCGGCTCCATTTTAAAACAGGGCAAGAGCCCATAGCTCGCATTTAAATAAAGGGATATAGAAAAATGGAGATTAAAGATGAAGAATAAAAGAAAGGCATTATTATAATGTTTGAAATAGTAAATAACAAAGATAAAGTGTAAATTAAGATAATTATATAAAATTGATTGTAAAATCGCATACAAATTTAATAAAAATGTAAATTAATTAAATCAAAACACTTGGCTCCATATCAATATTTAGACCATTTGGGGACAATGTATCCAAGTCAAAAATCTACAGGGAGTGCAGAATTATTAGGCAAGTTGTATTTTTGAGGATTAATTTTATTATTGAACAACAACCATGTTCTCAATGAACCCAAAAAACTCATTAATATCAAAGCTGAATATTTTTGGAAGTAGTTTTTAGTTTGTTTTTAGTTATAGCTATGTTAGGGGGATATCTGTGTGTGCAGGTGACTATTACTGTGCATAATTATTAGGCAACTTAACAAAAAACAAATATATACCCATTTCAATTATTTATTATTACCAGTGAAACCAGTATAACATCTCAACATTCACAAATATACATTTCTGACATTCAAAAACAAAACAAAAACAAATCAGTGACCAATATAGCCACCTTTCTTTGCAAGGACACTCAAAAGCCTGCCATCCATGGATTATGTCAGTGTTTTGATCTGTTCACCATCAACATTGCGTGCAGCAGCAACCACAGCCTCCCAGACACTGTTCAGAGAGGTGTACTGTTTTCCTCCTTGTAAATCTCACATTTGATGATGGACCACAGGTTCTCAATGGGGTTCAGATCAGGTGAACAAGGAGGCCATGTCATTAGATTTCCTTCTTTTATACCCTTTCTTGCCAGCCACGCTGTGGAGTACTTGGACGCGTGTGATGGAGCATTGTCCTGCATGAAAATCATGTTTTTCTTGAAGGATGCAGACTTCTTCCTGTACCACTGCTTGAAGAAGGTGTCTTCCAGGAACTGGCAGTAGGACTGGGAGTTGAGCTTGACTCCATCCTCAACCCGAAAAGGCCCCACAAGCTCATCTTTGATGATACCAGCCCAAACCAGTACTCCACCTCCACCTTGCTGGCGTCTGAGTCGGACTGGAGCTCTCTGCCCTTTACCAATCCAGCCACGGGCCCATCCATCTGGCCCATCAAGACTCACTCTCATTTCATCAGTCCATAAAACCTTAGAAAAATCAGTCTTGAGATATTTCTTGGCCCAGTCTTGACGTTTCAACTTGTGTGTCTTGTTCAGTGGTGGTCGTCTTTCAGCCTTTCTTACCTTGGCCATGTCTCTGAGTATTGCACACCTTGTGCTTTTGGGCACTCCAGTGATGTTGCAGCTCTGAAATATGGCCAAACTGGTGGCAAGTGGCATCGTGGCAGCTGCACGCTTGACTTTTCTCAGTTCATGGGCAGTTATTTTGCGCCTTGGTTTTTCCACACGCTTCTTGCGACCCTGTTGACTATTTTGAATGAAACGCTTGATTGTTCGATGATCACGCTTCAGAAGCTTTGCAATTTTAAGAGTGCTGCATCCCTCTGCAAGATATCTCACTATTTTTGACTTTTCTGAGCCTGTCAAGTCCTTCTTTTGACCCATTTTGCCAAAGGAAAGGAAGTTGCCTAATAATTATGCACACCTGATATAGGGTGTTGATGTCATTAGACCACACCCCTTCTCATTACAGAGATGCACATCACCTAATATGCTTAATTGGTAGTAGGCTTTCGAGCCTATACAGCTTGGAGTAAGACAACATGCATAAAGAGGATGATGTGGTCAAAATACTCATTTGCCTAATAATTCTGCACTCCCTGTATTTCTTCTCGCTTTTGCTGAGATTGGATAATACATGTTACGGTTGCCTCCAGGCTGGCTGGAAGTTGGACCGTAGAAAGGATGCTCCTAGCGCTCACCAAAGAACCATCAACACCGTAGACACTATAAGCACTGCAGACTCCACGAACCGCTGCTGCTGAGCTAGGATCTTGCTGTCTGCTATCCACCCTGGACCTACGACCAGGCTCCAGATTCCATTAGGTGAATCTCTTCCTTCTGTAGAACGAAGCAGCATCAGGAACAAGAGCTCTTACAAGAGCTCAGTGGCTAAGGGAGTATGAAGAGCATAGCAATGCCTGTAGTGATTGTAGCTGTCCCCTACAAACATGAGTCAAGGCTGCACGTTAGAGGGTCAAGTCATTCTGTTTAATTGGCACCAAAGGGCCTTATTTTATGCAGGTTTTCCTTACATAGGACTACCCACAGGGTTTTACAGAACAACCAATAACACACGTACATTACAGAACACACTCCCAGCAATTACACACAAAATCCTCCCCTCTGCCTGTGATATAATTATGGTACACAATGGTTAACATAATTATCACAGGCAGGAAAAATACAGTTTTTATACATGTACTATAACTTTTAAACCATACATCCAATCTTCATAAAAATATACTATTAATCAGCATCCTTTAAATATAAACATACTCAAAAATCCTAAAAATCCGTTCAGTAGATCAAAAGTTAGATGGAAGTCTTTTATGACCGACCGCAAGCACATTTTCATGCCCAAAACAGTTCCATAGATTTGGGCTGTGCGGTCGGTCTATTTCAGGCTGAAAAAATGACTAAGTCCCATCGCCGAACGGGACTTAGTCTCTGTGGCTGAAAGTTCAGTATGGGAGAAGGTACAGATCAGCGGTGTTTGCAAAAATGTGTAGACGATTTCAGTTCCATGGATTTGGCTACACATACTGCTGACCTCGTTTGAATGAACAAAGATGGCCGCCACCACGTGTTGGTTTGCACGAACTACGGCCACCCAGCGGTCGGCAATTTACCTACATCAGGCTCCCAGCCTGGGAGGTAAATTGCCTGCACATTTCCACTTCTGGGTGGACCACCTGTGTGGTATTTGGTTCAGTAAGCCCCATTTACTGAACCAAGTGGGAAATAACCAGGAACAAAGGGTTTTAACCAAGTCTGGGGACACTGGGGACACAGGCTAAAAGGGGTAGTGTCCCAAACAAGTCTGGGACACCTTCTTAAAGGGGCATTGTCCCAATTTTCTCTATGCCCCAAAAATGTGTTTAAAGGGCCAGGACCAGTTCCATAAAAGTCCCTAAGCCCCCAATTTGCCCACGACTGTCTTAAAGGGCCATACACCCTTGGTCCATAGTCATGGGGAAGGAGGCTGGCGATAAGGATTCTCCATAGTACCGGGAAGCAGGGCATTTTATCACAGGAAATAAAAGTTACAAAAGGCCTTTTGTAATAATACACTAACCTTACCCTTCCATCCCCTCCATCCCCTCCCTCCCCCCATGCCAGTGTGCTTTAACCTGTTGGATACCAAAAAAAGGTCAATAGGCTGGCCTCTTTATAATACCTAGGGATGTGGAAAGAACGCAGGTAACTTTTTTTTTCTTTGGTTTTTACTATATGTATTTTGGCTGATGTGTACTATGGTCATTGCTGCCGCCCAGGAGTAATTGGAGTTTGAGCGCAGGACTAGTTTCTTTGTATTTGTATTCACTTTTGTATCACACAGCTAGATTGCAATGCTGCTGCCCATCCCATGTGTTCCCTATTAAGGGTTAATAAGCATGTAGCGATGTATATAAAAAAAAATACCCCTTTCTGTCTCATTAGAGATATTTTTGCCAGAAGCTCAAGGAAGAAAGGCAAATGGTTAGAGTTAGGACCCACCAAAGAGGTCTGCCTTGATGTGGCAGGTGGGCATATCCTCTCATGGCCATTGGAGGTAACTAAAAACCTCCATTTGTTTAAAAATACATAGTGATGTGGAAAGAGCGCAGGTAACTTTTTTCTTTGGTTTTTACTATATATATTTTGGCTGATGTGTACTATGGTCATTGCTGCTGCCCAGGAGTAATGTGAGTTTGAGCGCAGGACTAGTTTCTTTGTATTTGTATTCACTTTTGTATCACACAGCTAGGTTGCAATGCTGCTGCCCATCCCAATGTTTTCTACTAAGGGTTAATAAGCATGTAGGGATGTATATAAAAAAAATACCCATTTCTGTCTCAGAGATATTTTTGCCAGAAGCTCAAGGAAGCAAGGAAAATGGTTAGAGTTAGGACCCACCTAAGATGTCTTCCTTGATGTGGCAGGTGGGCATACCCTCTCATGGCCATTGGAGGTAACTAAAACCTCCATTTGTTTAAAAATTACATAGGGATGTGGAAAGAGTGCAGGTAACTTTTTTTTCCTTTGGTTTTTATTATAATGGTCTAGAAAGTGTTGGTAGACGCAATAAAAAATGATGTACATCACTTCTTATGAATCAATATCCCTTTATTTGCAATGCCTATACAGCAACATTTCAACACACATTGCTTAAAAAAAATACATTGTTTGTATTTGTGCATTTTTTTTTTAACTCAATTTTGTTAACTGTGACTTTCAAAACCATCACTGGTGCAAAGAGTTGCCTAAAAACAACATTGGGAAATTAATTTGATTCTGATTTGTGGACATTTTTTTATTTGCTAATAGTTGTATAACAACTTGCTGTGAAATTATTTATGTGTGTAGATCTTGTCCTCTTTTTTTTTATTTTACAAAGAATGCATATTGGTACTCTTATAAATTAATCTTATTACACCCCTCCTGGCTGTAAGCCACTTTTGTTATTTCCTGGTTGTTTAGTTTGGTAGAGCTTAACTCAAGAGGCAGTCAATTGTTTACAGTACATGTCTAGTAAATACTTTTCATTGAACTGCATTGGGAAGTCTGCATTATTTTTTAAATATTTTTTTTAATATTTATATTAAAGATTTAGGATTTTTTTTTTTTCTTTATGATTTCTTAATGCAATCTGCCAGGTGCAAAGAATAGAGTTTAAAACCATGAGGGCTAAAATGGAGTTTCAGTTTCAGGATAAAAGATATGGCTTTCTAAATTTAATTTAATATTTCACAAAGACATATTCCTTCATATAGCTGCCTCTGCCCCCCTCCCCCACCTCATTTATCCTCCTCTCCCTCCTCCCCCGCCCACCCCACACACACACCGTAATGGCTAAAAAAACCTTACTGTACTTACCCAATTCCAATGCCAACCCCAAAAAAGCACCAATGCAAATAATAGAAAGTCAGCCCTGTGCCTGCTGGAAGGTGGTGGGTGAGAGGTGGAGTTGAAAAGAGAGATTAAATACCTAAGAGGGCGCTGTACATGTTTCACATCTACCCTGATGCTTTATAAACCTGAAAAAATTTAAAATTCAGTGTGGTGTATATAGAGTAGGAAGAAGTCCTCCCCCCTCCACTTTTGGTTAATTACACTCCATAGTCATGGGGAAGGAGGCTGGCGATAAGGATTCTCCATAGTACCGGGAAGCAGGGCATTTTATCACAGGAAATAAAAGTTACAAAAGGCCTTTTGTAATAATACACTAACCTTACCCTTCCATCCTTCCCCTGCCAGTGTGCTTTAACCCCTTAAGGACCAAACTTCTGGAATAAAAGGGAATCATGACATGTCACACATGTCATGTGTCCTTAAGGGGTTCGCCTGTTGGATACCAAAAAAAGGCCAATAGGCTGGCCTCTTTATTATAATACCTAGGGATGTGGAAAGAGCGCAGGTAACTTTTTTTTTTTTCTTTGGTTTTTACTATATGTATTTTGGCTGATGTGTACTATGGTCATTGCTGCCGCCCAGGAGTAATTGGAGTTTGAGTGCAGGAGTAGTTTCTTTGTATTTGTATTCACTTTTGTATCACACAGCTAGATTGCAATGCTGCTGCCCATCCCATGTGTTCCCTATTAAGGGTTAATAAGCATGTAGCGATGTATATAAAAAGTAACCCCACCAACATTTTTTTTATACTTATAAGGTGTAATAGACAAAAAGAGCTACCTTATTTTTGTACTGATTTCAGTAATCATTATAATTCAATGGTTAAATGATCTGGAAACATCTACCAGTTTTGAGATCAGATGCCTTTTATAGGGAATTATGCCAATCCATATTTAGAAGCTTTACAAAAATTATAAAAAATTTAATGTTTTGGATTTTCACTTAGGAAAACAGTAAATATATATATATATATATATATATATATATATATATATATATATATATATATATATATATATATATATATATATATTCTGTAATTAGCACTAGGATTGGACTTTAGTTTTTTACAACTAATTTGGAATTACCAATGTTAATTTTCCTGCTGTATTTAAGGGCACCCTTATACCCTTGTCACAAGGGTTTGGCAAGTGTATATTGTATTTGGGATTTGTTTTTATTTTTTTATTTTTCTTGGGGACAGGTATTTATTAGGTTTTGATATGTGGCCCAAATGCTCCACGTGGCCGCGTAGCCTGAATAGATAGAACCCTCTGCTTGTTCGCGGGACAAACTGCAGCCCATATCTATAAAATATTTAGCAATGACATCATGACCTTCAAGGGAGCACATCATCTAGTTGACCCAATGCTTTTTGGACTAATGGGAACTTGTGAGCCTATTTAAGGCTTGATTTGGTCTTCATTCATTGCCCTATTGTGATTTCTGTTTAGATCCTCATTTAGTGCTCCTATCCACTTGTGATTTCCTGTGTTTGACTCCGGCTTCGTATTTGACTCATGATTTCTAGTATCCTGACCCCTGGCTTTGTCTTGACTCTGAGTATTTCTGTTATTTCTGTCCTTGATTTATCTTGACCCTGTTTCTTTTTGTATTAATACGTTTAAAGGCTTGGTAATATGTCTTTTGGATCCACCTTTTGTGGGTACGACTCCCGTAAATAACTAATGCTATATAAAATTGCAGCATCTGAAAGGATATCTGAATAAAATAGAATTATTAAAGCTAACATTCTCCTAACCTCATATGAACCCAGATGATTTTAATCCTAAATTAATTTTGGGATTTGGTAATAGGGAGTTAGAGAGGTCATATTTTCTCAACCATTATACTATTGGTGTGCGAGCGTTAAGGGATGTAATATTCTTCATAGAAAGTGAGTGCCAGCTGAATTGCGTGCCTGCCATTCTCGGCTCGGCTGGTGTATGAGCCAGTAGGCGTTTCACGTTTTGTATGGTGTAGACGCCTGTTGGCGTGTTTGCTGGCCTGGCTGCGAGTGTTGGGAATTACAATAATAAATGGTGCCAATATAAATTGAAATTCTAAAAAGTATACCAGAGCAAAATAACACCATTAAGATTTCCCTATCATCTTTACTTGAACTTGGAAGGATCCTGATCCTATATCCACTTCAGGATCTGGGCACTATAGAGTTAAAGAGTGCAATTAACCAAAAGGTGGAGGGCTTCCTCCTACCTATTGTCCCATAAGCCTCTCAGGTATTTAACTTATCTTTTCAACTCCCCACCCATTTTTAGCAGGCACAGGGCTGACTTTCTCATTTTTGCCTTGGTGACTTTTTAATTTTTTTATTTATTTTTATTTTTTTTTTATTGGTGGGTGGGGGGGGGGATTGGACACTATTTCTTATTATATTGTTATATTTTTTTCCTAGAGTTTGATGTAATATGTACTTAAGGCAAAAGTAGCTGAACTGGAAGAAAATTTGCATAATAGAATATTTATAGTATGGATATTTTGACTTTACATTTAAAATGAATTTTGAATTCTCACCAGTGAATAACCCCAGAAATATTTAATTCAGCTTTTAGGTATATATACATATGTAGTGTGGATTGGATTAGCCGAATTAGTCCGTACACAAGATGCCAAAATATTATGGCATGTATACATACATACATTTTATATGTCTAATTCAAGCAAACAAAAAAAAAAATAAACCAACATGCACAGAAATAAGGAGATCGAAACATCTTGGTTCTAGCATATAAAAACATTCCATACTTGCATTTTCCCCCCATTTTATTCTGTTGGTATCTGGTGACTGTTTTCATGCTGTTTTTTTTTATTTAATTAAAAAAAATAATTTTTTTGGAATACTTGTTCTTGTGGATATAACTTTACCTAGAGGAACTAGACCATGCTGAAGTTTCTGAAGCTGACATGAACAACCTTCACTTAGCCTTCTGGGCCCCTGGCAAAATAAGTTTTATACCATTATCATAATTATAGAAATAAAGTAATGATAGCACTCCAAGGACTTCGAAAATATTGTGAAAAAAACGTATCTTTTTATTCAGGCATCTGCCACAGAAGATCAACGTTTCAGTTCTCTAAGGAACTTTCAGGATATGTGTGCGTGTGTATGTGTGTATGTGTGTGTGTGTGTGTGTGTGTATGTATATATATGTATATATATATTTATATATATATATATATATTGTGATAAAGTGAAGGCAGATAGGCCTTTTAACCCCAGGGGAAGTACGTGTAGTTTGTGTGTTTCACAACACAAAACACTGTTTAGTTATGGGCCCCTGGGGTGGAGCATTTGGAGAGAAGGGTGGGCCAATGCTCCACTCCACAGTTTAGTGGTTTTCTGGGCAGACATAGATCCAGGCCAGGGTTTTTTGGACTGTCTCCAACCCACTGCACAGCTGCAGTTAATGAGCTGTTGCAGTGGGAATAAACTCCTCCCTGCTAGGCAGGTAGAGAGGGATTGCTGGCTTCCTCCCAGGAAGCAGGTAGAAGAGAGAGGCTGTTCTCTCCAGATAGAGTCAAGGAGACTAGGAACTTGGAGTGCAGAAAGGAAGCAGTCAGGGCAAGGCTGGCTTGGAGCACTGGGAGTGCAGAAAGGAAAGCAGTCAGGGTAAGGCTGGCTTGGAGCACTGGGAGTGCAGAAAGGAAAGCAGTCAGGGCAAGGCTGGCTTGGAGCACTGGGAGTGCAGAAAGGAAAGCAGTCAGGGTAAGGCTGGCTTGGAGCACTGGGAGTGCAGAAAGGAAAGCAACAGGCTAGCTAGCAGAGTGTTGCTAGCTAATAAGGTTGATGCAATATTGTTTTGTTTAGTTTAAAGCTGAAAGATAGGGAACCTAATGTCAGTTAGTGCTCAGACGAGCTAGGTTTTTGTTTATAGGGTTTTCTGTTACATTTATGCTTTCATTTACGGCTGTATCCTGTGTGGATTTTCAAATAAAGTGCCTGGAGTATATGAATTACAAGGACTGTGCATGTTTTTGCCCTAGAGGACCGTGCTACCTGCTGACAAGGATCACAATATATATATATACACACACACACGTATAATAATATCCAATGTGATGATGTGGTGTTTCAGTCCCACCCTGGGGACTTTCATCAGGACAATTAAAAAAGGTGTTTTACTTGTCCTGATGAAAGTCCCCTTGGTGGGACAAAAATGTTGACTCACTTTTTAAAGATGAACTAATAAAAGCTAAGTATTATTTTGTTACTCCTTTTGAAGTCACTAGAGTTGAGCGAACCCGAACTGAAAAGGGTTGGGGGCCCTAAATAACAATAAGCATGGGGGACCTACTGTCCTCCCCCCCGGCCCCCACCCCTGAGCAGTGGGTGGGGGCCATAAATAAAAATTGGGGGGGACCTAATGTCCTGAGTGGTGGGTGGGGGCCATAAATAAAAATTCCCCCGCAGATGACTAGGGGTCCCCAAACCCCTAGTCACCCCCCTCCCCCCAAAAAAATTACCCCTACCTACCCCCTCATCCTAAAAATAATAAAGGGGGAATCTTGTCTAAATACCTGTAAAAAAAAAAAATAGTCTTACCATTTGATGTCTTCTTTCTTCTAAAATCTTCTTTTTTCAGCCCCAAAAAAGGCCAAATAAAAAAACAGAATAACCGACGCCCTTAAAAAAAATGAGCGCAAAAAAATAATAATCCTTCTTCACCAATGGAGGGCTCCGCGCAGACTGAGCTCTGCAGGGTGGGGGAAGGCTTATAAAGCTTTGTCCCGCCCTGCAATTAGGCTCAGAGCACTCTGATTGGTGGGTTTAAGCCATCCAATCAGAGTGCTCTAACAGGTAAATGAAGAGACTGACAGGTAAGTCTCTACATTTACCTGTCACAGCACTCTGATTGGTTGGCTTGAAATCCACCAATCAGAGTGCTCTGTGTCATTTTACACAGCGTGGGAAAGTTCTTTGGAATTTTCCCACGCTGTGTAAAATAACACAGAGCACTCTGATTGGTGAATTAAGTAACCAATCAGAGTGTTAGGAGTCAAATTACACAGCGTGGGAAAAATCCAAAGAACTTTCCCATGCTGTGTAAAATGACACAGAGCACTCTGATTGGTTAGCTTGAAATCCAGCCAGAGTGCTCTGTGTCATTTTACACAGCGTGGGAAAGTTCTCTGAAATTTCCCCATGCTGTGTAAAATGACACAGAGCACTCTGATTGGTTAGCTTGAAATCCAGCCAACCAGAGTGCTCTGTCATTTTACACAGTGTGGGAAAATTTCAAAGAACTTTATAAGGGATCCAGAGTGTGTATTTTAGGAATGTAGTGTGTGTGTGTGTGTAGGTGGTGCAGTGTGTGTGTGTATGCAGGAGTCTAGTGTGTGTTTGAAGGACCCAGAATGTGTAGGAAATCTAGTGAGTGTGTGTATATAAGGATTCAGAGTGTATAAAGGGATCTAGTGTGTGTGTGTATATGATCCAGAGTTGGGTAAGGGATCTAGTGTGTGTCTGGAACGTAATGTGTTTAGGAGTGCAGTGTGTGTGTGTGTGTGTGTGTGTGTGGGGTGCTCGGAATATTGTGTGTGTGTGTGTGTGTTTGGTGCAGTGTGTATGTGTGAGGGGTGCAGTGGGTGTCTGTGAGGGATGTAACGTGTATTTGAAGGGTGCAGTAAGTGTGTGATGGATGCTATGTTTGAGTGGTGCTGTGTGTGATGGGTATGAGAGTGCTGTGTGTGAGAGTGCTGTGTGTGTGAGAGTGCTGTGTGTGATGGGTGTGAGAGTGCTATGTGTGAGAGTGCTATGTGTGATGGGTGTGAGTGCTGTGTGTGAGAGTGCTGTGTGTGATGGGTGTGAGTGCTGTGTGTGAGAGTGCTGTGTGTGATGTGTGTGAGAGCGATGTGTGTGTGTGTGTGTGTGTGTGAGAGTGCTGTGTGTGAGGGTGCTGTGTGTGAGAGTGCCAGATTAAGAGCCCAGTGGGCCTGGTGCTGACAACTATGATGGGGCCTAATAACAGAATCTTATTGACCAAAAACACTAACACAGTCATACCTCTCAAGCGTCATGTATCTGATGGAGATAGTGTTGGAGGGAAACTCAAAGGATGCAGCTATAAGAAAACCCATACATATGCTAATCTCTCTCTAATTTATGCTTTCATCTTTCAAGTAAATCCATACCCCCTAACATCAGTGTCCAATGAAGCAGGAAGTCAATGGGTGGGGTAATAGGGTGGGCCACTGAAGTGAATCATGGGACCAGAACTGCCAATAGGGCGAACATGCCCAAAAAGGGGGCATGTCTGTACAAAGAATTGGAAGCCCAGCCTGGCATCAGTGGCCCTATGTATCACAGTGTCAGTGTCCCCATGTCACCCAGTCCCCTAGTCTCCCAGTGTCTCAGTGCCCCATTTCTCCTAGTGTCCCCATGCCTCAGTGTGTCCTGTGTCGCTAGGAAACTAGGGGACATTTAGAGACATGGGGACACAGTGAGACCCAGGGACACTGAGAGACCTAGGGACACTGAGACCCTTGGGGACACTGGGAGACATGGGGGCACTGAGACACTTGACGACACTAGGAGACATGGGGACACTAAGACACTTGACGACATGGGGACACTTGATGACATGGGGACACTGGGAGACATGGGGACACTGGGAGACATGGGGACACTGACACTGGGAGACCTGGGGACACAGACATTTGGGGACACTAAGACACTAGGGACACAGAGACATGGGAACACATACACTAGGAGACTAGGGGACACTGGGAGGAATGGGGAAACTGAGACACTAGGGACACTGGCTGGGAGACATGGGGACACAGACATTTGGGGACACTGGGAGACATGGGGACACTAATAGACATAGGGACAGTCACTGGGAGACTAGAAGACACTGGGAGACATTGGGGCACTGGGAGCCATGGGGACACTGAGACACTAGGGACACTGGCTGGGAGACATGGAGTCACTGTGTCCCAATGTGTCTCCCAATGTCCCTATGTCTGACAGCGTCCCCATGTGTCTCAGCATCTCCATGTCTCACAGTATCCCCTAGTGTCTCAGTGTCCCCATGTTTACCAGTGTCCCCAAGTATATCACTGTCCCCAGGTCTCACAGTGTCTCCTAGTGTCTCAGTGTCCTCATGTGTCCCCATGTCTCCCTGCTGCCTTTCCCCTCCTCCCTCACTTCCCTGAGCTGTAGGCTGTCTCTGGAGGCTGTGAACTGCTGTCTGGACTCTCTGTGCTGTGTAGCTGCTCCCCCGGGATCAGTGAGTAGAGAGAGGCAGGGATATGCTGTAACTTCCTATCCCTGCTTCTCTCCACACACAGTGACACCTACTGGCTGGTGCTGGTACTGCAGAGTAATATCTGTTTATACTTAGAAAAAATAGCTGCATTTGTATTGCCGGTATTACTGCAATACTGGCATGGCCATGCAGCCTCAAATACTGGCTGTGCCCCGTAAAATACCAGTCAGCTGGTAGTGTGTAAAAAAAATTTCAAAAAAAATTAATTATATATATATATATTTTTTTTTTTTTTTTTTTAAATGGGCCTTTTCCATGGGCCTGGGCCTAGAGCTGCAGCTCCATCAGCCCCTATGTTAATCTGGCCCTGGAGAGTGCTGTGTGTGAAAGTCCTGTGTGTGAATGTTAGAAGGGATTGTGTGTTTGGGGGGGGGGTAAAAATAAAAATGAAATAAGCAGGCATTATATCCCCCCCTCCCTTCTTACCTTTAGCCCGGGAGGGGGGGACCGGCACAGTGGTACCTGGGAGAGAGGGGGGGGGACCGGCACTCGCACTCTCACATGATCCCTGGTGGTCCAGTGGTGAGTGAACTGCAGCCTGCGGGCTAGAGTTCACTCTCGCGAGATTCGGTCGTTGCCATGGCAATGCTCCGGATCTAGCAAGAGGAACCCGGCAGAGCTGCAAGATAGAGCTCCGCCGGGTCCTCTCCCTCCCCAGCCGCATGTCTATTTAAGTGGGCCGGTGAGGGAGATCTTTGAACTCCCCACCGGCCCTTCATGGAAAACAGCAGGGCCGGTGCTCGGATAGTGCCGGCCCTGCATAGACCGGCAGGGGAGATCCTGGGACTTCCCTTCCGGCCTCGGCCCATGGCAACCGCCGGGCCGGATGACCAGTCCGGGCCTGACCGAGTCTATAGAGAGAGTTTGGAATAGACTGACTCTGTGTAGAGTCGGGAGGACCCACACTTTATCAGACTTCATTTTTTGCTCCGCTGCTCATTTATTGCTCCTTCAGATGCTTTGAGGTTATAGATCACTCTGCCATTTTAGTAGCGGATCATTTATTGTATCTATTAGCAAGTGAATATACACTCTTGAAATTTTCAGGGATAAGCTATATATTTTATGCTCATATTTAAGTGTTTCTTAGGGCATTCATGTCCCTTTAGAAGTGTTCCTATCCATCATGTTTCTCCACCCTACCCCTCTTTTAACTTCTAACATTTAGTAGACATGCCATGCAATATATGTATACGCGATAATAAAGGAATTCCTCATAATAAAGCATTGGTTTTGTCATGGTACTGTTTTATACAGAATCCTATTTAGGTTTTGGTCTCATTACATACACCCTATTTTTTGCAAGGTTATTTATGTTGGGACTTTATTGTTGAATTATTTTTATTTTATTTTATATATTGCTCTATTCATAGGTGTTACTCCAATACTTTGGTTCCTTTTTTGAACATAAATTTTGATCAGTACCCAACCTCATGCTGATGAGTTGCATTAACAATGAAACAGCTGTCCATGATTGGTTCACTGGCTCTGCTCCTCTTCTGAATTGTGTTTCAAAGTGTGATGCTTTTGTGTAATGTCTCTTTAATTGGAACTCAACTGCAGAAACAATAAGTTTCACCTCCTTTATTTTATTGAAGTGAACAAGGTAGACTGTATCTTTAAATACACATGCAAGGAGAAAATGCAATGCTTATTTGTCAACAGAGAGGATAAAGAAATTAAATACTATAATAAATTAATATGACTTGCTTTCCTTGGCAAAAGTTTTACTTAACTTAGAAGCACTCTGGCACTGGAAGGGTTAATTCACCCAATGGAGGAAGAGGAAGGAGTTCCTTTTAACAAACTGCCGTTTAGTAGTGAGATAAAAGAAGTCCGTTTGTCCAAGCCGAGGTCCGAGAGAGGAGAAGGTAGAAATCCGTTTACAAGCCGAGGTCTGAGGAGAGGAGAAGGCAGAATTCCGTTTATAAGCCGAGGTCTGAGAGATGAGAAGGTAGAAATCCGTTTACAAGCCGAGGTCTGAGGAGAGGAGAAGGCAGAATTCCGTTTATAAGCCGAGGTCTGAGAGATGAGAAGATAGAAATCCGTTTACAAACCGAGGTCTGAGAGAGGAGCCGGTAGAATCGAGTAGAGCAGCTGATCTTACTGCTGCACCTGAGTGAATAATCCAGCCCTTTGAATCTGGCGCGGTCTTCCTAAGTATCGTGGAAAGACCGCGTCAGAAAAAAGGGCGGAGCTAAGCGCCGTGAACCCGGAAGTGGGTTCCGGCGGCAGCATGAATGTTAGGTATACCTGACACAAAGTTGCTGTATACAGCAGACACATACTCCAAGGAATCCATGTATAAACTGGAATTAATTCAAAAATAAACTCTTTAAAGATAGATGTGTGTGTGTGTGTATATATATATATATATGTATATATATATACCTATAATATTTACACATATATTAAACAACATGTAATAACAACATAAAATAACATATTCAAAGTGAGGGCACACTCAAGGGACTCTACTGTTGGATGAAGAGGCCATGGAGACTTCAAAAATCCTCTAATGAAGAAATGAAAGGCTGAGACAAAATGGCATCAGTACAATGCAGACAGAACATCTGAACACAAGATTGGATCAGGAATAGTACAGAGAACAGAGAGGGCAGGTTATTAATCATCAAAGTGCATCAAAAGAGACTATTTTTATGTGTGCCACAAAATACTGTGCAGTGAGGCAAATTAAACAGTTTTTACTGTACTTATCACCCTAAATGCAGTCATTTGATTGATACATCTGCTACCACAGAGAAACAATGGAAACTTACAAAAATTACTTTATTTAAAACTGATATTAAATTAGTTTGCTAGTTTATATATAGCATATTTCAAAACCATTTGTTACAATACATGATGGCTTCACATAAAAAGCAATAAAAAGTGATTTTGCCTTTTTTTTTGCAATGATAATATAGCCCTTTATATTAGAAAATTATTTTTTTCATCTCAGTATTTCCCTTCAACCACAGTTTTTTTAATCACTATATTCTGGTGTAGTGGATGAACAAAAGGCCATAGTTTGACATTAACATTTAGAACACCTAGAAAGAGCTAGAAAGGTAAAATGTAAGATAACAGTAAAATCTATTCAAGGAATATCTGAAAAATAATAAATCATATTAAATTTCAGTATATATTTATATTTGTCTGTCTATCTATCTATGCCTTTCCACAAGTACCCTTAGCAATGCAATGGACTCTGTTTTAATGGTATGTAAATGAACTGTACATTTTTTATCTTGCAGGCCTCGTTGACAGGTGCTAGTACTGGTGTAGAAGTTAAATTATCTGAGAGCATATAGCTAGGTGCAAAAAAATTGTAATGAGACCAAACCTGATAAAACAATCCAAAGTGCAAATAAAATATTACTATTGTGCAGAGCTACAGAACTTCTGGTGGTGCAGCTCATGTGGCTGCACTGGGGCCTGCATGCTGAAGAGGCCCATTGGTGGTCCATGCACTTGCAAGGGTTACCCAATGGAACGGTATCATCAGGGCCTGTTAATGCACTATGGGGCTTTAATATTGGTAGTACTGGGAGTTGGTGAGTGCCTGTTAGCCAGTTAACAGAAACCAAGACATGTGGGAGGAGAAGAGACAAAGATGGAGGAGAGGAGGGAAATAGAACTGAGAGAGACGACCAGGCTCTCACTCCCAACAGCTTCAGTCAGCACACTGGACCCTAGAGAAGCCACCAAAAGACAGGAAAGTGAACGGTGGTTAAAAAAAATCTGCATGTGTGTCAGTGTGCATATCTGCCTGTGTAGCTGCTTATGTGTCAGTGTGTGGTTCTGTGTATCTGCATGTGTGTCAGTGTATCTGCGTGTGTGTCTGTGTGTCTGTATATCTGCATATATCTGCAGTGTATGTGTATATGTGTCACATTCGCTAAGGGTGCTCACCTGTCCCAGGGTGTCCACAATGCCCTGGAGGTCAGTCTGCAGCAGTTATAGTGCGTTTGGCTGCTGCACTCCAGTCTGCATACTCTGAACCTCGATTCACAGCCAGGAAAAAAGGAGTGATTGCTCCAGCATTCCAAGATGGCAGCCGCTGCATGAGGAGACTGGTCTGCAGGTCAGAGGTTGAAGGAGGTGTGGCTCAGGGGCAGAGCCAGGACAATGATGCATACAAGATGGGGCTGAGTCCCACACTCAGTCACATTGACCAGAGGTAATTACTCCTACATTTGAGACCAGGTAATGTGATTGAGCCAGTACTTTATAAGCATAGCAGGTTTCCTGACTTTGCCTTCTCTCTGGATTTTGCTGATTGCCAACCACCCTGACCTCTGGGCCGTCTGACTCTGATTTCTGACTGTCCCTTCTTCAGATACATTGCCTTGGATTTTTCTGTTATTTTATTAAAGCCACCGTGCCATCACTGAACCAACAGAATTATGTTCTCAACTTTAGGATCTCTGTGGATCGTGCTTGTAAGGGAGAGCTGTTACTGCACCTCAGTTCCAGGACTGAGCATGACCCAAGTGGTTTGTTACAATATGTGCACACATTTCAGAATCCAAACACCAACACTGCACACAAATACAACCTTGCATTCAAATGTCAACACTACATACAAACACCCCTGCATTCAAACATCAACACAATATTAAAACACACCCCTACATTCACATACTACAAAAACATGCATACATTTCAGTACTAAATGCAACCCTGCAAGGATGGACAAATGGTAGATTCCTAGATGACTATGCATTGTGAAATTTGTATGACAGATGGAGATCTATCATTTGGCCAACCTTTCTATAGGGGGCACAAACAAATTCTTGCACCAGAACCCTCTCTATATTAGTTCTGCCACTGATTGTGCATCACCTGAATATTTCAAATTGAATTTTGAAAAGGCCCCCTTGGGCACAGGAATTAAGAAATATGTTTCCACAACTATCACAGAATTTCTAACTTAATAAGCAACTAAGTACAGACAGGCACTGTGTTTGCATGCACACTTAGCAATGGATGCTGTTTTAAACGCAGCTTTTATTATATCAATAAATGGTTTATGATCCAAAAAGATCAACAAATTGGTGATCAGAACACAGCCAATGCCTTAACAGTATCGACCTTGTGGGTTATGTGAGCATGATGCTGGTTCTGGTCTTGAAGTTGAAATCTCTCGGTGAGCATACACTGATCAGCCACAACATTAAAACCCTCCTGCCTAATATCGTGTAGGTCCCCTCATGCTGCCAAAACAGCACTGATGAGTTGAGACTCCAAAATTCAATCCAAGTGTCAATCCGACTAAGCGTCTCCAGGATGTACTAGAACAGTGATACATGGAGGCCCCACCTTTCAACTTGCAGGACTTAATGGATCTGCTGCTCATGTTTTGGTGCCAGATAACAAAGAACACATTCAGAGGTCTTGTTGACTCCATGCCTCAATGCGTCAGAGCTGTTTTGGCAGCACAAAGGGGATCTACACAGTATTAGACAGGTGATTTTAATGTTGTGGCTGATCAGTGTATACCATACAGTACTGTAGTACTATAATTTTGAATGTTGGCTATCTGGATAAGCTGTTGAGAGCACTGGATAGTTGTACGTCTTCATTGTCATCATAACTGAAAGTGTTCACAAGAAGTGGCTCTAAAGGCTGCCTGACAGCTATACTGTCTAACTAAGTTAACGTTTGTTAGACTGCTTGGAAAATGGCTTTGATCACTACGTTTTGTTGCATAGAGGCAAATTTTCAAAATAAATATCTTTATATCCACATAATTTATATTTCTTAGCCCTTCTTCCACTGGTTGTTTGTATAGCTACTAGGCAGATGTTGCAAAAAACAGGTTAAAAAATAAATAAATACAGGACTAATTTTTACCTGACATCTAATTATTTTAAATTTTGATTTAGGCTCAGCCTTTGAATTTGACTCTGCACTGCAATTACGAAATCCACAAATTGCAATTTTGGGTCAATTACAGGGACTATGATTACAATGGGGTAGCACAATTCAAGACAAATGTCTGAGGTATTCTAACATACCGAATCTCATAAGGTGATGTCATCTGTGCAATTACTGTAAATAGAACATGCAGATATTAAATGTTATTATACTACATAGAAGACTTTACATAATGTATTCAGCATTGAAGAAAATAATTTTATATAGACGCAAACAAAAAGTTAATAATGCCAATTTTTAAGTTTTGCTTATTGGCTGCAAATGTTGCACATATCTTTGAGTTCATGTCTAGTCAAGCAATTTATTGCTAGTGATTGAATTTCCAGTAGACAATAGTTGTTCTGTCAGGAACCCTACCTGATCCCATTTAATAATTGGCTCACTGAACAGAATGATCTTTTATTTAGTTGACAGTGCCAGATGTAATTTGGACTCCTTAGGTCCAAAGGCTTATTGGCTTTGTTTACACATGTTTAATAAAAGTATAACATATACAGTTAATTTTCATGTAATATAGCAATGGTTGATGGAGAAAAGTTACAATTTCATTACATTTTACAATAAACTGAAATGTCTATGTCCCTTGCAAACAATTCAATGTGGATACATGATAATAGTTTTTTTTTTATCTATTTGTAATCAGGGTAGACTTATGTGGATTCTACTCTATAAAGAAACAAACATGTGTTCCTAGTTGTAGCTTCATTGAAATCCTTATTTTGCAATATCTAAGTGAAATTGCACAATAAATCAATTTAATTTGCTATAAGCCACTTTGAGGTTAAGGGTGCATAGGTCAAGGTTAGTCTATTTATTTTAACAGCATGGCTTTTTATAAGGTTTTTCACTCAGCATGTTTTGTTTTATACTGTATTGAGACTACTTTTACAGTTATATATCAAAATATATATTTAGTTTAAATGCTCTACTAAGTTATAGCAATGTTTTCTACTATAATACTGCTAGGTTATTTTTTTCAATTCTTAATAAATGCAGCACTGTTTTTTGTACACACAATGGAGCTAATTCACATAGATCTGGGTTTTACTACTGAATTTTGGTAATAAATACAGTGGGACCTTGGTTTACGAATTTAATGCGTTCTCCGTGACGTTTCTTATTGAGAAAAATTTGGAAACCGAAACGCGGTTTCCCATAGGAATGCATTGAAAACCAATTAATCAGTTCTGGAGGTCAGAAAAAAAGTCAAAATGAGCTGGCATGGAAACCAACCCACAATGCAGAACACACAATAAAAGGCATGCAAGCGATGAAGCTCAGCAACCTACCTTTCCACAGCTTGAGAAAAGCACCAAAAAGTCCCAAAACAACTGCAAACAATTTCCAGAATGGCTCCAAAACGCAATGCAAAAGCCGCTCCAACACCTCCACACTCGATGCCACATGCCACAGGCTCCAGCATTGAGTAAGCTTGAATAAAATATAACTTAGAAAATGCACAGGAATGTTGTAGAAAAGTTGTTAGAATAGATAGAAGTAATAACCCCTTTATAAACACCTTGAAAGCATTGCTTAACTCTGTTTAACAGACTCACCATTTAGTTGTACTAAGCAGGGGAACAACTGTAAGATATGCGAATTATATCAGAGGGTCAGTATCCAACTTGTAGTTCTAGTTGTAATAGGAGAAATCCATTCTTTTTTCTTACCTAACAATCAATACAAAATCACTAGTTTGAAAAATAAATGGTAGGATAAAAAATTATACATGATTGTGTAAAATGTCTTGTATAGCAGTTACCACATTATAGTTAATAGGAAGCAGATTTCACCTAAAATGTATCTTACATAATAAAGCAGTTCCTTATAATTAATAAAACTTAATTACTAATTTTCATTTGTAATTCTCAAAATTAATTTTTAACAGTATTATAATCTCAATAACAAAATGAAGCAATCATGTAAAGTACTAGATTATATGTCAGCGCAGCAGATTGCCAAATTTGTAATATAATATTTGGATAGATGATTCAAATACAGTTCACCTTAATGTCAATGCATGCATATAAGTGCTAACACAGATCAGAGAAGTGTTAACTTTTCTGATTAAAATGGTACAAGAGGTCAACAAGGGTCATTGAAGGCTTCTAATTAATCTGAAGTGGTACTTGTAAGAATCAGTGTGTTTGTTGCATGTACTTGTAAGCACTTGGATTTTACAGATTCAATCAGTACAGTATGTATAATTAATGTGTCTACCCCATCTATGAATATCCTTTAGAATTGTAAATTGATTACATACATTTCGTAAATCTTGAGAAGTTCAAATATGGTAAAGATAATATTATTATACCAAGTGTTTTATATATTTGCTTTAAAGGGTAACTGTCATAACAATACAACTTAACCTTAAATTTAAAATATAAGGAGAATTGCTAGCAAATATCTGGATCTCCCTTAAATCAGAGTTTCAAAAAGCTCTGGCACTATAGTATCCCTTTAATTCTGACTAATATAAAGCAATGAAAAGAGGGAGAGGGTCACAGCAGCACCAGCAAGGAGAGAGGAGAGAAAAACCTGATTTATTGCTGCAGCTATGGACAGGCAATCTGGGAATAAAGAGAGATAGAACAGGTAAGTTTTATTTACACAACGATAACATAAAGCCAACACAGACTTTTAACCAGCTATGAGTAGCATGTCTGTGCTTCCCAAACAGGGTTATGCAGCAGAGGTGTGTCAAACAGCAAGTGTAACACCCACTGCAAACATGATTAATGCTTTCAGCAAGAGAAGGGGTAATGGAAATAAACTAAATTATGAGCTCTTAACAATTTTAAAGGGCCGAAACACGTAATTGTACAGTATAGGTCAAGCCAGATGGTTAGAAAACTGCAGACATATATGTCATGACAGGTTCACTTTAAATTGTAATGGTGTGTAAGCAAAATTGATTGTGTGAGGAAATGCATCACACAGCAGTAGAAGCGTAATTCAGTTATATAATTGTTAGACTGAAAACAACTCAGGATACATGAACCTAGGTAACTGCCATTGACTTTTGCACCAACAAAGAAGATGTTTCTGCTTGCCATTATCTCTCCAGCTGCTGGGGATACTTAAAGAATTACACCACACAAATGTAGTATCAAAAAGCATTCAAAAATGTATTGCATGGTACATTATAGAAAAAGGGTACAGTTGTCTAGAGGTGTATACATTAACAGCATTATTAGCCAATGGCAATTAGTACACGTAAATAAAAAAAATAAAAAAGAAGTGAAATAAAGAAGTTGGCAATATAAAAATAAATGGAAACATGAGGCTGTGGTTAAACTGTAAGTTCCAACTTAAGAAGGTCAAAAGGACACATCAAACAGAGTGAAATAGTTCAACAGTTGCATATCAATTTTATTCAGGCCTATCAACCTTAATGCATTCAACACCCTCTTTGTTCACAATCGTGAACACAAAAGTAAGCAAATACGGATTATGGGTAGGTGAGTGGGAATAAGGTCATCAGGATACAACCGAGAATACCAAATGCACCTAGGATATCAGCATCAGACGTTCATAAATTTACAGAGTTGCATTAAACTACTAAAGATCACATATACCATGAATACAGAGTGAAAATCAACAGGTGTGCAATAAGTATTCTGTCAATATTGCCTAGCCAAATATCAATATAATTTCTTGCATGATTTCATTAGTTGTACAAAGGAACAAAATGGCAACAAGTAGAACAATAATAAGAATTTCCCATAGTATCTTCTTTGTTATTCCTACCAACTTAACTAACCAATCAAATAAGCAAAAAGATGGGAAGTAAAGCAAAATCGAGACTCCAAATTAAATGTTTTCTTTGTACACTTAGGGGAGTTAAAAATATAATCCACAACTTCATGCAAGTGGGTTCTTACAAGTTTAAAACCAGTTGAATCTATCTTTGACACATTCAACATACATCAAAAACATACATTTTACATCTGTCCCTGGGTCAGCTAATACTTCCTCTCTCTCTGGCTAACACTTCAAAAAGAAAAAAAGTTACAAAATACGCTAGTATAGTTTAGAAAATGGAAAAACAAGTCTTTCAAAAATGATAAGAAAATCATTTTGTGTACCATAGGTTATGTTCCATAAATGTGTAGTAGTAGTAAGATGGCTGGCAACAAGACAATGTCAGCTTCCACATAGTTCTTAGTACTTCCTTTAGTTGCTGGATGTTCACCGCAATTATCTGTGCAACACCCCTGTAACGGATCGCCTGGCACCCCGACTGGGTACCTCCGTTGAAGGATGCTCCTAGCGCTTCCTGAGGACTCCAAGCACTCTGGCAGACACCACAATCACCGAACCGGAGAAACAAATAAATTCTCCCAAGCATATGAATGCTGTAGACAGTTGAATAGGAACCATACGAATAGGTTTACTCTCCTAGCAGTCAAACTGGAACAGCATACAATAAATCCTTCCCCCAATAATGAGACGACACTTCACTTTGAGGGTTAAAACAGGAACTCCCTGGACTGGCACATACAGCCTCTTTTATTCCCAATCCACAAACTTAGTACTGCCCACAGGGTTTTACATAACAACCAATAACACATACATTACAGAAAGACACTCCTACACAAAATCCTCCCCTCTGGCTGTGATATGATTGCTGAACACAATGGGTAATCTAATTATCACAGCCAGAGAAATACAGTTTCATAAAACACATCACAGGGACCCCAAAACATGCAATAACCCCATAAAAAAGTATATCCTTTGAACTGGATGATCTGGGTGAACCACATATCCCAAATTCACCCAGATCCATTCAGTACTTTGGAAAATACAGTTTAATGCAGATTCTGCAGAACATATACAGGCTAAATGAAAAACAATCGCTGTATAATGTGTCCCCTGCTGTATAGTCCAAAACCACTGCATGATGTCTCTGTGCACCAAATACTGACGAGATGGCACGTGTTGAAAAGTCCAAACAGTGTCTGGGAGTTAAAATGGCCGCCATCCATTGTTCTCACCATGTGCTTCTGATACAGGAAATGGTGGCCACCCAGTAACTCCACAGTATGTCCCCAGATGGTTCTTAAAAGGGCCAGCAGCAGCACAACACAAATCCATTATGCCCAAATCATGTCTTTAAAGGGCAATACATCCCAGGGGCCATAGTCACATGGCAGGAGGCTGGCAATCAGTCTTCTCCAATGCCCAGTGGCAAGGTCGGTTTCGCCACAACCCCAATTGTTGAAAGGGTTATTATAGAACTTCATAAGTAAGAATCGCCATTTTCTTTAGCCTGCATGGGTTTTGGCCAAACAGACGCAATTGCAAAATAGTTAGTAGAGGGTTAGCCAACAAGATTGGTGAGCAGTTCCCAAAAATCTGGTGGCACAAACACTCCAGTATGGTCTCTACAATCATACAAACACAAGAATCAATACGACATGAACAATTCCTAAAATGATACATTTGTCATCATCAATTAAACAACCTATGCTAAAAGTTAAATCAAAGCCTAAAGTTAAACCCTTAACTGGTGTATTGGGTACTTCTCTCAGCTTTGCTTGTATTTCATGCACTCTTCTATTACAAATGTTTACATAATTTCCCTTTGGAATGCTTTTGTACTAATGAGATAAGCATTCACTCTACATACATTCTTGATTAGACAGTATGAGTACTAAAACACCTTCTCAAGCAAGTGACTTGCAGACTATGTTTTATGTATAACCACAAAAACTATAGATGAATTCAATCCATGTACAATCTGTGTAATTTTTATCTATCGATCTAGTCAAATACAATACTACTTTGTGGGTTATCATTGGTGGCTATGTCTGTAGTTTGTCATGAATGCTTTTATTGGGAAGTTCCTGCTAATTTAACTTTATGTGGACAGTGAACACCAGCTTTCACATACATGCACAGCAGTTGTATGGGTATTCTATGTTTATCTTTAGACTTAAAGGGAACATATTGTGGCTGTATTTGCACTATCTACTTACCTATAGTTCTTTCACAATTTGACATGCTCATATGTTTTGACAGTCTATGTCATTCACAAAAGATTTTCATTCTGAATTTGACTCTCAATTTAATATTTGTGGTTAAGTTTCTCAAATGATTTACTATTTTTAAATACATATTTAAATATAATTTGTTTTTAAAATACTAAAATATCCAAAGTATGTCATGGAAATATATATATTGAGCCTGTAGGCAGAGCCTGAAATTGTAGTAAGGGTTACCTGGACTCTGAGCTAATACGGCCTGGTTCAGCCCACCCACTCCTCCATTTATCATACTATTCAATGTTGGTGGTCCCTCTTTTGACAGGCCTACCAGAAAGTCAGTTTGTATGTATATAAAAAAGCACCTAGGAGAAATATAGGAGAACTTGGGACTGTAATCCCCAAATTGGGAAAATTCATTCAGTGAGGGACATCTGAGATCTCTATCCAGAAGATTGCAGTTCTAGGAACAGACTACAGACTACCTTATAAGGGACCTAAGAATGAGGAAAATTAATATTTTTCAAAACATTAACTTATTTGAAAAGTTTAATTGAAAATATTATGTAGTAAAAACACAAAAACAAACCGAGGATACTGTACTCACACTTATGAATTTAGGTGCTTATCACGGCCAGGGTTGGCAAAAACAAGTTTAGTAAATAAAATAAATTAGGTCCGGGCACTCAGGATTGCTACAGGAAGGCAGGTTTATTGTGACAAGAAGCTTGATAAAAGCCTCTGCGTAGGTCGAAACATTGCACTTTTTGTTACAATAAAGCTGCCTTCCTGCAGCGATCCAGAGTGCCTGGACCTAATTTATTTTATTTATTAACTGAATATATTAAACAATATGAAAAGCTTATCCAAAAATATTAAATCGATGCTTTAGTCAGACAGAAGTCTATCCAAGATTCCAAATTAAGCTGTGTTTTTAGATACTTCCTGTTTTCTCCTGTGTAGGCTTAAGAAATTATATTTATCCAAGGTATAGATTTGCAAAATGCAAATCAATATTGTCCACAATATATTTAATTGCCCACAATTTATATGGTAAACTACAGATAAGAGTAATTATTTTATAAATGATTACATAAAAAAACAAAACACAATATACGTTCACATTTAACATCACATCACCATCATAAAAAGCAAAATTTAGAATTTAATACATATGCTTTTCAATAAACTGAAAATGAGAAAATCTAGAAGGAGATTGATGATGTCGAAATAGGTGCTGTTTTGTGCTAAATGTTGAGAGGCAGTCTGTTAGTTTCCAGGTGACTAGCTCTTATAAAATATTTAGCCATAAATATATTAGCTATATTTTAAGCTACAACAATATTCTCTTTTCACAGTGGATAATTTAAGTCTATTTAATTACATATGTATTATCCTACCTCTGTCCAAACCCACGTAGCACAGAATAATAATAATTGTAGAGAGGAGGTATTAAATAATGGTTATTATGCATATTTTAGTATTTTGTGGACATCTCAATGATTTGTTACTATAGTTCAGTGAACCTGAACTGAAAAGTTCGGGTTCGTATCAAACATTAAGTTTTTTGGACCCGGGAACCGAACATGGACACTGTATGTTCGGGTTGGAGTTCGGTGTTCGGCGATTTAATTACGTGTTTTGAAAGGCTGCAGGGCAGTCAATCAACAAGTGTTTGGTTCGTGTGCCCTTAGAAGCCATCACAGCCATGCCTACTAGTGATTGGCAAGTGCAGCATGTGACCCAGCTAGTAGGGGCATGTCTATTAAACAGCCTGTGGCTGCTCACTATTAAAAAAAAAAAATCCCCCCCTCCTGAGACCCCACCCGTGAAGTGCCAGTGGGGGCTTTTAAACTAAAGGGGGGACCTATTGCCTCCCCCGGCCCCCACCCCTGAGCGGCGGGTGTGGGCCCTAAATATCAATAAGGGGGGACCTACTGTCCTCCCCCCCGGCCCCAACCCCTATGCGGTGGGTGGGGGCCAAAAATAAGAATTTGGGGGATGACGTACTGTCCTCCCCCTGGCCCCCACCCCTGCGCGATGGGTGGGGGCCATAAATAAAAATCAGGGGGAGACCTAATGTCCTCCCCCCGGTCCCCACCCCTGAGCGGTGGGTGGGGGCCCTAAATATCAATAAGGGGGGACCTACTGTACTCCCCCCGGCCCCCACCCCTGACCAGTGGGTGGAGGCCCTAAATATCAATAAGGGGGGGACCTATTGTCCTCCCCCCAGACCCCACCCCTACAAAGTGTGTGGGGCCATAAATAAGAATTTGGGGGGACCTACTCTCCTCCCCTTCACCCCCACCCCTGCACGGTGGGTGGGGGCCATTAATAAAAATTGGGGGGGGACCTAATGTCCTTCCTCCGGCCCCCACCCCTGAGCGGTGGGTGGAGGCCATAAATATCGATAAGGGGGTCCTAATGTCCTCTCCCCGGCCCCCACCCCTGAGCGGCGGGTGGGGGCCCTAAATATCAATAAGGGGGGGACCTACTGTCCTGCCCCCGGCCCCCACCCCTGAGCGGTGGGTGGAGGCCCTAAATATCAATAAGGGGGGACCTATTGACCTCCCCCCGGCCCCCACCCCTGCAAAGTTGGTGGGGCCATAAATAAGAATTTGGGGGGGACCTACTGTCCTCCCCTTTGCCCCCACCCTTGCGCGGTGGGTGGGGGCCATTAATAAACATTGGGGGGGACCTATTGTTCTCCCCCCCAGCACCCACCCATGCGTGGCAGGTGGGGCCCTAAATAACAGTAAGGGGGGGACCTGATGTCCTCCCCCTGGCCTCCACCCCTGAGCGGTGGGTGGGGGCCCTAAATACAAATTTACCACCAAATCCCTAGTCAACCCCCTCCCCCCAAAAAAAATTACCCCTACCTATCCTCCTCATCCTAAAAATAATGAGGTGGACCCTTATCAAAATACCTGTAAAAAAAAAAAATAGACTTACCATTTGATGTCTTCTTTCTTTTTGGGGGGTTGGGGTGTGACTAGGGGCTTGGGGACCTCTAGTCACCTGGGGGGGTACATTGTTATTTAGGGCCCCCACCTGCCACGCAGGGGTGGGGGCTGGGGGGAGGACAGTATGTCCCCCCCAAATTCTTATTTATGGCCCCCACCACTCATGGGTAGGGGCCGAGGGTTGGACAATAGGTCCCTCCCTTATTGCTATTTAGGGCCCCCACCCACCGCACAGGCGTGGGGGCTGGGGGGAGGACAGTAGGTCCCCCCAAAATTCTTATTTATTGCCCCCACCCACTGCTCAGTGGTGGGGGCCAGAGGGAGGACAAAAGGTCCCCCCTTATTGTCATTTAGGGCCCCCACCTGCCGTGCAGGGGTGGGGGGTAGGGGGAGGACAGTAGGTCCCCCCCTTATTGTTATATAGGGCCCCCACCCGCTGCTCAGGGTGGGGACCGGGGGGAGGACATTCTTATTTAGGGACAGGGGTGGGGGCAATAGGATTTTTTTTTTTTTTTACAGTGAGCAGCCACTGGCTTCTCGCGGTTTACTAGACATGCCCCTACTCACGGTATAGCGAGTAAATGTGGCTGAAAGACCAATTTAGGTCTTTCAGCCTTTTGGTAGATAGCTCCCTAATACCGTGGGAATTATTTACTAAGCAGCTGCTTATTTTATGTATTTTATGTTATTTTAAGTGATTTCCTTATCTACATTTGTTTGTAGGGCACTTGTCCTACTCTTACCCCGATTTTAATTCCTTTTGCAGCCCTCTAGCACTTTCCAGGACTTTTTTAGAGGCATTTTTGTGCTCCAAAGTTCGAGTCCCCATTGACTTCAATGGGGTTTGGGTTCGGGGTCAAGTTCGAGCCCGAACCCAGAATTTTTTTCAAATTTCGGCCGAACCTGCCGGACCCAAACATCCAGATGTCCGTTCAACTCTATTTGTTACCTTTGTATGTTGTGTTATCTTGTGCTATATTGGTCACCTACTATCTATCTGGGCATGTGATTCCTCATTTGAAAAGGAGTGTCACTTAAACCATTTTGATGCGTAGGGTAGGGTTCTATGGTAGGTTTTGCATAGAGCACCCTAAAATACACCTAGTTCAAAGATGTACTAGAACAATTTCTAGAGTGGCATGTGATCCCTCATTCCTTAGAATAATTCTCACTTTCCTATAAGACGTTATCTTTGTGTATCATGCTGTTTCTAGGGGATATAGGCTTAAGTTATTGCATTTTCATTGTGTATATATTATGTATTTTTTAATAATATTTTATAAAAAGTCAGATAGCCAAATAGCAAAAGAATTGTTAAGTAAATGCCAATAATAGAGCTGAAAGTATAACTGTTTAGGAATTTTATTAGCCTGGATATTTTGGTATAACGTTTCCAATTCTCTAGTCACTTACATATGATTCAATGTTTAGTGAATACAGTCTACAATTTCTAAGTATTATGAAAAATTACGTGGGGGAATAATAATTGTGCTGTAAATCTAACATGAAATAAATTCTTGAAACCAAACCAAATTAAGATAAAATACACTCGCAAGGAGAGAGCTCTTAGAGCTGAATAGAAGCTCTCTCCTTGTGAGTGTATTTTATTTTAATTTTACCTAAAACATTGTATATACTGAATTACACTATTGGTGGGTTCTTTTGTGTTTTATTTCACATGAGACACCAACAACATAATTCCTCATCTGCACTAAAGTTTTGTCTGCTTGAACACTAAGGAGGATAACAGACTGATGTCCAAAAAAGCACTACCTTTATAAGGTTTTTATCTCCAAAAAGACTTTTTGTGCTGGGACTCTTTATTATTGTTATATCTCAATATTTTATAAATAATATTGTGTATACATATATATCTGTATAAGATCATCTAGTATTTCTTATTTGTCTCAGTCTGTTTTTTTTGTATTTTATTCTTTATAGCAGGCCTTACTTATGCGTTACGGGGCACCTAGTTCACAGACGGAGATACCCCTAACCACGTGGAAAGCTCTTTATAAGTGAGTTCTTAGGATAATGCTCTCCTTCCACAAAGCCTTATGTCAACACACCGTTGGTTACTGAGGTTCCTTTTATTGTACTGCAATTGAAATGCCTTGAAATTATATTTTGAACTCTGCAACTATGTGTTTTGTTTATTTATTATTTTTCTTATGGAGGCCTACAAACTCACCTTCATATTTTTCTTCTCATGCAAAAACCTTTCACAATAAACATAGGTTTAGAAAAAGAAAAGAAAATCAGCAACTTTCAAACACTAAGACAGCACAAGATCATAGATTATAATTTAAAATTAAAAATAAAATTTTCTTAGAAAACCAAAAAATACTAATAACATGAACCTGTCACAGATTCTTAAACTTAGGCTAAAGACTACCCCCAAATGCATTGAATTAAACATGTATCACAGAGATACATGATTTATTCAATGTGTAATATCAAAATATGAATCACAATACTTCTGATACAGCATTGCCATTTCCTCGTCCTTGTTTTTGTTACTCTTTTGTTAACACACACCTCTGGTCTGATCTAGCTCTTCATGCTTTCTTTACTTACTTCCCAAAGCAGGGCAAGCCTCTTTGCCAGCATGCCAACATCTGAATGAATCATTTGTTCTGATACACCCTAGCCAGTGATAGCAGTTCTAGTTAGTGAGTTTCCCTAACAACCATAGTGCATGTGCTGCGGTTGCTATGCTGGGAGAGGAGGACCTTTGGAAGTCAACTCATCGGCATTGTCTATGCTGACAATTTGACTTTTAAAACGTTTTTTTTTCTCCCCAAACTATGCATTTACTGGCAAAAACACTAGCAAAATGTATAGACAGAATTTCATTCTCTTTAAAGAGAGCACAAGTTATACCTGGTATGACACGTACCCTTTAAGTTACTATTGCACATATTTTTACCATTATCGCCAGAGCCAACACAGCACAACCATCCTTTTGCCATTTCACACCCATCCAAAAACAGGAATAAAAAAGTGTTTTAACATAGGAAAAATCTAAATGACTAAAACTATGAATTATAAAGAGATGTGTGCACATAAATTAAATATGAACAAAACACTTCCATTGTCTACATCTGCTCACTCTGATCTTCTTTCCTTTTTATATTATTGCTTTCCTTTTTTTTCTAAAATGCATACACAATTGAAGTCTAATAAGACCAATGTAATATGTGCATAATTTTATTGTTACAAATTTAAAACTACAAATCTTAACACACATTCAATTTTGCTTTAGTATGATTCAATATTGTTTTGTTTTTTTATATCTTACATCAAATCCTATGGATATATCCCCTTTCTTTCCAAGTGCCTTTCAATCAAATTATTGTCTTTCAAGGTTTACAATGACATATGGGTTAGAGGAGTCCATTTCATTTTTTAGAAATTACTTTGGAATCAACTTTTCTCCATTCTTAATGACTTAGAAAATCCAATAGAAAACAATTTGTACAGTTACCTGAAATAGCTTTCTACATATAGTCTTTCACCTCTAGAATTTAATGAGCTGTCCAGACAGCAATGTGTTATTTACCCTTGACATAAATTCTAAGTCTCTTTATGACTTTAATGAGATGCACTGTAAAAGCATCATCAATTTATATTAGATATTCCCCAGCTCTCTTTACACACTGATTCCCCAACTAAGTAGCATCAGCCTCCATGAGCCTTAATGCTAATTTTTATTGATGGGCTGCATCATTAAATTAGCAAACAATACACATAAGGTACTCGTGATGGAAAACATAGACAATAAAATAATGAGCAATTTGTTTTTTCGTGCTCCAAAGAATGGATCATATTGCCATGTTTTGTAATGATTAAAATGAAAACAGAAAAGAGAAAAAATGTCTTCTCTCTTTTTTTTTAATTGCTTACTTTCCACAACTGAGAACAGTCAGTTAATTTGAAAAATGTCTTTATTATTTTCCAGCAGTATTATTGATGATATGTACGCTACTGTAAACTGGGTAACATTTTAGACATTTTTTTCCAAATATTACATGATACAATTATTAACAATAAGTAAATTGCTAACATATAGAGCTGTAATTAGATTATTCAACCCTTATTGAAAATTAGATTTATTGTTACATTTTACAGACGTTAGGCTGTGTTCAATGAACAAATCAAACAAAACCAATTGAAATAGCTCAACACAACAAATGCTTCAAGTTGTGTCCCCAAATTCAACTGAAAATGCAATTTATAATTACTGTTCCAGTCCCAAAATGATTCAACCCTTCATAGCAAGCATCTTTAGTATTTAGTAGTGCACCATTTTGATGTGATGACCTGCTGAAAACAAGATGCATAGCCAAACACCGGGGTCTGGCAGTGTTCCTGAGGAATCTTAGCCCATTGTTCATGAGCAATGGCCTCCAGTTTAGTAATATTCTTTGGTTTACATGCTGTAACCAACTTCTTCAAATCACACCAGAGACTTGGGGTTCAAGTCTGGTGACTGTGATGGCCACTGTAGAATTTTGCTGGACTTCTTCTGAAACCAAGTCTTGGTTGCATTGGAGGTATCCTTGGGAACAAAATAGCTACATAATATCATGCAATTCCAATTCTTAGTTGACAAAATTAGATTATATATGTGGATGCAAAAAGTATGAAGCAAAATAATTTACTATTATAATGAGTGATTATAATAGTTTTTCCTTTTTTTTATTTATAAAAGCATAAGCCATAATATAATTGGAAAAAAGCAAATTTTCCAAAAAATGAAGAGGTGGATAGGGTGAATGGGTCATCAATTTCCTTCTTATTGCTTCATTTCATGTTTTTTTAATTCCTGTTTTAAAATTAAATAACTCTGCAGTTGTTCTTCCTTTTTTCAAATGTCTTTCATTATAGTGGTTTCTCTCTTCCTGGCTGAGTATTGCAAGGGCTGCTACGATTGCAATAGCAGGTGGTAGAAGCCGATTATAGGGCACTGTTTTTTTCCCACACTGAAAGACAATCAATCTCATTAGATATGGGTTATGTGGGGAGCTTTGTTCTACTCAGGGGGTGAAGGGTGAGTTAGTCATCAATTGCCCATGCTTACTTTTCTTAGAAAAAGAAGATACTGTCAGTGTGGAAAAAACAGTGCCCTTTCAGTATGAGGCAATGCAAGCGTCAGTCAGGTAGGGAAAAGGCACAGTTGAAGGCCCTGCAAAAGGGCGAGTAGCAGCAGGAGTAATTTAATATTATTATTTTTTTTAAAGTGGACAAGTTAGGTTGATGACCACCAGTACCACATACAGTATTACAGGGTAATTCACTAACATAGATATTGTCTGAAAATACACAATCCAGTGAAAATGACCAAATTGCTATTTACTTTATAAGCATATTCTGGTCAGAATTTTGCCAATCCGACTGAATCTGTACAAGTCAATCAGATGCATTATGTGTCCTCCCAACCGGGTCCTCCCAACCGGGAATTGGGAGGTGGGAGAGAGAGGGGACCTGCAGTGCCAGCAAAACTGACTGTTTTCCTGGCACTGGAGTTTCCCTTTAACTCCCCTGGCTTGGTCTTTTTATAAAGCAGTCTAGTGAGAGTAAAATTTAAACAGGTACCGCTAGAGCAGGACGCATCCTCTACTGGACAGGAAAAAGACTTACTGTTATGGAACTGATTGTCCAATTTATATTAACATCAGAGTTGTATTTCATGTCCTTTCCTGCAGTGATATAATGGAGCCAGCCCATTAGTTGTTTATTTTTTTGTTGTAAATATTTTTTTTGTTTTCTTATTTATAAATGAATTATTAATCAATTTTAAATTTTTACAAAAAATTTATTTGTCATTATCTCCATCTTTATACAAAAATATAATCTATGTTATATTGCACTATGCAAAGTTATGTTTGCTAAATTACATTTAGCTCAATTTTATGCTATTCATTTGATGCATCACATATGAGGAGGAAACAACCACAAAACAATAGCAAAATGTACAGTGACTCCTTAACAAAAGTTTAACAAATTTAACAAATTGTTAAATTCAAACTTACTAACTATTCATACATCCATACTAGGTGTCTCTGGGGAAGAGGGAGGACCAAAAAAAAAAAAAATTAAGCTGATCCATGTAATATATTAAACTTACATATTGTCACAGTTTATATTTAGGTGATTTTTAATACACTGCTCAAAAAAATAAAGGGAACACTTAAACAACACAATGTAACTCCAAGTCAATCACACTTCTGTGAAATCAAACTGTCCACTTAGGATGCAACACTGAGTGACAATCAATTTCACATGCGGTTGTGCAAATGGGATAGACAACAGGTGGAAATTATAGGCAGTTAGTAAGACACCCCCAATAAAGGAGTGGTTCTGCAGGTGGTGACCACAGACCACTTCTCAGTTCCTATGCTTCCTGGCTGATGTTTTGGTCCCTTTTGAATGCTGGTGGTGCTTTCACACTGGTGGTAGCATGAGACACAAGTGGCTCAGGTAGTGCAGCTCATCCAGGATGGCACATTAATGCGAGCTGTGGCAAGAAGGTTTGCTGTGTCTGTCAGCGTAGTGTTCAGAGCATGGAGGTGCTAACAGGAGACAGGCCAGTTCATCAGGAGATGTGGAGGAGGCCGTAGGAGGGCAACAATCCAGCAGCAGGACCGCTATCTCTGCCCTTGTGCAAGGAGTAACAGGAGGAGCACTGCCGGAGCCCTGCAAAATGACTTCCAGCAGGCCACAAATGTGCATGCTCAAACGGTCAGTAACAGACTCCATGAGGGTGGTATGAGGGCCTGATGTCCACAGGTGGAGGTTGTGCTTACAGCATAACACCATGCAGGACGTTTGGCATTTGCCAGAGAACACCAAGATTTGCAAATTTGCCACTGGCGCCCTGTGCTCTTCATAGATGAAAGCAGGTTCACACTGAGCACATGTGACAGATGTGACAGAGTCTTTAGACACCGTGGAGAATGTTCTGCTGCCTGCAACATCCTACAGCATGACTGGTTTGGCAGTGGGTCAGTAATGGCATTTCTTTGGGGCGCCGCACAGCCTACCATGTGCTAGCCAGAAGTAGCCTGACTGCCATTTAGTACCGAGAGGAGATCCTCAGACCCCTTGTGAGACCATATGCTGATGCAGTTGGCCCTGGGTTCCTCCTAATGCAAGGCAATGCTAGACCTCATGCGGCTGGAGTGTGTCAGCAGTTCCTGCAAAATGAAGGCATTGATGCTATGGACTGCCCTGCCTGTTCCCGAGACATGAATCCAATTGAGCACATCTGGGACATCATGTCTCGCTCCATCCACCGTCACGTTGCACCACACACTGTCCAGGAGTTGGCAGATGCTTTAGTCCAGGTCTGGGAGGAGATCCCTCAGGAGACCATCCGCCACCTCATCAGGAGCATGCACAGGTGTTGTAGGGAGGGCATACAGGCAAGTGGAGGCCTCATTTTTTTACTGAGCCCCATTTTGACTTGTTTTAAGGACATTACATCAACGTTGGATCAGCCTGTAGTGTGTTTTTCCACTTTAAATTTGAGTGTGACTCCAAAAAATCTCTAGCACATGTCAGAATTAATTTTAGATGTCTTATTTAATCTCGTAGGGACTAGATACCATTTATACATTGTCTTATAATGCATTTACAACATAGATATACAATGAATATGGCAAGATACTTTTTTTGATACCCAAAAGCCATTCCACCAAAGAAAATTGTGTAGAAAATTGTGCACTCAATTCCAATTCCCATTTACATAAAGGAGAGGGTTTGTTTCTTTCATCTGCATCCGAATGATCAATATTAGAGAAAAATTTCAATATTTTAGTCAGTATTTTTTTTATTTTGAGAAAAGGCATATTTAAATAAATCATTAATCCAATGACCTGATATATATTCTTTAGTTAACATGTAACTTTTGATTCGCAGATATGAAAACATTTCTTTGTTCGGTAATATAAATTTATTGTGGAGTTGTTGAAAAGGCATTATTTACAATATCTTTAATTTTTAAGATGCCTCTTGATATCCATGATCCAATAACTTATAATCCACTCTTAAGGGGATGGTTCTAAATAAATATGTAATCTTTGATAAAACATATGCACTGGTAACATTAATACGGCCTAGCCACGATATCGCCAATCTTTTTCGGGATGAAAGATATGATGGAATATTCTTCAGCATATGTGCATAATTAAGTTCCAGCATATGCATCAAATGTAGTAATATCTGAATTCCCAAATAATCTATATGTTTTTAAGCCTATCAAATTGAAATGTAGTTTTCATAAGGGTCAAGTCTTCTCTAGAGATAAACCCTGTTAAAATGTGAGACTTTTGCATATTAATTTTATAATTAGAGAACTTACCAAATGTTTTAATTAAAATTAAAGGAACACTACAGTCACCTAAATTGCTTTAGCTAAATAAAGCAGTTTTAGTGTATAGAACATTCTCCTGCAATTTCACTGCTCAATTCACTGTCATTTAGGAGTTAAATCACTTTGTTTCTGTTTATGCAGCCCTAGCCACACCTCCCCTGGCTATGATTGACAGAGCCTGCATGAAAAAAAAAACTTGTTTCACTTTCAAACAGATGTAATTTACCTTAAATAATTGTATCTCAATCTCTAAATTGAACTTTAATTACATACAGGAAGCTCTTGAAGGGTCTAGCAAGCTATTAACATAGCAGGGGATAAGAAAATCTTAATTAAACAGAACTTGCAATAAAGAAAGCCTAAATAGGGCTCTCTTTACAGGAAGTGTTTATGGAAGGCTGTGCAAGTCACATGCAGGGAGGTGTGACTAAGGTTCATAAACAAAGGGATTTAACGCCTAAATGGCAGAGGATTGTGCAGTGAGGCTGCAGGGGGCATGCTCTATACACCAAAACTGCTTCATTAAGCTAAAGTTGTTCAGGTGACTATAGTGACTAAAGTTATTTTGCAGATCTGATCACCAATTTGAATTCCTTGAATTTTCTCTTTTAGTCTAATCATAGCAGATAATGGTTTTATAGATAGGATGTAAAGTAGGGGTGCCAGAGGGCAACCCTGACGAGTGCCATTAGAGATGGCAAACCAATTTGACTCAAACATTGAACCTACTACTTTTGTTGTTGGGTCAGAGTGTAAGGACATAATGTTGTTTTTAATAGAACCAACTAGAACAATTTTTTCTCAGACCAGACTAAATATTTCCAACTAACTCTATCAAATGCCTTTTCTGCATCAAGTGCTAAAAATGCAAATTGTTTTCTTTATAATTGTATTGTGTGTTATGTTTATTATTTTGTGGGTGTTATTGAATGGGTTTCTATCGATAACAAAACCTGATTGGTCCCTATGAATAATTTGAGGAATTATTAATTTAATTCGGTTGGCTAAGATTTTTGAAAATGTTTTAATATCCACATTGATTAGGGATATTGGTCTATAATTAGTTGTTAATGTAGGATCTTTCCCCAGTTTTAGGATTGGAGATATACTGGCTTGCAACATTTCATCTGGAATGCCTTTATTTGGAAAATCTTGATACATCTTCACCAATAATGGTGTCAGAACCTCTTTAAATTTATTATAAAATAGTGCCGAAAATTCATCAGGTTCATGAGCTTTTGATTGCTTTAATTCATCTATAACTTTTCTGATTTCTGTCTCTGAAATAGATGTATTCAGATTACTTAGATTTTCTGCAGTAATCATAGGGATTTCTATGTCTTCTAAAAAGTTCTTGATTTTATTGTTGGATACTTAAAATTATATAGCTTTCTATAGTAATTAGCAAATGTTTCAACCATATCTTTTGTATAATATAGGACTTTATGTTTTTCTCATTTTTTTATTTATTAGATAGTACTTTCCCTATGTAACGGATCACCTGACACCCCGACTGGGTACCTCCGTTGAAGGATGCTCCTAGCGCTTCCTGAGGACTCCAAGCACTCTGGCAGACACCACAATCACCAAACCAGAGAAACAAATAAATTCTCCCAAGCATATGAATGCTGTAGACAGTTGAATAGGAACCATACGAATAGGTTTACTCTCCTAGCAGTCAAACTGGAACAGCATACAATAAATCCTTCCCCCAATAATGAGACGACACTTCACTTTGAGGGTTAAAACAGGAACTGACTGGACTGGCACATACAGCCTCTTTTATTCCCAATCCACAAACTTAGTACTGCCCACAGGGTTTTACATAACAACCAATAACACACGTACATTACAGAAAGACACTCCTACACAAAATCCTCCCCTCTGGCTGTGATATGATTACTGAACACAATGGGTAATCTAATTATCACAGCCAGAGAAATACAGTTTCATAAAACACATCACAGGGACCCCAAAACATGCAATAACCCCATAAAAAAAGTATATCTTTGGAACTGGATGGATCTGGGTGAACCACATATCCAAAATTCACCCAGATCCGTTCAGTACTTTGGAAAATACAGTTTAATGCAGATTCTGCAGAACATATACAGGCTAAATGAAAAACAATCGCTGTATAATGTGTCCCCTGCTGTATAGTCCAAAACCACTTCATGATGTCTCTGTGCAACAAATACTGGCGAGATGGCACCGTGTTGAAAAGTCCACACAGTGTCTGTGAGTTAAAATGGCCGCCATCCATTGTTCTCACCATGTGCTTCTGATACAGGAAATGGTGGCCACCCAGTAACTCCACAGTATGTCCCCAGATGGTTCTTAAAAGGGCCAGCAGCAGCACAACACAAATCCATTATGCCCAAATCATGTCTTTAAAGGGCAATACATCCCAGGGGCCATAGTCACATGGCAGGAGGCTGGCAACCAGGCTTCTCCAGTGCATAGTGGCGAGGTTGGTTCCGCCACACCCTACTTTATTATCGTTGTGGTACCACCTTTGTTTTAAGCGACTAATTGCTTTTTGTACTTGGGACATTACTAAATTGTTTATTTTCTTTTTAATGCTCTCTATAGTTTTAGTTCTTTCCTGAGATATTGCTATCATATTTACTCTCTCAATTTTTGCGAATTCAATATAAAGTTCTGAGAGAGATTTTTCTCTTCTTTATTTTTTTATTTTTGAGATCCTAATTTTGTGAGTAATTCTTGGATGAAATATTTGAGGGTACACCATAGAACAGAAGATGTGACCGTACCATTATCATTAAATTCAAGAAATCTCTTAATTTCTGTGCATAAATAATCTATATCTACCTTGGATGTCAAAAGACTTTCATTGAGTCTCCATCTGGTTATTTGCTTATATTCTCTGTTATTTAAGATTTCTAAAAAGACTGGAGCATGATTTAATAAATTCTAGACAATATGAAGTAATTCAAAACATATCTATACGAGAATAGGATTCACGAATCAAAGAAAAAAAGGTATATTCGCGATCATTATGATGATGTACCTTCCAGCAGTCATATAAAGAATTTGATATTAAAATGTTTTGGATTTCCCTTTCAGTATATCTACCATCTTATTTAATCAAAGTTTTAATACTATGATTTCTATCTAATTTGGTATTAACTACACTGTTAAAGTCACCTCCTATAATTACTCTTCCACACTTTAAGTTTTCAACTTTATTATATATATATATATATATATATAATTTTAAAATCTTAGAGGATTTTGATTCGGAGCATAGATATTTATTAAGGTGTATAATATGTCATTAAGTTTGATTACTAAGATTTGCTATCTGCCATTATCATCTGAGACATGGTGAATTAATTATATTTTGATTTTATCTGAGATGATAATAGCCAATTCTCTTTTCTTCTTCGATCCCTGCATATTTGCAGTAAATATATTTGGATATTTATAAAATTTCCATATCTTTTTATGATTTTTAATCCAATGTGTTTCTTGTGCCATCATGATGTCAATTTTATTATCTACTAATAACTTGTAAAGACATCCTCTTTTATAAGGCATATTTAAACCTCTGGCATTTAAGGTAGTAAGCTTAAGTAACATAGATATGTTGGATTTAGCTGCGATTAGGTCATTAGTAACTTTGATAATAGCAGTCTCAGTAGAGTGGAGAGGTCGGAAGCCAGATTGTAGAGGGTCAAGAAGAGAGTTGGAATTGAGAAAGGGAGACATACGGGTAAAGAGAAGTCTTTCCAGAAGCTTTTAGGAAAAAGGGAGCAGGGATATAGGATGATAGTTAGAGGGGGAGGACAGATCTAGAGCTGTTTTTTTCCAGGATCGGTACTACAGCGGCATGTTTAAGGACAGCAGGGACAATGCCAGAAGAGAGAGAGCAGTTGAATATGTGTGTTAAGGAAGGCACAAGACAAGGGGAGAGAGATCTGATAAGGTGAGATGGAACAGGATCAAGTGGGCAATGGTGGGGTGAGAGGAAAGTAGAAGCGCAGCCACCTCTTGTTCAGTAGCCGGGGAGAACGTCTGAAGGGTAGGAAAGGCATGATCTACATGTGTTTGAGAAAAAGAATGGCAAGGTGGTGTGATAGAATTTATTTTGATTCCAAGGCTCAAGCTTATAGGTGTCATATAATGATATCCTATATTAAAATTGGCTAACTTGGACTCAGGAAATGCTTGATGCTTAAACAACACTTAAGACCATATATGTCTAAGTTACGGGAGCAGAGAGCCCCCACCTAAGATGTCTCTGCTCTAATCATTTTGTTCTCTCTTACCTTGAAACTTATTTGTTATGTGTACATGACACTCATCCCTATGTCTTATCTGTACTCTCTTCCTATTACTGTTCTAAGAGTATTTGCACGTAAGCACTTACTTTTTAATGTATAAAACCCAGCTGATGAATAAAACATCAGAGGCTTATTTTGAATACCAACAGGTGTCTGGTGTCTAATTCTAGCTTCTCCAAGTGCACTTGTAACAACAATTTAGGCTTCCTCTGAATATAACAAAGATCAACATTTCTGATCCACAATAGTGGGGAGAATTATTTCCTTAGCTGTTCAATCTTGTTGTTAAAGTAGCATACAAAGCTATCGGCTGTAAGGTTAGTTTGTGGGGTGTTAAAGAGACGCCTGGGATTGCGTGAGCATAAACTAATGAGAGAGGAAAAGTATGATTGTTTGGCAAGGGCAAGGGCAAGGGCAAGGGCTGTGCTGTATGAACACATTATGAATCTATAATGGAGAAAGTCTGACTGGGTGTGAGACTTCCTCCAGGAGCATTCAGCACAACGGGAGTATCTTTGCAGGTAGCGTTTTGATTTAGTATGCCATGGTTTGGGGCGTGTCCTCTTTGAGGTGCATGTTTCTAGCAGGGCTACAGCGTTCAAGGCAAAGGTGAGGGTAGTGCTAAATGTGGAGATGGCCAGTGAGGGACTGGAGAGGGAAGGGATGGATAGCAGTTGTGAATCAATATCAGCTGACAGCTGCTTGAGGTCAATAGAATTAATGTTCCTCCTGAGTTGGCTATCTTCACTCTTCTTGGCCTCTCATTACTAGACCTCTGGGTTAATCTCTTAGTGTCCAGGACTCCACATCTGCGAGGGCATTTATCTTACATGTTAGGGTAGTCCTACAATTCTGTCAGGGTGCCATCTCCTGGGGGTGTTTCACCAAGGAAAATGGGGAGGGAGACATGGGCAGGGTGGAGGGATAGAGAATGGGAATCAGAGGGACAAGCATGGATATGGATGTCGCCCTCTAGTCCTCCTCATCCCGGTCTACCCCTCATTGGTCCTCGGTTATCTCTAGTCTGCCTTCAAAGTCTGAACTAGAAGTGGTGAGCTACCAGTGTGACCAGATCTCAGAATAGGACTGTATAGTGTCCACTGCACTATACTGCAGCTGCTGGATAGCTCTGAGCTAGCCAATTAGTTAATGCTTCCATGGTGATTGATCAGGGATATTTAATATTGACTTTAAAGATATCATATAAACTTTGAGAAACCAAAATGCTGATTTTATCATCAAAACTGCTTTTTATAATTGTATTTTTATTTGCTTTTGAAAATATACCATTTTGGAAATCCAGAATATTATAGGCAACAGCTTTAAGTGATTTTTCAAATGGATTTTTGCATTACTATTGTCAAAAGTAATATAGGTACAGTATTTGTTCTTAAGAATATTATATCTGAACTTTGTTTCATGCTTCAAAATTCTGCTTCAGAATACTACTGTTATCATTTTGACAAGCATATTTTGGAAATAGTTAAAACATTCAAAATTGAATAGGTATTTATAAAATGCTATCTTTTATGAATACATATTTTATAGCTAGCAAAATTTAAGTGTATGTTATTTATTCTTTTTATGTATGTTTTATTTACATTAAAGCAGATGTTTTATACAGATAAAGGAAAGGAAAAATAACTTCCATATGGTGAACAAACTTGTAAAAGAATGGAAATAACTATGCATAAAAATAAGATAAGATTAGGCAGCCACTGGCATTGCAGCTGGTTCACATTGCAAATCTCATCACGTTCATTTGTCAACCTGATACCGTAGCTTGTCTATCTCTGCACTAAACCTTTATTATACGCATGAGAAAATAATGCAGGCACACACCAAAAGTACACTTGCAGATAATGTAAAATAGATATAAAACTAGGGAGTCATTCACCATCCCTGATTACTTTTGAGATTATGTACTACAATGTTCTATTTTAAAAATAGATATATAAAAATCACAGTTTTGTAGATATACCTTAAATGAAAACTTGCATGCATTTAATTATGCATTTTTTTCATTGTTAGTTCATACAAAAACAGCTTGCAAAACCTGAAAATCTCTTTCCTGCTGCCTTAGCAAACCCCCCTCTTCTAACCCCACCCAAACTTCATGTGGCTGTCCAATCGCAGTCTTCCCAATACATCTCAAGTAGAAATATTTGCAAGACAAGCACTCAGAGCAATTGCTGCCTCTTGAGGTTAGCTCTTTAGCTCTAAGCTAACCAAACCAGGAAGTAACATAACTTGTTTTCTGCTTGAATGCTGAGGGGGTGCCATCAGGTTAATTTATAAAAGAACAGAAAAGTATATCTACAAAGGCATAAAACAAAAAGCCAAATAGTGCAATATGTCCAATAGTCTTGATAAGGATAAATTCAAGGTTCCACTCACAAATATAACTAAAGATGAAGACTCATCAACCGAGCAGCCATAGTCCAACACTATAAATTCACAGATGCATTGCTTTATTATATTGTAGTTACAAAATGTAAGGAGTTAAAAGCCCATGAACATATAAATGTGGAATCCATGAAAAAAGTGCAGAGTGAAACTAGAACCAACTTATTTCAAATGCAATATGCTTTAAGGGTTAACAATAACAAATATACAGTTTAAAATAATAAATAGTGAAGCATTCAACAAGCCCTATGCTTTTCATCTTAGCTCTTCGCTGTAAGGCTTCCTCAGGGGCATATAAAAGGTATATGTACTATATATATATATATATATATATATATATATATCAGAAAAGACTGCACTCCAAAGTCTTTGTAGTAGTTTTTAAGTAAAACTTAACTTTTATTCAATCCATAAAAAGTCAGAGTTTCGGCCCCCACATGGCAGTTTCATCAGGACAAAGAATAAAATATAAGTGTGCATCTACAAGAATATATTCCCAAAACCATTAAAATAAATAGACCTTACTTGTGTACTCACCAAACCATGAAACAGCTGTCCTTGCATTGTGTAGTGTATCTCTTAGTATAGTGTCCTCATGTACAAGGCCCTACAGGGGGGAGTGGCTAGGGAAAGCAGTCAAAGGATCTGTTTGCGTTCCAGGTTGTAACCTAGCAACTGCTGGGACTAACACGTTTGAAAAGTCAACAGTATTAGGTATCTAAAGTATCGCGAAAATGTCTAGTATCTGTCATATTATGAATGGCACAACAGCACAACAGCGGGAACCAAATAATATATAATGTAGCTAAGTAAAATCAAATATCCAAAGGTATGGTACTAACTGCGGATAGTCTCATATCAGTCTTTTGGGCGCTGCACTGAATGCAATCTTATGGCGTTGAAAGGGTTATCATGCCGTTCTAGATCGTGTACTGCAATAAGATTTGGCAATAAGCAATCTGTAGTACAGAATGAGTGTCGATGTAACTAAGAGCTAGATACAATTGCATAATAAGTGCTGCGGGTGGTCTTTCAATACCCTCTTCAGCGCTGAGATTAGTAGAGCCAAGCAGCATAGAAAGGATTATATAGCAGCTGCAGCCACCAGAGGCTCTCTATAGAGTGCTCAGTCAGTTGTAGCATTTGAGGGGCCGGCGCTCCTGGCAGCACCCCTTCCAAAGGGGCGCCCTAGTCCACTTTGTTAAGTTGCCTATAGGATGTGCCGGCCCTGAACCCAGCTTTAACAAGCTGTCAATACAGGAATATGTATTGTGGACTTGGGAGAAAAAGGTATCATACGATTATGGTCACTTAAGGGTTTCTTATACGATTTGCAGGAACGGGACAGTTGGGCATGTCTATCTGAATGTCTCTATTCTGTCGATACCATCAAAAGGATCCAAGATATAGTTGAAGTCTTCACATAGAATAGTTATTTTCCGCTGCACTGGTGAAAGTTTAGAGAACACAAACCCTCCACCAATGTGCTATATATACCCTACATTATATATAGCACATTGGTGGAGGGTTTATGCTTATTTGTGCATGCCCTGGGGAAAGTTTCACTGTGGGAACTGAAACATTGACTCTTTCTTTTTAAGATGTACATATATATATATATATATATATATATAATTATGTGTGTATATATGTATATAAGATGCCAAAATACCAGAGTATTGCAGTGTGCAATGATACCTTTTTTATTGGACTAACATAATATAAGACAAGCTTTCCAGAGTTTTCTGCTTTTCCTCAGGTCTGAAGCAATACTGATCAACCTAATAGAGTTTAACACTTAAAACAACTGATGTTAGAGAAAGGGAGGGAGGGGGGTTGACTGGGGTGTCATATATAGAAGAATATGTGCCTTAAAGTAAAAGGTGCAGGTTGGCCGAGAATAGCCAGGAAAAGTAACTAAACAGAGGAGAGTCAATAAGAAAGTTAAAAAGAATTTAAAAAAAAACAACCAAAACAACTAAACAAAACAGCAGAGCAGGGCATGCAAGTGTAAAGCTACATATATGTATGTATATAAATTGATCCAATAAAGGTAAAGTGAGAATATTGAACCATATAATATATTAAGATGTGTGTTCATAAAAGGTTTTGGTAGTATATATAGATAGATAGATAGATAAATTAAATGTTTTATTCCCTTTCTCTTTTGTCATGACATAGGTGAGAGCATTTAACCACACATGAGCTACATTGTTAGCAGAATTCCATAATACCACCCTAAGAGCACAGTCAGGTATTGGGGAGCATTACCATACACATCCCAAGCTCAAATAGACACTATCCCACAGAAGCGCTACCATGATGGACAAGTCTAAGCGCTACCATGATGGACAAGTGTAGAGGACCTAGAATATGTTCACATAAGTAACAATTTAAACAACCTATTTCTAAATGAACAAATTAAACTAACAATATTTAAAGGGACACTCCAGTGCCAGGAAAACAAACCGTTTTCCTGGCATTGCAGGTCCCCTCTCCCTCCCACCCCCCATCCCAGGTTGCTGAAGTCCAGTGACTTACCGGAGTCCAGGGTCCGCCCACGCTCCTCTCCCACTGACCTCATCTGGCGGAGGAGACCGATTGCGCATGCATGGCCGCTGGTGGGGTGAGACCTAATGCATTAGACCTCCCACATAGGAAAGCATTGAAAAATGCTTTCAATGCTTCCCTATGTTGGATTTTAGCGACGTGAGGACGTCCAGCGACGCTATAGCACAGAAAATCTGTGCCCTCTAGTGGTGTCTAGTAGACATCCACTAGAGGAGGAGTTAACCCTGCAAGGTAAATATTGCAGTTTATTAAAACTGCAATATTTACAGTTGCAGGGTTAAGGGTAGTGGGAGTTGGCACCCAGACCACTCCAATGGGCAGAAGTGGTCTGGGTGCCTGGAGTGTCCCTTTAAATTACAGTGTTATAAGTTACTTGTTTTGAACAGAGGAATAACTAAGGTGAAGATGGGCTCACAAAAGTCTCATCATTCCATATCAGGGCTTAGTTAAGGCGAGGTAGTCTGCTACCTGTCGGTCGAGTCGTTCTCTGAGGGTGGACCTCGAAGGGCTGTGGCGATGCGTAGGACTTAAAAAGCTCTGCATGTCCTCCATCAACAACACGTCTGTAAAGTGTCCTGTCCTTGCCGGCGTGGTCGTGGGAGGAGGAGGATTACTTTTACCTTTTCCCCTGTTAGATTCCCGTTGTGCTGTGACATCACCCTTATACGCTGTGTAAAGCATACTTTTTTATTGATTTTGGAACTGCTGCATTCTTTCCGACTTGCCGTAATTCAGTAACATTTTAGGCACTTTCTGCTTATACCGGGGCTCTAGTAGCGTGGACACCCAGTACAGGTCGTTCTCCTTCAGCCTTTTTATACGAGGGTCCCTCAACAGGCACGACAGCATGAAAGACCCCATTTGCACAAGGTTGGATGCCGAGCTACTCATGTCCTGTTCCTCGTCCTCAATGATCTCACTTAAGGTATGTTCTTCCCCCCAGCCACGTACTACACCACGGGTACCAGATAGGTGACAATGAGCACCCTGGGATGCCTGTTGTGGTTGGTCTTCCTCCTCCTCCTTAAAGCCACATTCCTCCTCTGACTCCTCTTCCTCACAATCCTCTTCCAGCGTTGCCGCAGGTCCAGCAAGCGATGCTGATAAGGCTGTTTCTGGTGGTGATGGTGACCACAACTCTTCCTCTTCATGATCATCTACGGCTTGATCCAGCACTCTTCGCAGGGCACGCTCCAGGAAAAAAACAAATGGTATGATGTCGCTGATGGTGCCTTCGGTGCGACTGACTAGGTTTGTTACCTCCTCAAAAGGACGCATGAGCCTACAGGCATTGCGCATGAGTGTCCAGTAACGTGGCAAAAAAATTCCCAGCTCCGCAGAAGCTATCCTAGCACCCCAGTCATACAAATACTTGTTAACGGCTTTTTCTTGTTGAAGCAGGCGGTCGAACATTAGGAGTGTTGAATTCCAACGTGTCGGGCTGTCGCAAATCAAGCGCCTCACTGGCATGTTTTTTTGCCGCTGGATATCTAAAAAGTGCGCCATGGCCGTGTAGGAATGCCTAAAATGGCCACACACCTTCCTGGCCTGCTTCAGGACGTCCTGTAAGCCTGGGTACTTATGCACAAAGCGTTGTACGATCAGATTACACACATGTGCCATGCACGGCACATGTGTCAACTTGCCCAAATGCAATGCCGCCAACAAATTTCTTCTGTTGTCACAAACCACTTTGCCGATCTCCAGTTGGTGCGGAGTCAGCCACTGATCCACCTGTGCGTTCAGGGTGGACAGGAGTGCTGGTCCGGTGTGACTCTCTGCTTTCAGGCAAGTCAACCCCAAGACGGCGTGACACTGCCGTATCCGGGATGTGGAATAGTACCTGGGGAGCTGGGGGGTGCCGTTGATGTGGAGCAAGACGCAGCAGCAGAAGAGGACTCAGCCGAGGAGGTTATGGAAGAGGATGGAGTAGGAGGAGTAGAGGAGGTGGCAGCAGGCCTGCCTGCAAGTCGTGGCGGTGTCACCAACTCCTCTGCAGAGCCACGCATTCCATGCTTGGCAGCCGTCAGCAGGTTTACCCAATGCGCAGTGTAGGTGATATACCTGCCCTGACCATGCTTTGCAGACCAGGTATCAGTGGTCAGATGGACCCTTGCCCCAACACTGTGTGCCAGACATGCCATTACTTCCTTTTGCACAATCGAGTACAGGTTGGGGATTGCCTTTTGTGCAAAGAAATTTCGGCCGGGTACCTTCCACTGCGGTGTCCCAATAGCTACAAATTTTTTGAACGCCTCAGACTCCACCAGCTTGTATGGTAAAAGCTGGCGGGCTAAGAGTTCAGTCAAGCCAGCTGTCAGACGCCGGGCAAGGGGGTGACTTTGTGACATTGGCTTCTTACGCTCAAACATGTCCTTGACAGACACCTGACTGTGGGCAGATGAGCAGGAACTGCTCAAGGCGAGAGACGGAGGGGCGGATGGTTGAGAGGGGGCAAGGAGGACAGCAGTGGTTAACGTGGCTGAAGATGCTGGATCAGGAGGAGGATGGCAGCTTTGAGTTTGTGTGCTGCTTGTACTTATGTGTTGATCCCATAGGCGTTTGTGATGTGTGATCGTGTGCCTTCGCAAAGCAGTTGTACCTAGGTGGGTGTTGGACTTCCCACGACTCAGTTTCTTTTGGCACAGGTTGCAAATGGCATCGCTGTTGTCAGAGGCAGACACACAAAAAAATGCCACACTGCTGAGCTCTGCAATGACGGCATTCTGGTGGTGGCAACAGCATGCGTTGATTGGCGTGCTGTCTGGCTGACCCCGGGTGCCGATGCATGCTGTCTGACTGTGCCACTAGCTCCTTGCGACGACCTCCCCCTGCTTCCAACTCATCTCCTCCTCCTCCTCTCTGTCTCCCCATCTGAACTTTCCCCCTGTTCTTCTTCTCTTCTAGCGGGCACCCACGTGACATCCACGGACGCAACGTCATCATCAACTGCTTCACTTGTATCTGACAACTCAGCAAAGGAAGCAGCGGGTACAACATCATCATCATCACACTGTACGTCCATGTGTGTAATGCTGCCTGACTGAGACATATCCCTGTTATCTACATCCTCTGGCAATAATGGTTGCGCATCACTCATTTCTTCCAACTGATTTGTAAATAACTCCTCTGACATACCAAGTGAAGCTGCTGTGGTGCTAGTGTTGGTGGTGGCGGCAGGCGGACGAGTGGTAACTTTAAAGGTGCCCGAAGCTAAGCCTGAGGAGAATGGTGCGTCAAGGTTCCGAGCGGAAGCTGTAGAATATTGGGTGTCCTGTGTTAGCCAGTCAACTATGTCCTCAGAACTTTTCGAGTTCAGGGTACGTGGCCTCTGAACACTGGGCATTATTCTAGGGCCAAAGGGAATCACAGCACCACGACCACGACGGCCCCTGCGGGGTGGCCTGCCTCTACCTGTCATTTTTTTTTTCGATTAGTGGTACTATGCGTGCAAGCTACTGTGACAACAGGTATGAGTGGCACTGTGCAGTGGCAGAAGTTGGCAGAGTAGACGCTGTAGGCCTGACACACACGCTTTCAGACAACTAACTGCTATTCAATCTATTACAGTCAAAATTGTATTTTTTTTTTTTAAATGTACACTACTGTTACACCAGATATGAGTTGCACTGGTTTGACACTGTGCCCTGGCAGGCCCTGAAACGCACACACATGAAGGAAACTGACTGCTATTATATTACAGTTCAAAAAGTTGTTTTTTTTAAATGCAAGCTATTGGGACAGCAGTGAGTGAGTGGTGGCACTGGGCAGGCCCTGAAACGCACACTCGTGAAGGAAACTGACTGCTATTATATTACAGTCCAAAAAGTTTTGTTTTTTTTTAAATGCAAGCTATTGTGACACCAGTGAGTGGTGGCACTGGGCAAGTGGGCACAATATATGCTGTGAGCCTGACACACAGGCTGTCAGGCAGGCAACTGTAATTACATTACACAGAAAAAAAAAGCAGACTGATGTTCTAGCCCTAAAAAGGGCTTTTTGGGGTGCTGTCCTTACAGCAGAGATCAGATGAGTCCTTCAGGACTGTAGTGGACACTGAATACACTAGCCTAGCTATCAATTTCCCTATAAAATCAGTAGCAGCTACACTGTCCCTCCTCTCACTAATAATGCAGCTTCACAAAGAATGTAAAATGGATGCTGTCCAGGAGGTGGGAGGGTCTGGGAGGGAGGGTCTGCTGCTGATTGGCTGGAATGTGTCTGCTGACTGTGAGGTACAGGGTCAAAGTTTACTCAATGATGATGAATAGGGGGCGGACCGAACAGCGCATATGTTCGCCATCCGTGGCGAACGCGAACAAGCGATGTTCACCAGCGAACCGTTTGGGACATCACTAATACTGAACAAAAATACCCATTGATGCAGCCTGCTAGAACTTTATCCTCTTCTACATACCTTCCTTGTTTTGTTTTTTAATCTAACTAATCCTTGTTTTACTTTCCTTTTCTCATTTATGTATCTAAAAAATGTTTTGTGCCTTTTTTACTGACTGTGCTATTTTCTCTTTTGTGTGTAATTTGGAAGCTCTTATAACTTGCTTAGCCTGTTTCTGCCTAATCTTATAGATCATTCTGTCTTCCTCACTATGTTTTTTTTATAATCACTAAATGCTAACTTTTGTTTTTTACTATTTTGGCCACAGCTGCAGAGCACCACAGTGCTTTCTTGAATTTTTTGCTTTTACTGACAAGCCTAATGAAATTTTCTGTTGCCTTCAGCAGTGCAACTTTTTAATAATCCCATTTCTCTTGGACTCCATTTAAATTGCTCTAGTCCGATAATGACTCCTTTACTCATATTCTAATTTTGGAAAAGTCTGTTTTTCTAAAGTCTAAAACTTTTGTTTATGTGTGGTGTGACTCAGTTCTTATATTAAACCACACTGACTGATGATCACCGGATCCTAAACTTTCACCTACAGTAATATCTGATACCAAATCTCCATTTGTTAACACTAAATCTAGTATTGCCTCTTTACGAGTTGGCTCCTTAATTACTTATTTTAGAGACAATCCCAGTAGGGAGTTTAGAATATGTGTGCTCCTGGCACAAGTAGCTATTTTGGTTTCCCAATATACATCAGAAAGATTAAAGTCACCCATGATGATAACTTCTGCCTTCATTGTCATTTTAGCTATTTCCTCAACTAGTAGATTTTCTAACTCTTCTATTTGTCCTGGGGGTCTATAAATCACACCTACATGAGTTACTGTGTGATAACCAAACAGACTCTATGTTCGCCTCGCTAACTTTTATTAGGCTAGATTTTATGCTATCCTTCATATACAGGGCCACCCCTCCCCTTTTCTTGCCTTCCCTGTCTTTTCTATATAAAGACTACCCTGCTATTGCTATGTCCCAGTCATTTTTCTCATTATACCATGTCTCAGTAACAACAACTAAATTTACATTATCAGTTGCCTTTATTGCCACAAGTTCACGGATCTTATTCCCTAAAATGCAAGCATTTGTAGACATGACTAACTTAATTTTTTAACACACTTGCTACAGGCACCTTCTGTCCATGTTTTGGGGGGAAATTGGATTGATGTTTTATCACCCTTTTGCCCCCCCCCCCAGTTTAAATACATCCTAGCAAAACCTCTGAACTGCTGACTGAGAACATTTGTTCCCTTTTGAGAAAAATGCAAACCATCTTTTTTGTACAGTTTATTTCCATTCCAAACAGAGCTACCATGAGAAATGAAGCCAAATCCTTGCTCCCGACACTATTCACCAAGCCACAAGTTAAAGTCCCTAATACGTATCCACCTGTCGTTCTGAGTGTTATGCATAGGCAGAACTTCAGAGAATGACAGTGTTGAAGCAACCTGCCGTATATCATTAGCAAAAACACTAAAAAACTTCCTTTACCTCTGAAACCTCATTGCAAGCCAAGTAATTTGTCCCTAGATGGACAAGTACATCCAATTCCAATACGTCTCCTTTCTCTGTGAGCAGTAGCTCTGGGAATACATCTCACAAGACAACCATTGTCCAGCTCCACACCTCTTATGATAGAATCCTCCAACAACAACTGCATTTTATTGGCCATAGTCTCCAAGCCTGTCTCCACAACACAACTACTCTCGGTGCCTGAGCCTGTCTCCACAACACCACTACCCTCAGTGCCTGAGCCCGTCTCCATAACACCATTCCACTCTGAAAGTGCTAAAAATAAATTATGTAGAGCAACAGACTGTGCAATATGCCTTGTATCCACAACTCTAAGTCTACTAGACCCTACAGTAATCCATCTGCCATTCCTAGTAGGCCTCTGCGGCAGTGGCTTTGCAGCAGTACCTGCCTGAGTTTGTTTACCACATAATTTACAAATCTCAGACTTCAAAAATGTAATCTCTTGCCGCAATGTAGAGAACTGTCTACAGATTAGACAGCATCCAAATCTCCAAAAAGTGGAACGTGAAACAAATGCATAACAACTATTACACTGAACTAAGTTTGCCATTTTAATGAGGTGAATAATTTAAATAAAACCTTAAATTTTTTATGTTTTTTGTCCTCCTGTATAACTCAGATTATCTCCAGTTTATCTCTAGAATATCTCCAATCACACACCTTGAAGCAGCACTTAAATGTAGCAACCAAGCCATATATATATATGCACACCAGTCAAGCCATAAGACTTGCTCTTCCCACATAAAATCACACATCCTCAGTTATATTACTACCACAAAGGATTCTTGGTGGGCATATGCAAATTAGTTTAACAAAGAATCACACTTTTGCCTCATGTCATTTTAATATATATATATATATATATATATATATATATATATTGTTGTTTAATATTGTATTAACTATCCACAGACTTCAGGTGGAAGGGGTTTTCAATCATAATTTTTTACCCATCATAACCTTTTTGATTTTTGCTTTCCAAGCACTACCAAGCCTCAATAAGCAAACCAGTAACCAACCTCATGCTGATGAGTTGCATTAACAATGAAACAGCTGTCCATGAGTGGGTTACTGGCTTTGCATATTTTCCTAAGATGTGTTTCAAAGCTGTTGTATACCACAAACACAGACTCAAAGGAATCCATGTGTAAAATGGAATGAGGCAAAAATGTAAATCTTTGTTAAACAAATTTTCATATGCCTACCCAGAATCCTTTGCAGTAGTGACATTTTATATATATATATATATATATATATATATATATATATACAGGTGATACTCGAAAAATTAGAATATCGTGCAAAAGTTCATTTATTTCAGTAATGCAACGTAAAAGGGGAAACTAATATATGAGATAGAAGCATTACATGCAAAGCAAGATAGTTCAAGCCGTGATTTGTCATAAGTGCGATGATTATGGCTTACAGCTCATGAAAACCCCAAATCCAAAATCTCAGTAAATTAGAATATTACATGCAATCAATAAAACAAGGAGTGTACATAGAGTGTACATAGAACAATATCGGACCTCTGAAAAGTATAAGCATGCATATGGACAAATGAAATGCAAAAGTTGCTCTCATCAGAAAAGAGGACTTTGGACCACTGAGCAACAGACCAGGTCTGTTTTTCTTTAGCCCAGGTAAGACACTTCTGATGCTGTTTGTTGTTCAGGAGCGGCTTGACAAGAGGAATACGACATCTGAAGCCCATGTCCAGGATCCGTCTGTGTGTGGTGGCTCTTGATGTACTGACTCCAGCCTCAGTCCAATCCTTGTGAAAGTCCCCAACACTTTTGAATGGCCTTTTCCTGACATCCTCTCCAGGCTGCGGTTATCCCTGCTGCTTGTGCACCTTTTTCTTCAACACTTTTCCCTTCCACATAACTTTATATTAATGTGCTTTGATACAGCACTTTGGGAACATCCAACTTCCTTCACAATTACCTTTTTAGGCTTTACCTCAATGAGTTGCACTGGTGTGACACTGTGCCCTGGCAGGCCCTGAAACGCAATGATGGTTTTCTGCATAACTGTCAGGTCAGCAGACTTCCCCATGATTGTGATTCCTACTGAACCAGACTGAGAGACCATTTAAAGGCTCAGAAACCCTTTGGAGGTGTTATGGCTTACTTAGCTGATCAGAGTGGGACACTGTGAGCCTACAATATTGCACCTTTTCACAATATTCTAATTTACTGAGATTGTGGATTTGGGATTTTCATGAGCTGTAAGCCATAATCATCGCACTTATGACAAATTATATCTTGCTTTGCATGTAATGCATTGATACTAAGATATGTAACAGGGTTGATGTTCCAGGAGGGATAAGCCAAATGACAAATGATTTAGGTAAACTAGAAAAATGGTCAGAATTGTGGCAACTGACATTTAATGTGGATAAGTGCAAGATAATGCATCTTGGACGTAAAAACCCAAGGGCAGAGTACAGAATATTTGATAGAGTCCTAACCTCAACATATGAGGAAAGGGATTTAGGGGTGATTATTTCTGATGACTTAAAGGTAGGCAGACAATGTAATAGAGCAGCAGGAAATGCTAGCAGAATGCTTGGTTGTATAGGGAGAGGTATTAGCAGTAGAAAGAGGGAAGTGCTCATGCCATTGTACAGAACACTGGTGAGACCTCACTTGGAGTATTGTACACAGTACTGGAGACCGTATCTTCAGAAGGATATTGATACCTTAGAGAGGGTTCAGAGAAGGGCTACTAAACTGGTTCATGGATTGCGGGATAAAACTTACCAGGAAAGGTTAAAGGATCTTAACATGTATAGCTTCGAGGAAAGATGAGACAGGGGGTATATGATAGAAACATTTAAATATATAAAGGGAATCAACACAGTAAAGGAGCAGACTATAATTAAAAGAAGAAAAACTACCACAACAAGAGGACATAGTCTTAAACTAGAGGGACAAAGGTTTAAAAATAATATCAGGAAGTATTACTTTACTGAGAGGGTAGTGGATACATGGAATAGCCTTCCAGCTGAAGTGGTAGAGGTTAACACAGTAAAGGAGTCTAAGCATGCGTGGGATAGGCATAAGGCTATCCTAACTATAAAATAAGACTGGGGACTAATGAAAGTATTTAGAAAATTGGGCAGACTAGATGGGTCGAATGGTTCTTATCTGCCGTCACATTCTATGTTTCTATCTCATATATCAGTTTCCCCTTTTACGTTGCATTACTGAAATAAATGAACTTTTGCATGATATTCTAATTTTCAGGTATCACCTGTATATATATCCTGATCCTGATGAAAGTTCACAAGGTGGACTGAAACGTTGATTTTATGGAAACTGAATAAAAGTTATTTTTTAAATGAAAATCCGTAAGTGCAGCCATCCTATCTGCTTATATATATATATATATATAAATAAAACAAGAGGGGGTTGGCTGCACTCACCTTAACATGCATAAATGGGGGTGCTGCTGGGGGCCAAATAATACAATACACAAGATCCAGCGCACTCACCTATCCACTAAACAGCAACTTCAAAGTTGAAAGATTTTGTTTTTAAAACCTAATCTAGGCAAAAATAATGGGGTTTTGCCTAGATTAGGTGTTTTTAAAAACAAAAAATCTTTCAACATTGAAGTTGCTGTTTAGTGGATAGGTGAGTGCTGATCTTGTGTAATATATATATATATATATATATATATATATATATATATATATATTCTTGTTGTATTACTGCTGTTTTGCTTTCTTTTTACATTTATATAATTTAAGGAGATAAACACATAAAAGATATAAAACATGTACAATCAAAATGCTGCACATAAAAAAACTCTGGGCACTATGAACATTTCAAATTTCTAAAGTGGCCATGGTGCTTGGAGTAATCTTTTAAGACATTTGAAAATTTAATGTCTTCACATTAGGTGTCATGCACAGCAAGATGGCCCACAGCGCCATTAAACTATCCTATCCAAGTATTGAATTGCTCTATTATAGCTGGATTGTTAACTCTGATTGTTTCTACTCTGATTGTAAACTATACATTCCAAGCTATTTATCTGCAAATGTTTAGGGCAACACAAATTTGTTGTTTTTTTCAGTTAATTTTAGTTCTGTTTTTTTGAAAAACATCAAATTTTATCACATGACAGGAGGCTTCGTATTTTGCATAATCTTTCTTTACTATCTCCATAGCAGCAAAGAAATGAGTGACAAAACTTTTAACCAATCACAACGTAGAATAGGGTATAAGAGGTGAGACCTATGACATCATTTCCTCTTTCTTTGCTGCTCCATCACAAGCTAAGTACCAAATTTTGTATTATCTATTCAACATACACTTTTCATTTACATGACCTTTTGTTTCACTGTACCTTTATATATTTACCCTATTAATGCTCTTAACCCCTGTATACCAGGGGACCCTGTCTGGCTCCCTAACTGTCTTTCACGGCTTTCCCGCCGTCTGTACTTTTCCTCCATTTTCTCTGTTTCTCTTTAACAGTTTTCTGTTCTTTTTACCGAACGCGTTATTCGGTAGTTTTGCGCATTCGCCTGTTTTACTCGAATGCCCGCGCGACCGCACATTGACTATTCGTTTCTAACTACCGAACGCTTCGTTCGGCAGTTTGACGCGATCGCCTTTTTAAATGTTCGCATCTATTTCTATTCGCACGTTCGGCAGTTCGCATACATCTTCTATTCACGTTCGGCAGTTTTATGCGAATGGCAAGCTTACAGTTTGCCGCCCAAACTGGGGGAGGTACTATTCTCCACACACTGAGCCTGTCAGTCCGGCGGCCATCTTAAAGAGATAGACACTGCCTGATTTTTCTGCTCCTGCTATTCCAACAAGCAATTGAAAAGCCTTACCCTTTTTCACTCAGTGGGACCAGGTTAGTGCCTTACACTTGGGGTTGGTTTAGCCAGTTGGTCTGCACCTTATTCTGGCCGGGGTGAGCCCCCATTTTACGCTGCTAAACGGTCCTGTTTATGCAGGTTCCGATCACCTGGGTGAGCCCCAGTGAATCAGCCCTCTTCTCTACGACCTACCGGTCTCTAACCACAGGTTATTTAGTCCTGATACCATACCACCCCGGTCCCCAGGCCTCTCCATTAATCGTGCCTAGTGCCCTCACGCAATTTACCGGGTGAGCCCCGAATCCTCATTCCTCATAATGGAGGAATCACAAACCCCAGACCTCCAGGCCATGATAACAGCAGCCGTGGCTGCAGCCATGGAACAAGCCGCTTCCAAGTCGCTCCAAACAAACCCTGAGGTTCCCAGGCCCACCTCTAAACGGGTTCATTATAAGGCGGACTCCGAAGACTCTGACTCTTCCAGGGAACACTCCCAACAGCGAAAACGCCATTGGAAGGGCAATGTAACCCCACGCAAGGCTAAAGGAAAAGCCCCTGCTGATCGCAGGAAAGCCACGGTTCGTGCTACCCACGATGCCACACAACTTTCCTCAGGTGAGGAAGATGTAGAACCCACTCAGGCACTAGCTGTGCTGGATGAATGGCAGGCGGCAGCCTCTGACCAGGGGGACTCTGACAGGGATTCCACGGCCAACTCTGACCCTTACTTCATAAGGGAACAGGGTCTGGGTGAGCCCCAGGACTCCATGGCAACATCCATTGATAACCCACAGGAGGGCTCGGAGATTTTCCTCGACAATTCGGGCCTCCAAATGTTTGACCCAAGAAACATCCGGCACCCCCGTTCGGAAGAATGGTCTCCACCTGAGCATTTGGCAAGGTTTATGCACTTCTGGCTCAGAAAACCGCTAGACAAGGAGGTTAGAAACCGGATGAGATCCGAATGCCCTCGCCCTAGTCTACCGGACAAAGTGACGCACACCCCCGAGTTTGACCCGCTCATGACTACGTTCATGTCCCGAGGGGGTCGGGATCCGCGCAAGGGCATAGAGCGCGGCTTTAAAGGAGCGCAAGATAAGCTGCTAGATGCCATTGGGCCACTAGCCAGAATCATGGATATGGCGGATGAAGCCTATGAGAGGGCTGACACTTTTACCCCAGATACGGTGCGTGAATGGGCACGAGATACCCGTGAATGGGCACAAAGGTGTTTCTGTTTCTTAGGGAACACCAACGTAGCCCTCTCTTCGGAGAGGCGCCGAGCAGCACTTTACCGTATCGACGAAAAACTGGTCGAACTGGGGGATAAGGAATTAGGACCCTTAGCACAGGGTAAACTATTTGGAGAGGCCTTCCTTAAGGAATTAAATAAAAGGGTCAACATATTTACGTCCCTTAACAAGGCACAATCTTCAATGCGGAAAGTCTTCCGCGGTTCCCACACCCGTGGTGTTTTTGGAAGGGCTGGACGGCAGAGGGGCCGTGCCGCCAGCCGTTTTTGGCCATCCGGCCCCCGTACAACAAGGACTCAGATGTTCTACCCAGACTCATCTAGTCGAAATAGATTCAACCACTTCAGGGGATCTGATCGTGGCCGAGGCACCCGAGGACGCTCACGAGCAAGATTCTCCAACGGTAAGTCGGAATCTTACTCTTCCTCTAACCCCCTGTCATATCGCAGGTCGTGTCTCTCTTTTTTTCCAGAACTGGAAAGAACTATCTTCAGATGCGTGGATAATCCAAACGGTGCAGGGCTATCGAATAGAGTTCGACTCGACCCCGCTCCAGCTGACCCCTCCACGTCCAATCCAGACTACACGAGCAGATGCCCGCCTCATAGACGCGGAACTCCGAGAACTCCGCTCCAAGGGTGCCATTCAACCGGCTCCGGATGCCACCGGTTTCTACAGCAATATCTTCCTGGTCAGGAAGAAAACAGGCGAATTTCGCCCCGTTATCAATCTCAGGGAGCTCAATTCGCATGTAGTATATCGACACTTCAAAATGGAAGGTATACACCTCCTCCGGGACTTGCTTCGACGCGACGACTGGTTCACTCGTCTGGACCTCAAAGATGCGTACCTTACCATTCCGGTACACAGAAGCAGCCGTCCCTACCTCCGCTTCTTCTGGCACGGGATTCCTTGGCAGTTCACCTGTCTCCCGTTTGGCCTCAGCTCGGCCCCGTGGTGTTTTACCAAGATCATGAAGCCGGTAGTGGCAAAAATCAGATCCCAAGGTATAAGATGCATCATCTACCTCGACGATATCCTGATCTTCGACGAGGATGCAGACACTCTGCGGAGACATACGGAATACGCACTACACCTTTTGGACTCTCTGGGTTTCGTCGTCAACCGTCCCAAGTCCGCATTGACCCCGGCTCAATCAGTTCAATTCCTCGGATTCGTAATAGACTCCACATCATGCACTCTTCACCTCCCGGCTACCAAAATTACGGCAATCCGCAGGGAGATCCGGAAAGTCCTTCGTCGGACTACCATACCCCTACGATTACTGGCACGGATCGTAGGCCTTCTCTCCGCGTCCATCCAGGCCATTTTTCCCGGGCCCCTGCACTACAGGGCCATGCAACGCCTCAAGGCAAGTTTCCTTCGCAGACAACCGACATACGACCAACCGGTTCCAATGTCGGTCGAAGTTCGGGAAGAACTACACTGGTGGCTGAATTGCATGCAGGCTTGGAACGGCAGGGCCATATTCGGGAACCAGCCAGACTTCGTGCTGGAATCGGATGCCAGCCGTTCAGGCTGGGGGGCAACAGACGGAACCACGTCCACAGGAGGAGTCTGGACTTCCGAAGAGCTCTCGATGCACATAAATTGCCTGGAACTCTTGGCCGGGTCCTTCGCCATTCGCAGCCTGGCAAAGGACCGATCCAACTGCTGCATCCTACTCCGCATGGACAACGTCTCAGCGGTCAGATACATCAACCGCCTTGGAGGCACTCGTTCTCGAACACTGGCGGATCTCACGAAAGAGATCTTCGACTACTGCCTACCACGCAACATCACCTTGCTGGCAGAGCACTTACCAGGAGACTCCAATACGACGGCGGATTGGTACTCACGCCACTGGCGGGACGCCAGCGATTGGCAGCTAGACCCTCACATTTTCGCGCTACTGGATGCACAGAGGGGACCTCTCTACCTAGACCTTTTCGCGTCCCGCAACAATCGACAGACAGAGTTTTCTTCAGCTGGCTCCCAGACCCGGAGAGCCTTGCAACGGACGCTTTTCTCCAACAATGGCCAAGGGACGGCGCCTACGCATTCCCTCCTTTCGCAATGATAACGAGGGTCCTTCACCGGATCCGTCTACAGGGAGTGAGAATAATTCTCATCACGCCGCTCTGGCAGAGCCAGCCATGGTTTACGGACCTTCTGGAACTCTCAATCAACGACCCCCTCCTCCTTCCAGATGCCCCAACCATCCTCAGGAATCCATTGGGCCTTCCTCACCCACTAGTCCTGCAGGAACGCTTGCCCCTTGTGGCCTGGACTCTTTCCGGGGTTCCTGGAGAACCGAAGAATTATCGCAGGAAACTAAGGACCTGCTATGGGATTCATGGGCACCAGGAACTAGGAGGTGCTACTTATCAGCATGGCACTCCTGGACAAGTTGGTGTGTGGGACGGGACCTCAATCCCTTTACTGCACCTACTCACTCCATCATGAATTTCTTAACTTCACTTTTCACCGCAGGAAAGTCATACCGTTCCATCAATGTGGTACGGTCAGCCATCTCAGCGGCTCACACTCCGATACAGGGGATTCCTGTTGGTAAGGACCCGCTCATCTGCAGACTTCTCCGCGGTATGCGCCTACGGCGCCCCCCGGAACCTAAATACTCTAGTCTCTGGGACGTTGGCGTGGTCCTTCAATTTTTACGTAATTGGCCTCCCAACGAAAAACTATCACTCCGCCAACTTACCGCAAAATTCACCCTCCTGCTCTGTCTGGTTTCCTTTCGACGGGTAGCGGACGTACGCGCCTTTGATGCCAACGCGTTTACTTTCTGTCCGGCGGGTGTCACCTTTCAGATCTCACGTCGCACTAAGTCCAACTCTCTCTCGGTCTTCTACCCTTTCTTCCCTTCTGACCCTCAACTCTGCGTGGTCTCAACCCTCCGTCACTACGTGGAAGCCACCGCGACGTTGCGGCAACCTTCCACTCATCAACTTCTCATCTCTTACGTCCGCCCTTATGGTCCGGTCTCGGTTACTACACTGGCCAGATGGGTCAGGTGGCTACTATCCCTTGCCGGTATTGACCAAACTTTTGGAGCACACTCCGTTCGTGGGGCAGCGGCCTCTTCCGCTTATGCGGCAGGCGCGTCCCTCTCGGACATTTTACGAGCAGCGGACTGGACCAGAGAATCTACCTTTAGGACATTCTACTTTCGTCCTCTTGATAATCCGGCATTTGCTTTTCTTTCTCAGCGTTGAAATTGCAAAATACGAAGCCTCCTGTCATGTGATAAAATTGAAGATTATGCTAGCTTTAGTGTACAGATAATCTTAATTTTAATAATGACAGGAGGCGAGTATTTTCCCTCCCTGTTCTCTTTCGTTCTTCCCTCCCTTTATTTTCACTTCTACCTACTACACTTTGCTCTCTCATATGTTGGTATAATACCTGACACGATAGCTCTTGTTTAACTGCCTTATTTACATCATAGAGATTTATATATTTATATTGTTTGGGTGGGATACTTATTTAACACCGCTAGGGAGGACGTTTAGTTTATTTTATTCTCATGTTACTAGACGATATTAAAGTTGAATTACGGGACAGACATCCTTTGTTTTATACAATCACTTCTGGACTCTAACGCACCTTATACTCTCGTTTCAGCTTAACCAGGAGCTACACGGAATCATTAAAGTCTCCTTGCAAGATGTCGTCATCATCGCATCAGGAGATTCATCATCAGGTCTTCGTAGACCATCGTTTGACAAGGACACGTCTTCATCTGCATTCTACCTGTTCCGATTCAGTTTATTCTGATTAAGTTTCCAGTTTCTTGTTCTATGGACTTCTCAGCTGTTCGGTTAATTTTTTCTACTTTTATGGTCTTGTGATGTCGCAAGTTTAAAAGAGGAAATGATGTCATAGGTCTCACCTCTTATACCCTATTCTACGTTGTGATTGGTTAAAAGTTTTGTCACTCATTTCTTTGCTGCTATGGAGATAGTAAAGAAAGATTATGCAAAATACTCGCCTCCTGTCATTATTAAAATTAAGATTATCTGTACACTAAAGCTAGCATAATCTTCAATTGTGTTCCGAAGAATGACTGTCATGAAGGTTATTCCCCAGCAACTGCTGCTCAGGAGTACACAAGCAGCTGCTGCTCAGAAGTTTAACTTCTGTTTTTATCCTGAGAGTAAGACTTTCACAAAGCAAGGCCAATTGTACATTATTCCTATTACTTGACAAATTGTGAATGATAAACATCACCATTCTTGCACCACAGGATCCCTCTGGCTTGTAAAGTGCATCCTTGTACTACGGACATGAGATTATCTGACTAACTTCATTACCATTGGACTAAGTGGGAAGAAGATATTAAGAAACGTTATTGTTTGTAATTTGGAACCTGCAACATTGAAATGTAGCAATTGTTAAGCTCAAATAATATATTTTTAATGGATATATAAAATATAAGTAATACATATTATATATTTTTAACAGTATAAATTTGAGCTAAGATTATATACTTTGAGATGGATACCCCCTCCCTTATTTTACCCTTGTTTATTGATATTTTTTTTTTGTTTTATATAAAAAATGTTGAAAATTCCTTAATAAAAAGCTATCTGAAAATACATGAAATTACATAAAATTACCAACTGACCATTGAAGTCATGGCCATAATATGCATTATGTATGTCTGGGGCAACTGCAATGACAGAATATAATTTAATTAAGAGTATACAATAATTCTGTATATAATTTAAACTTGCATCAGGATGTTTAGAGTATAAACTGAGAAACACTGACCAGATAAACAGAAAATTTATGTTTAAAGAAGAAATATTGAAGAAATATTGCACAAACCATTATTTATTTTTGTTACTCAAATGCATAGTATAAGGTATTTGGAGTGTTCCTTTAATATATTCACAAGTGCAGACATGATAACAATCCATTGTTCCCTATCTGTTGACAAAGTCTTTACACACCTCATTCTTCAGATACTGCACATTTCATAGTTTTACTAAATTACTTACTATATCTGCAATTATACTGAGTATTCTAATAGCTCTGTAGTATTGTAAATATAATGCGGTAGATGATAACAGAAACGAATGAAAGGAACAATATTGTCTGCAGACCTGTATAAGCAAGGAATATTAACATAATTAAAGGAATTGTCCCAATAATATTAAAGCAATTTGCCAGCTAAACAGTAAAACAATTTACTCTTCAACTTTGTTTAAAATGCTAATACAATCCTATTGAATATTATAATTGTTGACTTCTGATTTGAAACAAATCTTTAAATTCACTATTCTTTTATCAAAAAATCTATTTTATCTTTATAAATATTGTCTCTTCTTTTCCATTCACAACTTGTTTCAAAACTACCAACAGCCCTTTGTTAATCTAAAAAAAATCATTCAATACATGCCATTATAGTACAAAGCAATGCATTTTTTCCCTATTATACAATGTACAATGGGAAATATTAAATCTGTACTTTCTGTGTAAGCCATTCTTCTGCAGCTGGGGAACAAACAATCTACTATTAGGCATCACAGACCTCTCTCAGTTTTGTTATTCTTTTGCCCTATTCATTTGTTGTTACTTTCTCTGTATACTATGTCTGTACTGTATTAGACTTCAAGAGGTTTATTTATTTACTGAAAATTATTACCATCTCTTCCTTTTCACTTTAACCTTGCATTTCAAATATTTTTCTTTCCAACTCATTCTCCTAACACTCATCAATGGAAAGTGCTTTCAAAAGACAAAACAGACATCTTTTGAATTGTGTGCTGGTCATGCCAGTCTCCTCTCTAACTGGTATATTTTTAAATAGTATGTCATAGTTTATATCCATAGATGGTATGTCATAGGTTGTAGTTCTTAAAAGCAAGCAATATGTTTGTTTTGTTTAGATTTTCTTCTCCTGTTGATTTTTACAGGTTTTCAAGTTTATAGTTACATTGCTCAGACTTGTTTTTGATTTTTTTTTGGAATTTTTTCTGAAATCTGCTATGAGACAAATGCATATTTATATGTAAAGTATATGTCATCCATGTATTTCTAACAAACAGAAATATTGAAGGTTATTTAGATAAATAATATGTCATTCAGTCAAGGCGCAAATAGTTAAAATACATAACACAGCAACTGGCATGCTGTAATATAACATTTTTGTTATATATCCATTTAACCATGTAAATACTAATGGAATTGCAAATAAGTGACCAACAGAATGTAGTAGAAGCTAAGGGCACTGTGCCACAATCATCTGTAGACAGTTAGCACAACAGGACATTTTGAACAGCACAAAAGCAAAACCTAAATTCCTGGAAATCTATATTGGCAGACAACCACACTATCCATGTCCTTATCCAGTGCTTAAATTTATTTTATTTATTTATAAAATATTTTACCTGGATGGATACATTGAGATTTCGCTGTTTTTCAAGTATGTCCTGGATATTTGTCCACAAAACATTGCATTGTTACAATAGGATAAGCACTTCCAATTTTGCAACAATCTAGGGAATAAAATTCCTTCTTGTCCCTAGAATGGCAGTCAGATTTACCCTTGGATCAAGCAGTTATTACCCTACATTGAAAGATTATATCCTTGAATATTCTGTTTTTGCAAGTATGCATCTAGTTGCTGTTTGAACATCTGTATGGACTCTGATAAAACCGTTTCTTCAGGTAGATAATTCCACATCCTCATTATTCTTACAGTAAAAAAACCTTTTCTTTGCCTTAGACAAAATCTTCTTTCTTCCAGTCTAAACACATGACCTTGTGTCCTATGTAAAGTCCAGTTTGTGAATAGATTTCCACACAGTGGTTTGTATTGGCCTTGAATATATTTGTATAATGTTATCATATCCCCTCTCAGATGACATTTTTTTAAACTAAAGAAGTTTAAATTTGTTAGCCTTTCTTCATAGCTGATATGTTCCATTCCTTTTATTAATTTTGTAGCCCGCCTCTGTACTTTTCTAGTGCCATAACATTCTTCTTTAGAACAGGTGCCCAAAATCGAACAGCATATTCAATATGTGGTCTTACCAGTGATTTATAAAGAGGTAAAATGATTTTCTCATCCCGAGAATGAATGCCCCTTTTCATGCATGATAATAACTTACTGGCCTTAGCCACTGCTGATTGACATTGCACATCGTTGCATAGTATATTGTCTATAATAATTGCCGACTCCTTTTCGTGTGTTGTTATCCCTAATTCGCTTCCATTAAGGGTATACATTGATTGTGCATTCTTTACGCTGAAGTGCATAACTTTGCATTTTTCAACATTACATTTCATCTGCCATTTGAGTGCCCGGTCCCCCAGTCTATCTAAATCCCACTGCAGCAAAGTAATATCTTGCTCACATTGTATTACCTTACAGAGTACATGACTTTCAATGCTTTTTTTCAAGATCATTTATAAACATGTTAAATTGAAGGATTCCCAGAACAGAGCCCTGAGGGACACCACTTGCCACCTCTGTCCAGCTTGAAAATTTACCATTAATGACAACTCTTTGTACTCTATTTTTAAGCCAATGTTCTACCCAAGAACAAGCATTTTCATCTAGACCGATTTCCTTGAGTTTGAACACTAATCTATTGTGTGGAACTGTGACGGACCACCTGGCACCGCAACCGGGTACCTCTGTCAATCGCTGCTCCTAGGGCTCACTGAGGACTCCAAGCACTCCACCTGACACCATAAGCACTGTAGACCCCACAAACCGCCACAGATTGGTTGGGGTCTCGCTGTCCTCCACCCACCCTGGACCCAAAACCAGGATCCAGCTTCCAGTGGATATACCTCTCCTACTACAGAGAGCATAGCAGGAATAGCTCTTAGAAGAACTAGTGATTATATTCAGGCGAGTATTGTGATATAGCAATCCCCAGAGTGTATATAGTTCTCCAATCCCCAAACATGAGCCAAGACTTCATGAAGGGGTAAAGCATCTAATTTAATGGGAGCTACATCTGGCCTTTTATGAAGTCCCCATGCAAGGGAACAACCACATGGACCTTGTGGGGGACAGGATGACAATTGTTACAAGCCAATAATAATGCAGTATAGTAGCCACACATTACACACAATCCCTCCCCTCATCCTGGAAGATAATTGAGTCACGTCCTGTATGTAACTGAATTATCTCCTGTCAGGAAAACTCACATTTTTACAAAGTATGAAAAGTACCCCAAAACACAACATATCCCAATAAAAATCACACAGATCAGTTCAGGGGTTCAGAAATTTAATGGAAGTCATGTATTTGACCGACCTCAGGCATGGTCCCATGCCCAAAACAGTTCCCGAGAATTAAGACTTGCGGTCGGTTTAGTTCGGTAGTTGTTTCCTTCATCCAGATGAATGATCTCACCAAATAGTGCCCTTCTAAGTTGATTAAAAATGAATGCAGGTGATGCTGGAAGTTCAGCAGTGTTCAGGAGTTTCTGTATTTGATTTCAGTTCCAAGAGATTCATGCCCAAACACCGCTGCCTGCGTTCATGCAAACAAGATGACCGTCACCTCGTGGTTGTCTATAGGAATGGCCACCCAGACGAACAATTAGAACACTGCGGTGAGAAGCGTTCCAAGTTGTTAATAGGTGTTAACAAGCTCCAGGTTGGTCTCCAGTTTGTGCAGCTGTTTGGTAATTCGAAGTGTTGCTTTGAAAGTTCGAAATGTGGCCATTTAAGTCCAAAAAGGCACACACAGAGACTTCAACATTATATTTCACTAGGTCCATAGTCTGTGGGCATGAGTCTGGCAAGCAGGCTCCTCCAGGAGCTCGTGGCAAACTCCTGTATAAAGGGGAGTTTGTCACAGGAACTGTATCAAATGCCTTGGCAAAATCCAAATAGATCACATCCACTGCAACACCCTGATCTATACTTCAACTAACTTCTTCGTAGAATGAAATCAAGTTAGTTTTACATTACCTGTGTTTCATAAAACCATGCTGATCTTTGCTGATAACCATATTCTTCTCAAGGAATTCTTGAATAGTATCCCTTAATAACCTTTCAAATATTTTCTCAGCCACAGAGGTTAAGCTCACAGGTCTATAATTTCCAGGTAAGGATTTTGAACCCTTTTTGAATATAGGAACCACATCTGCCTTCCTCCAATCCTCCGGAACACTTCTTGAAAGAAAATAATATCGAAAAATTAAAAACAGAGGCTCACTTATTTCTACACTTAGTTCCTTAAGTACTCGTGGATGAATGCAATCAGGCCCTGGAGCTTTGTTTATATTAACTTTCTTTAGTTGCTGCAGCACCTTGTCTTGAGTTAACCAATTACAATTATTCTGCATGTTTTTAGCAGCAATCATTTGCACATCTATTGCCATGGGTTCTTCCATAATATATATGGAGAATAAATAGTTATTTAAAATTCCTGCCTTTTATTGGTCTTCATGAACTAACACCTCCATTCCAGTTTTTAGTGTACCTACACTTTCATTTTTTGTTTTTTTTAGAATTTATGTACTTAAAGAATGCTTTGGGGTTGGTTTTGCTCTCAGTTAACTAAGCCACGGTTGGCCAGCCATAATGGCTTCTGTGAGTATGAGGAGAAGTGGCTTAATTTAATGATGACATGTTAGCATAACAATTATGATAATATAACAATGAAACTGATAATCATGGTATCGCAACTTGTTTGTATGCAAATTCATTTATAGATGTAAAACTGCTGGAAAAAGACAGATAGTAGGTCAGAAAGTAAATATATCCCGTTGGATATCTTGAACATACCGGAACACGTACTTAATATTGACTTATGTAACGTATGCTCGAATGCATATGGAGGACCTAGCGAGGGTCAGCGTTAATATACAAGCCCCTTGGAAAAGTAAGATTTATTTATTTATTTATTTGGTGAGGCCCTCTCTAGGCTATCATGCAAGGCGACTAGCTTTGAGTTGGGCCGATGGGCGTAGTACCTCTGAATATGAGTATGGGTGTTGGCCTTGTGGGACCACTAATCGAAGGCGTAGAGGCCTGTGAAATTATTATCTATTGGACTCCTGGTGCCCTGTCAGCCAGTAACAAAGCAATCGGGGAGAAGGGTATGATAGTGTATAAGTACGTGTAGATTGATGTACCTGAGATAGATACCTGATGTAATGTGCATGTGTGATTTGAAAGGGCCAGTTCGTGGACCCAATTTAATTAATTTTTGACAGACCTACCTAACTAGTGTATATTTTCACTAAAACCTGAGCACCCTGTAACCTTTAATTAAACATAGTATGAGTAATGCCCTTGATACAATTATCCTATAACCTATGACCTAAACAGATACAAGTGAAAGCAGTAGTCCTAAACGATGAATCTAGTGGTATGCCGAAATATACGAGGAGTATGTGTGTGGTTATTGAGCTTGGCGGCCGCGTGTTTGTGCTGGAGACCGGAAGCCCCATGTGTTTGCTTGAGCCCGGCAGCCATGTGTTTGTGCTGGAGCCCAGTAGCCCCGTGTTTGTGCTGGAGCCTGGCGGCCCCGCCCCTGTAACATATAATACTGCATTATTAAAGTCGTCTGAGCCCATATGTGGCCAATGACCTGGGACCTCCTTCAGGGTAGAAAACATATTCAAGCTACTGTACTAAACAGAGTAGCATTAAAGTAAGCAGTGTGGAAGCCACCAGCAGGTGATTTAAGATAAGTAGCCTAACCTTAGTAATTAATGAGGATATACACCAAGTCGAGAATTTAGATAATGTAACTATACCGAACTAGTGATAGCATCTAATCACTAGTCAAGTGTCCAAGACCCGGACTACCCTGAATATAGAAACATACACAAGAAACAGTATTCCTATATTAGAAATGGAATAGTAGTAAGTGCAAAGAGCATAGAACATACAGTGTTGACCCTGGTGAAGCAGTATGGGAAATTGGCCTGCAGGTGATTTAGGTTAAAGAGCCGAGACTTAGTAGCATGACTATAGGAATACACTAGGTGAGCATTAGAGGCGTAATTGAGTGAGACGTAAGTGAACGTTTAAGGAGAATAATGAGTCATGTAATGGATAGTGAAATTGAGGGCCAAGCGAATGAGTGGGACCAATACGAGAAGGACAATTCCTAGCATCGGGAATATGTTCATCATATAAGAGAACAATGTTACATGACATTCAAGCCTAAACCCGGGGTGAAGTAGTATAGAATTGAGAGTGTAAGTGATTTATGAAACCGACATTTATTTATAGGATAGGCTTACACCAGAAGAGTGTTTTAGAGGCATATTTGAAAACCCGGTAGCTAATCAATGAAAACAAAACAGCGTGTTGGAAGTATGATACATAATCGTGGGGTCACCCGTGGACCCTATTCCTAAAATAATCCCGTTTAGGTGAACAAGCAAAATTGCCCTGCAAACTGGTGGCTAATCCCAGAGTTTCCTATAAATGCAGATAATATCCCACGACATATGAAAATGACTGGACTAACAGTGTAGAGAACATGGAATATGCTATAAGATGTTAGTGAAGTAGTGTAGAACTTAGATTAAAGTGTTTTTTAAGAAACCAATATTATATGTATAGGATAGATAAGCGACAGCCAGTTTAGCTCTTTTAACATGTCACAGAGGTGGGTAAAGTAATTACATTCTAGTTCAAAGCGGCATAACAAATTATACAATGTATTAAGTTCATTAAGGTGGGTTTGCGGTGCGGGTGGATACACTACATCCCCATAATCAATGACCGGCATTAGCATTTGTTGCACTATCTGTTTCCTTACTGTAGGGCTTAGGCAGGATTTGTTTCTGTGCAGGGCACCTAGTTTTGGGTAAAGTTTTGAAGAGATTTTTTCAATGTAAAGGCTTAAAAGATAGATTGAGGTCTAGCAACATACCTAGACATTTAAAAGAGCAGACTGCTGTCAGTGTGCTATTTGAATTTGTTCTAATACACAATTGTTGATGTAATTTACATACAGTTCCAAAGATCATTGTAACGGTTTTGTCAGTGTTTAGTGTTTTCTACCTCTGTGAATTCGTTTTGGAGCACAGCCTCAAGCTATGGTAGCTTGGATTCACTAGCATAGATTACAGTGTCATCAGCATACATGTGTACAGTTGAGGATTTGCAGACGTTAGGCAGATAATTTATAAATAATGTGAATAGCAGGGGGCCGAGCATGGAGCAATGGGAAACACCACATGTGACTGGAAGAGGGAGGGAAGCTTTATCAGAAATGGCCACATTTTGCAATCAGTCTGAAACTGTCATGGGGTAACACTTCTGGGTTTGGCACTCCGCTGGGTGGAGCCGGACCCCGCCCCCCTCTGACACAGCTCTGACGGTATTTAGGGAGACTGTGCCAGAGAGAGGGTGCTTGGTGATTGTGTGTGAGCTAATGTGTGAGCTACCTCCATGAGACCACGGACTCCACAGGCTCAGCTACTGGGAGCTACTTCCACCAGACTTACCTCTCCACAAGCTCAGACAAGCCGTTCCAGCCTTTGAGCCAATGCAAGGATTGCTGCATGCCATAAAGGATTACTGGAGAACGGATACTTTGCTACTTTACAAGTGGACCATATCTCTGAACTATTGGAGGACTACACATATTAACCTTAAGTATATCTTTCAGCTATTTGTCTACAATATCAATTAATAATGAACTAATGCTTGCTTACTCAAATCTTCACTGCTTCAAGCTACTAATTATATGGAGGACAACTCCCATCATGTTTATTCACTATGAACTGTTTCTTGCTTTGCAAAGACACTCAATGCTTCAAGCTGCTAATTATATGGAGGACAACTCCCATCATACTTATTCACTATGAACTGTTTCTTGCTTTGAAAAGACACTCAATGCTTCAAGCTACTAATTATATGGAGGACAACACCCATCATGCTTATTCACTATGAACTGTTCCTGCTTTGCAAATATTCTTAGCTACTTGCTTATTGTTTCTATTGAAAATTATTCTCATGAACTTAAAGAATGTTACTTAAAGCATCTCTGAGGAAATACTTAATAATGAACTTTGTGTTGTTGATTACTTACACTTCTTCTTATTGGATTATTGCCTAAATGCAATTCATTTAACACTTATTAAAACTTTTTGTTTGAATCAAGTTATCAGCAATTCTCTCTTTTCTTAAAGCTACAGTATTGATACTTTAAAGATTCTCAGTTTCTTCACAATTGTAATTAGGGAGTTTTACAAGCTGCAGTTGAGTTCCAATCCAAAACACCCAAGTAGCGTAACAGAAACATACGATCGAAACCATCATCAATGCCTGAGTTTTTAAGTTTTTGCAAAATAATGCCATGGTCTACTGTGTCAAAGGCCTTGGCAAAATCAAGGAAAATAGCTCCAGTTAAGTCTCCTTGTTCCATGCCAATTTGGATGTCATTGCAAACTTTTATGAGGGCAGTCGAAGTTGAGTGATTTGGATGAAAGCCTGATTAATCAGGGGTCAGATAATTTTATCGTTGATAATATTCATTTAGTTGCATGTGGACGCATTTTTCCAAGATCTTTGACAATACAGGGAGCAATGATATCGGGAGATAGTTAGATACCAAAGCATTGTCACTACTTTTATGGATAGGTACAACTTTTGCAGTCTTCCAAAGTTTGTGTATGTATCCTGACACCAGGGATTCATTGATAAGGAAAGGGACAGGTTTAGCAATTGCCGGCACACTGAGCTTCAGCAACATTGCGGGGGTTTGATCAGGTCCACACTGGTTTTTCATTTTTAAATTATTAAGATGTTTATTAACAGGGGCGTGGCCAACTGCCATGCAACCTGGCTGCTTAAGAAATTGCTCCGGCACCCGGGCTCTCAAACATCCTCTCTCAGGTCACTACAAAACCCTTCAAAATTCAGGATGGTGAACCACAAGGGGAAAAAGGCTGCACAGAAAAATGAAAAACTGAATTTTTTTCAATCAAAAAAACGCAAGTTCCTCTGAAACCGAACCGTGGATCGAGTGCACAGAGTCCCCAAACCACGAAATCTGCCTGATTCCACACCACGGGATGTCCTCTTGAAGGCACAATTATTTTTGGGTTCTGGGCGGTTCCGCATGCAGGAACCGCCCAGAACCCAATGAAGACTACACTACAGTTAAAATACTAGTGGATCTATTGGTGGCGACCCTCAAGCACAGAAGAGAATTTCAAACAGTGACAGAGGACCTACGATGAGCTGGAGTCCGGTACCGCTGGGGCTACCCCACCAAACTGCTAGTTACCAGGAATGGCGGACTAAAGATCATCAATACGCCAGAAGACGGTGCCCAGGCTCAAGACAAATCCCCACACGACACCAGCAAGCCCACCTAGGCGACTGATCCCGGAATGGTGCCACATCTCAGCACATGCCAGGTCCCCATTAATCACCTGATGAACCAGGCCGTCAAAGGCCGAGACCAGGGACACGTGAGAAAATCTCATACACTATAACTGTATTCAAAGTTACCTTTTTACAATGTTCATTGCTTTGATTAGCATGTGTTTTTTTTTTTTTTTACTAATAGCTTAATTATTGATAATAATTAGCAAGTGTGGCGCCCTTTCAAAGCCTGTTAAGGTATACAAACGAAGCCAGAGATGGCCTGTATTTAATCGGCACATAAAGAAAGAAGGGGCACCGATATGAAAGCAGTAACCATGAAGGGTAGCGTTAAATATAATACAAGTTGATTAGTATGCTAAATGGTTAAATAATGAGACCGCAGGGGCGTGGCTACCTGCGGAGCAAGATGGACGTGTAATTCTTAGCTCCTGCACATGGGCTCCGATAAAGGCGTCTCAACACCCGTAATAAAAGACCCTGACAAACAGAAAACTACTATGTCACAACCAAAACAGAAACGGCAAGCCACCAAAACCGAAAAGCAAAACTTTTTTGGTCAAAATGCGGCGCCGAGCAAACACACGAGCCAGCAGCACCAACAAGATGGCGGAGAGGAAACTCACGACGGCAACCTCTCCACCGACCCGGCTGAACAGGCTATGGAGGAGCCGGTCACCAAGCAATTCCTTTTAGAACAGCTGGGTATATTCTCAAGCAAAATGATGGCTGGCTGGGAAGCAGGACTATCAAGTCTGAAAAAAGATAAAGCGGAGCTGGGAACAAGAACCTCCCACGTGGAGGAGAGATTGGAGGAAACACAAGAGGCACACAACCACCTAACACACCAGGTGAACACACTTCAAGCCACAATATCCACAATGGAGAACAAACTCATGGATATGGAAGATAGGGCGAGGAGGAATAACTTAAGACTGCGGGGCATACCAGAAACGGTGGCCCCTGCGGACCTCCAGGCTTACGTGCATGAATTCTTCCACGCGCTCTCGCCAGACACACCGTCAGACATGCTCCTCTTGGATAGGGTACATAGGATACCCAAACCTTCACACCTACCACCCTCGGTCCCCAGGGATGTCATCCTGTGTGCCCACTACCACCACATCAAAGAAATAATATTACGACAGAGCAGAACCAATAAGGATGCACCTAGCAAATATGCTGGCATAAAGATATTCCCGGACTTATCCGCGGCGACGCTGAGAAAGAGGAAAGCCTTCCAACCCATCACCACCATCCTCAGACAGCAACAAATAGCCTACCGGTGGGGTTACCCCCTCAAGCTTCTCATCTCTAAAGGCGGCGCGACGAAGATACTGACATCGCCAGAAGACGGAGAAAAGCTTCTTCAGGAATGGAACCTACCCACACCAAGCAAACCGACGAGAGAAACCGCCACGCTGCATCGCGAATGGCGGAAAGCATAATACAATAGACTTATACCAGCCAATTTGGACTGCTAATAAGATATTGCAAGTAGAGGCTGGTAATGTATATAATGAACCCAATGTTTATGTTATTTTTGTTAATTCTGTGACACCTCAACCCGCACAACTTACATACACAGATAACGCTTACAAGTACGCCAATACACACCTGAACCCCGGAATGCCAAAAGTAGACCACATCTGGCTTAGATTTACCCCTATCTAACTGTGCACGCACACCCGTTAACCCACATCCAAGACAACAGGGTTATGGTTAACCTACTGACCCTAACGGGCTGGAAATGACACGCAACTAATATGCAGACGCAAAACTGGCTACACTGAAATCAGAGAGACTATCTAGGACTATTACACTGCAACTACAAAAAAAAAAAAAAAAAAAGAAATACAACGTATAAGTGCTAATAATATTGTTACTCAATCCATGTATATTAAAGACAGGCGGGGAAGGGGGTCGGGAGGGGGGTGGGGACACGCCAACCAAAATACCCCAGAACTTAACGCAGCACAGGCGAACTAACACTTGCAATACAAGGAGCAGCAGCAGCTCTTTTCACCACACTGCAGTGAACACCAAGGTATGACAACATAGAACTGAAAAAAAAAAAAATATATATATAATATAATAAAAAGGGCGTGCTTGCACTCTCCCCCACCTCGGCACTACCATCACGATAAAGCACCAAACCCACAATCGGATGTCAGCTAGAAGAACATTTGCATATTACAAGAGCACATTAGATTTTATAACAAAAAAAAAAGGGGATACGAGCCTGGCAATTATTTCGGGGCATATGATAAATTTATCCAATGAAGGAGCCCAAGTAGCCTCCTTCGTGAGCAGAAAGTACATGCTCACCACACCCCAGGTACTACCAAGAAGTACCGAGCCCTACATCTGGGCATTGATGTATATAGTTGAGCTCTCTACGAGACTCAAGTTTCTACCCCTCCAACCCTCACCCCTAGTTGCAAACCATGAGAAGATTCTCAAACCCACTATACCCAAAACTATGCATATTAGACCAATAGCCTACACATTGCCCATCAACAGGCACATATCACGAACAGCATACCGAGGCAAACTCTCACCAAAACTTACACTATACTACCTAACGACTGATGAAGAACTCAAACCTACCCAACCCCATAATGAAAATATATTCACATAACGTTAGGGGTCTAAATTCCCCCCAAAAACGCCAAACACTGCGCACGGAATTAAAAATCCACAACGCGGATGTGATCTGTCTACAAGAAACCCACTTCAAAAGGCAGACACCTCCATCCATGGACCTTAAACAATTTCCAAACCAATACCATTCTACATACAGCCACAAATCTAGGGGAGTCAGTATTCTAATACACAAATCAGTTGCATTCGAACCTCTCAAAATAGTTAAAGACACCAATGGGAGATACCTCATACTAATATGTAACCTTAATGATGTCACATACACAATAGTCAACATTTACGCACCAAACGACAATCAATGGCACTTCCTACAAAAAATACTGACTAAAGTGAGCAATATACAACAAGGCATATTGATATACTGTGGGGACCTAAACCACACTCTAGACCCAGAAATGGACACCACACTAGATGCAAATAAACCCAGATTGACATCACTCAGATCGGCCTGCACCAAACTTAATCAACTGCTTATTCAATTTAATTTATACGATGTATGGCGCACACTACACCCAGGAGATAAGGACTACACCTATTACTCTCAAGTGCACAAAACTCACTCTAGGATAGATCACTTCTTCGTGACTAACACAGGTTTACCACACACACACCAATGCATACACGGCGACATAACATGGTCGGACCATGCCCCAGTGATACTGACACTCACTGACGCATTCCCGTACAAAGGCAAAGGCTCATGGAGGCTAAACAACTCACTGCTCCACGATCGAGACTTCATTCTTACACTAGAACAAGAACTTAAACACTACTTCACTACTAACGAGAACCCCCAGATCACGGCCCCGACCCTGTGGCAAGCACATAAATCAGTCATGCGAGGACTGATGATCCGTAGGGCATCTTACCTTAATAAGCAAAGGCGAACAACCCTTATGAAACTGCTCATACAACTAAGAGATATAACCCAAACGTATTACCAATCAAAACAACAGGATCTCCTACCGGAAATCCAAACCATCACTGCCAAAATTAAGGAACACCAATTCCAAAAAACAGCATACATCCTGAAAAAATTTAAGATGACCCACTACGCGAAAGGGAACAAAGCTAGTAAACTATTGGCCAACATGTTACGCAAAAAGCAATCCAATGCTAAGATCCCATACATTCTCACAAAGGGTAACCAAAAACTATGGAACCCGCAAGACATGAATAAAGAACTAGTGACCTTCTATAACACCCTCTATAATCTGAAGGAAGATAATACCCTATACCAACCTACTGTTACAGAAATTGAGGGATACCTCCAACAGATATCATTGCCAACACTGACAGACGAACAAAAACACAAACTGTCGGAACAAATCTCGATACCCGAACTGACAGACGCTATAACCAAACTACCCACGGGGAAATCTCCGGGCCCAGACGGATTCACGAATCAATATTACAAATCTTTTGCTCCCATACTCGTTCCTCACATGAGACAAACCTTCCAATCCATAATACACACAGGGACAATCCCACCGGAAATGCTCATAGCCCATGTGGCCACACTGCCTAAACCGGGGAAGACGCCAGACAGAGGACAGAACTTGCGCCCATTTCACTTCTTAACACGGATATTAAATTACTGGCGAAAATATTTTCAAATAGATTAGCCACCATGCTCCCAGACCTAATCCATGAAGACCAAGTAGGCTTTATAAAAGGAAGGCAAGGCACGGACGGCACTAGGAAAGTTTTAGACATACTATATAGCACACATAAACGGAAAACGGGATGCCTATTCATGTCGCTTGATGCTGAAAAGGCTTTTGATAGGCTGAATTGGGACTTTCTTAGAGCGACCTTAGTGAAATTTGGATTCCCATTAGAGTTTATGAACACTATACGGGCTCTCTATAGTAACCCCACTGCCAGACTCACTAACGCAGGGTTCCTCTCGGATCCGTTCGCAATCACGAATGGGACCAGACAGGGATGCCCCCTCTCACCCCTGTTATATGTCTTAGCGTTAGAACCTCTCACAACCCTCATTAGACAACAACCATCAATCCTAGGCGTCAAAACAAAAAGCAAAGAACATAAACTCACACTATTTGCAGATGATGTATTACTGACGATACAAGATCCAGAAGCCTCCCTACCACACTTCCACTCCATACTAGAAAAATACAGTGAAATGTCTTACTACAAACTGAATATTTCTAAAACGCAAGTACTTTGTAAAGGACTCCCCCCAGATATCACCCATAAATTAAAAAACACCTACCCATACGACTGGAGAACTGACTACATCACATTTCTAGGAATACGTTTTACAAAATCGCACACCGCACTATTCAATGCCAATTATGGCAAACTCAGTATAGAAATAAAAAAACAACTACAAGAATGGAAAACATCATTCATATCCTGGTCGGGTCGCATGGTAGCGATCAAGATGATAATTCTCCCCAAGTTGTTATACCTATTCAGATCACTAATGATTCATATACCCGCCACGTATTTAGCCACAATCCAACGCTGGATAACCAGATTTGTATGGAATGACAAAAGGGCACGTATAGCCCTAAAGGTATTGCAATTACCGCTCAAAGAAGGGGGTATGAATATGCCAAACCTGAAACAATACTATCACGCAACCATACTAAGTAGTATCATCCAAGCACGGCCAGGTACACAAGCACCTCAATGGAAACACTTAGAAGCAGAATGGGCTGATAATGCTAGCACTGATAATTTAATGTGGATACCAAAACTTAACCGGCCGCAACTGCAAGACTGCCTACCAACCACAACACTGTCACTAAAAATATGGGATGAAGCCCGACCCACCCTAACAAACAATTCAACAATCTCTAAAGCCATGCCACTTAAGTCACTAGCGCTCATTATCCTGGATTTTAACTACAGAATATGGGAAAGACATGGTATACAATTCCTACATCAGATAATCACTAACATGGGCCTAACGACCTTTGCCTCATTACAAAACTCCCATAAGCTACCGATAATAGCACACTATTCATACCGCCAATTAGATTCATGGCTACGCATACAAATTCAGGAGAAAACAATCAATACACAGACACAAAAGATGACAGCATTCGAGGAAATGTATACCAACCCCACACCACCCCAGAAACTTATATCCTCCATATATGCAACACTACCCACAAAACACAAACTGCATGAACATAAATTTATCAAAGCATGGGAAACAGAGACCCACAATAAATTTACTGAACAAGAATGGGAATATTACTTACTCCCAAAAACTTTTCTTTATGCTCAAGACATATAGAGTTAGCCAAAAAACTATTATATAGATGGTATCTCACGCCCATACGACTACACAAATACAACCAATCTCTTCCGACACAATGCTGGAGGTGCAAATCAGGCACAGGGACCATGGCACACATATGGTGGACTTGCCCCAGCCTACAACAATACTGGAAAGACATATCCAAACTCATTACAAATAGCACGGGATGCTCCCTGCCTCATAATTTAGAACACTACGTGCTTTTCAATATTCCTAAAACGCTACCTAAGCCAGACAGGTATCTAATCTTCCATATCAATATAGCAGCCCTGGGTGCCCTAGCACAAAACTGGCTATCACAGACTGTACCCTCTATCTCCATGTGCATGCAGCAAATTAGCCAGGCGGGCCATTTCGAAACCATAATGAGACGGCAAAACACGCCTCCCAACAAACCACATAATAAGCGCCGGAGGCACTGGGAAATAGCATGGGATAAATGGGAAACATACAAAGGTGGTACAACAGAGAACCTACAAACGTGAGCTGGCCTCACGACAGACCTAAACCTATAAAATACCCCTCAAAGATTAGAATACCCATCAAAGATTATCCCATCATACGAGAAAGTCAGACTAACTGATCACAAGGAGTACGACCACTCCAAACAAAGCTAGAGGTAAAAAGGCAAACCTACTTAGTTACCTGACTAAACCCCAGGCGACCCCAAGCAAACATCAGGTCTCCCATGGGGAAGCATGTCAAACACCACTATTGAGACATAAGGTTAGGCTCTGGCTCTCACATCCATCTCAAGAGTAAGGGAAAGGTATATATGCCAGGGCCAATGTACGAATGTCAACTGTCTGGTACTGCTCAATAACTATTGTATGTAACTTCACAATTGTGCCTAAAGACACTGTCGGTAATTACTACCTTGCACAACTTATTTATGGAATTGCAACCTCCCCTCCCCCCCCTACCCCTCCCTTTCTTCATTCTGTACCCTCTACATTCCAAGAAATGACAAAACAATAAAAATTGTCAAATTTGAAAAAAAAAAATAATGAGACCGCAAATAATCGTGCTGAAACATAATGATAGGCACAAAACAACATGTTTTAATTTTACTTATAACTTATCCTCCGCAAATATATAACACATGGATTAACAGGTTAAACATACAACAGCCAAACCACCTGTACCATTCCTATAGATACCACCACTGCACTAGACACCATAAAATAGTGCTTAGCACAACGATTAAGATGGCGGGCGCAAACAACCACATCAGGCAAAAAAAAAAAAAAAGTGTTATAAACAGAACAATATGCTCACAAGTTTAAGTTCAGGTTAGGCACCGCAGCTGTTCACAACTTAGGCTAACACATCAGCATACAATAACCAAACCGACCCCATATGACAAAAAATCCCATAGGAATCAGTTCACCACCCATGCAGATAACAAACCTATGCTTTGAGAGAACATACGAATGTGTAACTACGAGAGCCCATTGGCCACACTGTTAGAGACGCCTGTTTCAGGCGTCCATCCCCCATGTCACACTGCCACAGTGCCAAGACGCACATTTGGGTCACTTTGTATATACTTTATTTTTTACCCTCCTTCTCTTCCATTTTCTTTAATCCCTCTACTCCCGGGTACCAACGCATAGACGCGCAACTGCTGACAGCGTGGCACATCAAGCTACCCCTGCTATTATCACAGTTCCACATAGACGATGTAGAATCACAAACAAGAAACATCCACCACCCATTATATGAAAATATACTCACATAATTTTAGGGGGCTGAACACCCCCCATAAAAGACACATGGTACTAGAGGAAGCCAAACAGAACCAAATGGATATTATATGTCTACAAGAAACCCATTTCGTTACTTCTGGAGTACAGAGTTTTGGCACACAAAACTACCTCTATCAATACCACGCAACTTATTCCTCTAAATCAAGAGGTGCCTCCATCCTCCTACACTCATCCTTAACAGTAGATCTAATACATATCACTAAGGATAATCAAGGTAGTTATGTAATACTACAATGTCTCATAAATAACCTACCATACATTATAGCTAGCTTCTACAGCCCAAATGTGAACCAACGTAATTTCCTACACAGGATACTCTCCAAAATCCCAACCCATCAAACCGCCTCAGTCATACTCAACCATCCTCTCGACCCTTACATGGACACAACACTAAACACCAAAACACCAAGACACAAAGTGTTAAAAATACAGAGCAAGGCCATCAATAAATTACTGGGACCTGATGGACTCACTAACTCCTACTATAAAACCCTGACCACGACCCTTACCCCATATTTGGTGAAAACCTTCAACCACATAATCACGACAGGTCAAATACCCCAGGATATGCTCATGGCACACGTAGCCATGCTACCAAAACCAGGCAAACCCCCTACAAAATGTCAAAACCTAAGACCAATCTCTCTCCTAAATACGGACATCAAATTACTAGCAAAAAAAGTTCTTCAGTAGGCTAACAAATATCATCCCGACTCTAATACACGAAGACCGGGTGGGATTTGTCAGTGGCAGGCAGGGAGCAGATTTGACCCGAAAGGTTCTGAACCTGCTGGGGGGAGGAAAGGGGGGAAGGGCACAGTGTGTGATGCTATCACTAGATGCAGAAAAAGCTTTTGACAGGCTGCACTGGTCCTTCCTCCACGTAGTCCTAATCAAATATAGCTTTCTTGAGGCCTTCTTAAGACTAGTAGGAGCACTATACTCCAAACCAATGGCGAAGGTTACAAATGGCGGTTTTAGCTCCAAACAATTCAGCATAACTAATGGATCAAGACAAGGCTGCCCACTATCACCCCTCCTTTATATCCTGTCCTTAGAACCACTCACACAACTTATCAGAAACGATCCGAACATACATGGTATTACAAGACAGGGCAGAGAGCAAAAACTCACTTTATTTGCGGACGATGTCCTCCTAACACTGGAACAACCGCATATATCACTACCAAATTTTCACAACATACTTTCCCAATATAGCAAATGCTCACACTATAAGCTTAATATTAACAAAATGCAAGCCGTGGGCATAAACATCCCGGCAGAGGAAATGGACAGACTACGCACCTCCTTTAAATATGACTGGCGCAGTGATTATCTCAAATTTTTTTAAATCAACATAACCCCAATTCCAACAAACCTCTACAAAACAAACTACCAAAAAACGTTGACGGAGATAAAATATTTACTGATGGGATGGAAAGGCAAATATATATCATGGTCGGGAAGAATAGCAGCAATCAAAATGATTGTTGTACCCAAACTACAATATTGTTCTAACATTACCCATAAAAATACCACCCAGATTCCTACAAGAAGCGCAGCAAATGCTATTAAACTTCATAAGGGATAAACACAAACCCCGAGTAGCAAAAAACACACTATATATGCCCTGTATGAAAGGGGGGATGGGAGTACCCAACTTGGACAGCTACTACAGAGCAGCTATTCTAGGTCCCCTATTGGCAGCCTGCCACCGAGACCACCCAACTCAATGGATGGAACTAGAGATGCAACACGCCAATAATATCCCTATCAACATATTAGCATGGCTTCCCCAGCA
>OW240917.1:133641477-133698223 GCA_933207985.1 Pelobates cultripes | reverse complement strand
AAAACTCCACTACACCATCAAAGGTAAACCCAAGCGATTGGGTACCCTGAAGGGTAAAGCATGATAGCTATCACCACGTTATAACAACCAAACTATTGGACTCACTTAGAGAAACACAATGCATGTAAAATAAGAATGTTGTATATAATATACGAATGGAAGTCTGTATGCTTAATGTATAGATGTAATTTACCATTGCCATGGCTCCCCCACCCTTCTTTCTGTACCCCTATAAAACATCAATAAAAATTGTTAAAAAGTTAAAAATATATATTTATTAATGACACTAACAAGCACAGGTCTAAAATTGAATTTCTCTATATGAGGATTTTAAAGATTTGACAGGGCCTGATCTTTATTTGCGGTCTGAAAATGTGTGTTATGTGTTATCTTAGCAACCAGGGTGGTAGCACATCCAGCAAAATAATTATTAAAGGCAGTTGCTACATCTAGGGGGTGCTGCAGTGTTTGGTTGTCCATTTTGACAGTGAAGGTTTGGGAGTGGATTGTGGGGGATTGTATGCTATTTATGATTCTCCAGAAGTTTCTTGGGTTTGATAGGTTCAAATTTTCACTGAAATATTGGGCCTTTGTCATTTTTGTTTGCTTTTTGCATGCATTTCACCAATGTCTGTAAGTACAGTGATCATTCATGGAGCCAATACGCTTGACCTTTGACCACAGTGAATCTCTAAACTGGTAAATTTGAATGAGGTCAGCTGTAACCCAGGGCAGGTGTGTCCCTTTAAGTCACACTTATATGGTTTCAATTGATCCCAATATGGCAGCTAGATCACTCCATGGGTACTGCACAAGGAGCAACACCACTCTTTTATCTGATGTTTCTTCCTCTTGGACACAGTTATGCAAAAAAACATATTTCAATTTTTATTTTTTATTATTTTTTTTCCTAAATAGATTTTTTTTTTTTAAATAGCATTATTTTATTTTATAAATATATATTTTTTAAAAACAAAAGACATTTATATATATTCGTTTTTATTATTAAGTAATTTAATATGCATGTTTATACAAAAGCACACTTTTTGAAAGTGCAGCAGTGCTCCAGGTGCCAATATGGCTTTGTTGTTACTACTTTGGTAAGGCTCCAACATTCCAATGATGCATTTCACACGTAGTGCTTCCTCAGATGAGTAAGAAGACCACAATCCTTCCTTTCTTTATATACTAAAATAATGAGAAATTATCAATCTTTTAAATCGGAAATACTCAGTTATTTTATTTAATCCTGAAGGGGCACAATAAAACTATCACACATCAGTGTAGTTATTCTTATTAAGGAAACCATATTTAGTGTCACTTTTCATGCAATGTTTAAAGAAAGTGACAAAAATGATATGTAATCACAAAAATCCAAACTAAAGGGAGGGACGGGATATATATATGGCCCTTGTCAAAGTCTCTTCGATCTTGGTGCTTGCCCATTTTCCCTGCTTTAACACATGAAAACAACTGGCTTTTCACTTGCTGCTTAATATATTCCACAATTATTTAATGTTAGTCACTTCAGCTGTTAGTGGTTTTAATGTTGTGTCTGATAAGTGTAAACTTTAATCTAAAGAGACAGAAAGCCATGCCATGTTACCTTGTTATATATAAATATATTAAATAAAAAAGAAACAATGTTTACACAAATAAAAAAATAAAAAACTGCAAAATTGTTCTGGATATATATATAAATAAATAAATATCATGGCTTGTGATAGTCTTGTGATAGATAGGCATTAAGCAAAATTTCTGAAAGTGAAAAACAAGCAAGGTTCTAACCATCTCTATCTACATCACACCAAAACACTGTGAATTCATCATCATTGTTATGTTTTGAGAGAATGTAATGAAACACTTTTATTAAATCACTCAATACCTATGCTAAGGCTGGAATATAAGTAAGGTGACTACATCTGTAGTTTAAATACAAAGTTGCAGTTTGTTTTATTCATTTCTGATGGACAATACTGAGATAAAAAAAATCTACATTCTCTGTATTAACTACGCTGAGCATTATTAACAACTTTACACATTACTATGCAATTAATGCTATTACAAAAGCTACTTCTTGTGAGTTTAAACATATGATTGGTCTATTATGCTTTATTTTAGTATTATTTCAAATAACTATTAGTGATGTACCGAACGGTTCGCTGGTGAATAGTTCCCGGCGAACATAGCGTGTTCGCGTTCGCCATGGCGGGCGAACATATGCGCGGTTCGATCCGCCCCCTATTCGTCATCATTGAGTATACTTTGACCCTGTACCTCACAGTCAGCAGACACATTCCAGCCAATTAGCAGCACACCCTCCCTAGCAGACCCTCCCACCTACTGGACAGCATCCATTTTAGATTCATTCTCAAGCTGCATGCATAGTGAGAGGAGGGAAAGTGTAGCTGCTGTTGATTTGATAGGGAAATGGATAGCTAGGTTAGTGTATACAGTGTCCACTACAGTCCTGAAGGACTCATCTGATCTCTGCTGTAAGGACAGCACCCCCAAAAGCCCTTTTTAGGGCTAGAACATCAGTCTGCTTTTTTTTTTTTCTGTAATGTAATTGCAGTTGCCTGCCTGCCAGCCTGTGTGTCAGGCTCACAGTGGATACTGTGCCCACTTGCCCAGTGCCACCACTCACTCACTGGTGTCACAATAGCTTGCATTTAAAAAAAAAATTCACTATAATAGATTGAATAGCAGTTAGTTGTCTGCCAGCTTCTGTGTCAGACTCACAGTGGATACTGTGCCCACTTGCCCAGTGCCACCACTCACTCACTGGTGTCACAATAGCTTGCATTTAAATTTTTTTTTTTTTTCAATATAATAGATTGAATAGCAGTTAGTTGTCTGCCAGCTTCTGTGTCAGGCTCACAGTGGATACTGTGCCCACTTGCCCAGTGCCACCACTCACTCACTGGTGTCACAATAGCTTGCATTTAAAAAAAAAAATGTATTTCACTGTAATAGATTGAATAGCAGTTAGTTGTCTGCAAGCGCCTGTGTGTCAGGCTCGCAGCGTATACTGTGCCCATTTGCCCAGTGCCACCACTCACTCACTGGTGTCACAATAGCGTGCATTTAAAAACCCAAAAACTTTTTTCACTGTTATAGATTGAATAGCAGTTAGTTGTCTCCAAGCGTCTGTGTGTCAGACCTACAACGTATACTTTGCCAACCTTTGCCAGTTCAAAGTGCCACTCTTATCTGGTGTCACAATAGCGTGCATTTAAAAACCCAAAAACTTTTTTCACTGTTATAGATTGAATAGCAGTTAGTTGTCTTCAAGCAGGTGTGTCAGGCCTACAACATGTACTCTGCCAACCTTTGCCAGTTCAAAGTGCCACTCATATCTGGTGTCACAATAGCGTGCATTTAAAAACCCCAAAACTTTTTTCACTGTTATAGATTGAATAGCAGTTAGTTGTCTCAAAGCGGGTGTGTCAGCCCAACAGCGTGTACTCTGCCAGTTCACAGTACCACTCATATCTGGTGTCATAATAGCTTGCATTTAAAAACAAAAAACTTTTTTCACTGTTATAGATTGAATAGCAGTTAGTTGTCTCAAAGCGGATGTGTCAGCCCTACAGCGTGTACTCTGTCAGTTCACAGTGCCACTCTTATCTGGTGTCACAATAGCGTGCATTTTAAAACCAAAAAACTTTTTTCACTGTTATAGATTGAATAGCAGTTAGTTGTCTTCAAGCGGGTGTGTCAGGCCTATAGCGTGTACTCTGCCAGTTCACAGTGCCACTCATACCTGGTGTCATAATAGCTTGCATTTAAAAACAAAAAACTTTTTTCACTGTTATAGATTGAATAGCAGTTAGTTGTCTTCAAGCGGGTGTGTCAGGCCTACAACGTGTACTCTGCCAACCTTTGCCAATTCAAAGTGCCACTCATATCTGGTGTCACAATAGCGTGCATTTAAAAACCCCAAAACTTTTTTCACTGTTATAGATTGAATAGCAGTTAGTTGTCTCAAAGCGGGTGTGTCAGCCCTACAGCGTGTACTCTGCCAACCTCTGCCAGTTCACAGTGCCACTCATATCTGGTGTCACAGTAGCTTGCACGCATAGTACCACTAATCAAAAAAAAAATGACAGGCAGAGGCAGGTCACCCCGCAGGGGCCGTCGTGGTGCTGTGATTCCCATTTGCCCTAGAATAATGCCCAGTTTTCAGAGGCCAGGTACCCTGAACTTGAAAAGTTCTGAGGACATAGTTGACTGGCTAACACAGGACACCCAATCTTCTACAGCTTCCGCTCGGAACCATGACGCAACATCCTCCTCCAGCTTAGCTTCGGGCACCTCTCAAGATACCACTCACCCGCCTGCCACCACCACCAAAACTAGCACCACAGCCGCTTCACTTGGTATGTCAGAGGAGTTATTTACACATCCGTTTGAAGAAATGAGTGATGCGCAACCATTATTGACAGAGGATGTAGATAACAGGCATATGTCTCAGTCAGGCAGCATTACACACATGGACGTACGGTGTGATGATGATGATGTTGTACCCGCTGCTGCTTCCTTTGCTGAGTTGTCAGATACAAGTGAAGCGGTTGATGATGACGATGCATCCATGGATGTCACATGGGTGCCCGCTCGTCAAGAAGAAGAACAGGGTGAAAGTTCAGATGGGGAGACAGGGAGGAGGAGGAGACGAGTTGGAAGCAGGGGGAGGTCGTCGCAAGGAGCTAGTGGCACAGTCAGACAGCATGCATCAGCACCCAGGGTCAGCCCGACAGCATGCCAATCAACGCATGCTGTGTCCACCACCAGAATGCCGTCATTGCAGAGCTCAGCAGTGTGGCATTTTTTTGTGTGTCTGCCTTTGACAACAGCGATGCAATTTGCAACCTGTGCCAAAAGAAACTGAGTCGTGGGAAGTCCAACACCCACCTAGGTACAACTGCTTTGCGTAGGCACATGATCGCACATCACAAACACCTATGGGATCAACACATGAGTACAAGCAGCACACAAACTCAAAGCCGCCATCCTCCTCCTGGTCCAGCATCTTCAGCCACATCAACCACTGCTGTCCTCCTTGCCCCCTCTCAACCATCCGCCACTCCATCTCTCGCCTTGAGCAGTTCCTGCTCATCTGCCCACAGTCAGGTGTCTGTCAAGGACATGTTTGAGAGTAAGAAGCCAATGTCAGAAAGTCACCCCTTTGCCCGGCGTCTGACAGCTGGCTTGTCTGTACTATTAGCCCGCCAGCTTTTACCATACAAGCTGGTGGAGTCTGAGGCGTTCAAAACATTTGTAGCTATTGGAACACGCAGTGGAAGGTACCCAGAAGAAATTTCTTTTCACAAAAGGCAATCCCCAACCTGTACTCGATTGTGCAAAAGGAAGTAATGGCATGTCTGGCACACAGTGTTGGGGCAAGGGTCCATCTGACCACTGATACCTGGTCTGCAAAGCATGGTCAGGGCAGGTATATCACCTACACTGCGCATTGGGCAAACCTGCTGGCGGCTGCCAAGCATGGAATGCGTGGCTCTGCAGAGGAGTTGGTGACACCGCCACGACTTGCAGGCAGGCCTGCTGCCACCTCCTCTAGTCCTCCTACTCCATCCTCTTCCATAACCTCCTCGGCTGAGTCCTCTTCTGCTGCTGCGTCTTGCTCCACATCAACGGCACCCCCCCAGCTCCCCAGATACTATTCCACATCCCGGATACGGCAATGTCACGCCGTCTTGGGTTTGACTTGCTTGAAAGCAGAGAGTCACACCGGACAAGCACTCCTGTCCGCCCTGAACGCACAGGTGGAAAAGTGGCTGGTGTGCAGGCTTGAGCTATCCCAATTTGCGATAGAACTTCTGGCCTGCCCCGCTTCAAGTGTCCTGTCAGAAAGGACCTTCAGTGCAGCAGGAGGTATTGTCACTGAGAAGAGAAGTCACCTAGGTCAAAAAAGTCTAGATTACCTCACCTTTATTAAGATGAATGAGGGATAGATCCCGATGGGAATGACAGTGGGCGATACATTAGACTAAAAAAGGCCTGATGAGATGAGCTGCCTTGGGCTAAAAATGGTCCACACGCTGCTGTATTTTAGCTCTGAATGCCGGTTGACTTGCGTGACTTATCCGCCACCAACTAGGGTTTAAGCCGCAATGTTTTAGGGCAGTGCTCCCCAACCTTTTTATCGCCACGGACTGGTAAATGTTTGATAATTTTTCCGTGGCCCGCTTGTTTTGATTTAATAATTTTAATTTAATTGTATTTAAACATGCCTTCAAAATAAAATACAGCTACACCAAAAAATGAATATAAAGTGATTTATTTTATTTAACTCACTAGAATGCCAAATCAATGAGAACCCTGAGCTTGTTTCTTCGCAATGAGACGGCTCCATCTGGGGGTAATAGAAGACAATGACACCCAAAGTGTGTTGCTTATGTCCAGTTTATTCCGCTGTTATGTTTCAGTTGCTGTCACTGCAGAAAACCCCGCTTCACACAGATAGGTTGTCGTAAATGGCAATAGGGATTTAAGTGCTGTGGTGGCAATCTCAGGGTATTCCGTCATGTCTTTAATCCAGAACACCGGCAGAGTTGTTGTCTCGAACATAGTTTTAAGGCCACCGTCATTTGCAATCTCCAGCAGTTGTTGTTCTTCTTGCATTGACATGCTAGATTCGCCTGATTTGTTGGCAAATGGGTCGCGGATCCATTCCTTACCAGTTCGTGGGTCTTTTGTGGTTGGGAAGTAGCGCTCAAACTCTTTTAAAAGCAAAGACAGGTGATCGTGCACCAACTGGCAGAATGAATGTTCAAGCTCAGTCTCGCCTAAAATCCCCGCTAATGTCTGAAACATGTCCAAAATGCCTCTGTTCATGCGCCGTCCCCACAACTCCAGTTTGGCTTTAAATGCAGCTACTTTGTCTGACAACTTGAAAACAGTTGTCATTTTCCCCTGAAGGCCCAGATTGAGTTCGTCCAATGGCGTGGGGTTTGCCTTACGGCCAGTCAGGAAGCGGGAGGACCCAGGAGGAGGATCAGTGTATCAATAGGGAATTTTCATTCGCTATTGTTACACAATGGGCGGGCTCGGGAGGGCGCAATGCTCTGCGCCTCGGCCGCCACAGTGAAATTAAAGTTCCTCGGGCGGCCCGGTACCGTTTGATCCACGTACCGGTCCGTGGCCCGGGGGTTGGGGAACACTGTTTTAGGGCACTTTCTGCCTGGGAAACAAACATCAATTCTTCTGGCCGCTGCTACAGCAGCGGCTGCAACAATACCTAATTTTTCAGGCATGTGTACATGCCTAATTTTTCGGGCCTCTGGTGCTGCACTGTGGTTTCAAAAACCAAACCAAAAAAAAGGCACATAACAGGGATTAAACTGATAAGAGTAATACTACTTAACACACCTTATAATAACGCAGAGAGAGGCAACGCAGAGACAGGAGTCTGAAGAAGAGGAGTCAGAGGAGGAAGGTGGCTTTGAGGAGGTGGAAGACCAAACACAGCAGGCGTCCCAGGGGGCTTGTTGTCACCTTTCAGGGACCCTTGGTGTTGTACGTGGCTGGGTGGAGGAAGAGACCTTCAATGACATCAGTGAGGACAAGGAACGGGACATGGCTAGCTTGGTATCCAACCTTGTGCAAATGGGGAGTTTGCGGTTGTGCAAATGGGGAGTTTGCGGTTGTGCAAATGGACTGTTTGCGGTTGTTTGCGGTGCGTTAAACGAGCAGTTTGGTCTGTCACTGTGAAGCGGGCTGTGGCAAAACCGACCTCGCCACGTGTCCTTGGAGGGGGCTGCTTGCCCGCCTCTTGCCTTTGGACTATGGCCCTGCAGGTTAAACTGTTTATTTTCCCTGCAGAAAGGCTTATTCGTGTGATCTGAGTGCCATTCATCTAATAATGTGCAGTCAGATCCAAGCTATCTGGGGATATGTAGAAATGTGTGTTTTATGTACTATATGTGTCAGTATGTAATTTTATGTATTTTACTGTCTTTTTGTCTGCCATGTGGGTAATGGAGTTTGGCTCTGTCTTTGGAGATAATTAGATTCCTTCTCCAATTATCTCCAGGGCAGAAGGGAGGAAGCAAGGATGCATTGTGGGGATGTTTTACTTTTACTGTTTGAGCCAGGGGGAACAAAAGATACTTTTACTAACTTTTGAACCCCTGGTCTGATTCATGCCATTTTTGAATATGTTGTTCCCCTGAATGGATTGATTGTGAATATGTGTTTTTATGCGAATGTGATGTATATTTTGGGAGTTATGAATGTTGTGTAAAAACTGTATTTTCCCTACCTATGATAATTGTATTTCCCTGTGTGTACAGATAATTAGTTTACAGGTAGAGGGGAGGGCTATGTGTGGGATGTAACTATTGTGTGATTGGTTAATGTACGTTACTGTGTGTGTCCCTCCCCTTCATGGGAGCACCTAATAAAAGGGCTGCAAGCTAGCAGCCAGAGAGTTCTATTTTTACCCTCAACTTGAGTCCTGTCTCTTATTGGGGGAATCTGCTACAAGGGATTGCTATGCTAGGCATATTCCCTTACTATAATCACTGAGCTCTTGTAAGAGCTTGTTCCTGCTTCGTTCTGAAGGGAGATAGCTGCAGCCTGCGGTGCTTATGGTGTCTGGTGGAGTGCTTGGAGTCCTCTGGAAGCGCTAGGAGCATCTTTCAATGGAGGTACCCAGTCGGGGTGCCAGGTGATCCGTTACACGGGCACTACCTGATCGATACAACATCATACAGTAGGTCCCCCCCCTCATTATTTTTATGGCCCCCACCCACCGCTCACGGGTGGGGGCAGGCAGGAGGACAGTAGGTCCCCCCCATTGAGATTTATGGCCCCCACCCACCGTGCAGGGGTAGGGGCCTGGGGGGAGGACAGTAGGTCCCCCCTTATCCTTATTTACTGAATATTCCCCTGTATAACAATAAATGGCTCTGATGTCTGAACATTTTCAAATATTTTCAAATATTTAGTGAATATTCCCTATTCTGCTCTGTGTCAGTGTGTATCAGGGTTCCTTAGGATAGGTGTCAATCCATATCTGCCAAGTGACCCTATGTAGGGGGAACATTCCCTATTCTGCTCTGTGTCAGTGTGTATCAGGGATCCTGAAGATAGGTGTCAATCCATATCTGCCAAGTGACCCTAGGTAGGGGGAACAGTCCCTATTCTGCTCTGTGTCAGTGTGTATCAGGGATCCTGAGAATAGGTGTCAATCCATACCTGCCAAGTGACCCTATGTAGGGGGAACAGTCTCTATTCTGCTCTGTGTCAGTGTGTATCATGGTCTCTGAGAACAGGTGTCAATCCATATCTGCCAAGTGACCCTATGTAGGGGGAACAGTCCCTATTCTGCTCTGTGTCAGTGTGTATCAGGGATCCTGAGGATAGGTGTCAATCCATATCTGCCAAGTGACCCTATGTAGGGGAACAGTCCCTATTCTGCTCTGTGTCATTGTTTTTCAGGGATCCTGAGGATAGCTGTCAATCCATATCTGCCAAGTGACCCTATGTAGGGGGAACAGTCCCTATTCTGCTCTGTGTCAGTGTGTATCAGGGATCCTGAGGATAGGTGTCAATCCATATCTGCCAAGTGACCCTATGTAGGGGGAATAGTCCCTATTCTGCTCTGTGTCAGTGTTTATCAGGGATCCTTAGGATAGGTGTCAATCCATATCTGCCAAGTCACGCTATGTAGGGGGAACAGTCCCTATTCTGCTCTGTGTCAGTGTGTATCAGGGTCTCTGAGGACAGGTGTCAATCCATATGTCAAGGTGTCAATATGTCATCTGTCAGGTGTCAATCCATATCCATTGTGATTTAGGAATGTTAGGTGATTTATGCCCTTTATGGATTAAGACCAGACTCTGCATCAACTGTGTAATTTTCCATGGGAGTTTTGCCATGGATCCCCCTCCGGCATGCCACAGTCCAGGTGTTAGTCCCCTTGAAACAACTTTTCCATCACTATTGTGGCCAGAAAGAGTCCCTGTGTGTTTTAAAATTCGCCTGCCCATTGAAGTCTAAGGCGGTTCGCCCGGTTCGCCGGTTCGCAAACATTTGCAGAAGTTCGCGTTCGCGAACCGAAAATTTTGTGTTCGCGACATCACTAATAACTATCAGTATGCCATTAAATATAATGATGTGAGCAATGATGATTATAAATTTTTAAATGACATTTATTTTCATGTAACATTTGAATAAGAATTTCCTTTTGATAATTTTAAAATGTATACAATTATTACAATTTGCATATGCGAGTTAAATATTAGCAATTTCAGGTTTTTTTAAATCTATGATTCAGACATAAAACTACAACTTTAATAACTTAACTAAATACAGTTTTTGGTATCAATAATAACTAGCATTTTGATTGCACATTCCTGTCCTAATGTGTTTTACACCCCACCTCCTATAGAATGTAAGCTCGATTGAGCAGGGTCCTCTTCAACCTATTGTTCCTGTAAGTTTATTTGTAATTGTCCTATTTATAGTTAAATCCCCTTTCATAATATTGTAAAGTGCTACGGAATCTGTTGGCGCTATATAAATGGCAATAATAAATAATAATAATAATAAATAGCATTATACTGTAACTGTATGTAGTCAGACAGTTTTTTTTTTTTTCCAGAAGTCTTCCATATTTTATGTCTCCACTAGGAATCTTCACATTTTTGAACCTTTTTGTCAATACATTACCTTGCTTTCCTGTAACTACATTTTTTTGTCTGCCAGTAATAATCCAAGGTTGTACTTTCAATGATAGAATAGACAACTTTGCATATTGAATCTCCTGGTCTCCTTGAAAATGTTCAGACATCAGAGCCATTTATTTATATTGTCAAGGCAAGGTCCTCAATGAAAGCATATTCATCTTTAGCTGATGTTGAACTGCAAAAATAGTATTTTTCCATTTTCTTTGAATCAAGTTTTGCTTGGGTATTGTACATGGAATATAATTTAAAATACTGGCTATTTTTGATTTGAGAACTTATCTAATTCTTACCACCTGTGCTGTAATAATTTAAAATGCAATTGTGACATATATATATATATATATATATATATATATATATATATATATATAATATATATTGTAGATTGGATTAGTCGTATTAGTCCAGTAGATTGCCGTATTAGTCTAGTAGATTTGACTAGCTGCATTAGTCCAGTAGACAAGATTTAAAAATACCAGAGCAATATGCAATGATACCTTTTTATTGAATTAAAATAATACTTAAAACTCAAGCTTTCAAGAGTTGTCCTCTTTTCCTCATGCTTAAGCAATACTGATCAATATGATAGAGTTTAACTCTTAAAACAACTGATGTTCTCAAATAACATCAGTTGTTTTTACAAGAACCAAGTTTAGTTAATCCATGCTTAGTGCTTACCTTGGTGCAGTAACCAGCTGCCGTTATTTCAAACAAGGAGAAGCACATTCTTAAGAATTTTTTACACTTTTCACTGCTTTATTAAGTCACTTAGCAGACAGTCACAGCATATCAACAATTCAATCTCAACAGGAGACTTGTCTCAAGACATTGTGTTGAACACTGAACAAATGTAAGCACCTTCCCAGATATCCATAGAGGCTGTCCATGAAAAGATGGCAGACAGGGCTAGCAGGGTGAAGAGACACAGCGTGGCTGAATTAAGAAGAGGCACACAGAAGGCTGAGGGGACAAAGAGGTGCACAGTAGGGCCGTGGGTATAAAGAGACACACAGAGGGGCTGGGGAGAGGAAAACAATGCACAGGGGGACTGGGGGAGAGAAAGAGACCCACTAAGGTGCTGGGGCGGGGGGGGGTTAAAGAAGCATACAGAAGGGGTGAGTAAGATGAATAAGGGAAACAAAAGAGTTGGAGAAATAGACACAAAAAGTTGGCAATTTAAAAAAAAATATGGAAGGGGGCACAAGAAACTGGTCTTGACTACGGTGCAAAGTAGTCTTGCTCCAGCCACGAAGACAGATCCCAAGTAGACAGTACACCAGACATATATAATAAGGAATTAAGAAATCTAGACATATATCTCCTGTACATTTTTAGTTTTCTTCTTGAGTGCAGGAGGTGTTATCTAGATATCTTAATTCCTTTTTGTGGTCTGTAGAACAAGTAACATAGTGTTGAACAGGAATACATTGGCCACTGTGGAAATGTAAAAACATGGTACCACTGGATACTTTGCTGCAAGTGACATAGTCACTACATTTTATTTAAAATATCCATTCTTGATGTATACATAGGGTATATTGTAACATTGTACAGAATCACTTCATACCATTAGATTTTTTTAGATTCCTATTTGTTCTGTAACTTACAAAGTGATGTTCCAGAAATACTGTGGGTAAACTTTTAGCATATTGTAATAATCCCCAATATATATTCATGAATGTCCTTATATTTGGTCTCCTATGGTGACATGTTAGAGGCAGAAACATCATCTTTTGTTGTGAGTTCTCAACTTGTTATTCTTTTGTGTTACTATAGACAGGGCCGTCTTTAATAACGAATGGACCCTGGGCAAGTGTTTACTTGGGCCCCCTGTGCCCTGCCGCTCTCGCCCCTCACTCCCTGGTATGCAATCACGGCATCCATCCCAACGCAGTGGCGGTACTAAAGTAGAATGAATTTTATTGGGACCCCCAATTGCAAGGTTGGACTAAAGGTAGAACCCCATCTGTCGTGCAACTCCAACAATGCTTTGACAGCTGGGACTCTACCAATTTCCCATGCTTGCAGGGTTGTATTTAGCACTGAGCCATGTTAGTATGTTTGAATGTAAGCATGTGTTTGTATGGAGTATGTTTGTGTGAATGTGTTTGTATGTGGTACTGGAGTTTGAATGCAAGTGTGCATTTATGTGTAGTGTTTGTTTTTGAATGTAGGAGTGTGCTTGTATGTAGTGTTGACGTTTCAATGCAGGAGTGTGTTTTATATGTAGTGTTGAAGTTTGAATGGAGGGGTGTATTTGTATTTAAAGTTGCGGCTCAGATGCACAGGTACACACTCTGACGCACAAGCAGATACACAGATACATACACTGACTACATACAGATAAACAGGCACATACACTGACAGACACACTGACACAGGTACATATATTGACACACACACAGACACATACACTGGTAGACGTACTGACAGACATACTGACACAGGCACATATACAGACATACTGACACACAGACACATATACCGACATACTGACACACACACACACAGACACATACACTGATCAACATACTGACACACATACACTGACAGAAATACTGACACCCACACACTGACAGATATACTGACACCCACATACACTGAGAAATACTGACACACACACACAGGCACATACACTGACAAACACAGACTGATATACTGACACACACACACACAGACATACTGGCACACAGACAGATATACTGACACATGCATACACATGCACTTACAGACATACTGACGCACTGACAGACATACTGACACATACACATACTGACACACACAGATATATACACACATATATACTGACACACAGACAGACAGACATACTGACACACACACACAGACATACTGACACACACACACAGACATACTGACACACACACAGACATGCTGACACACACACACTACTACACACACACACACACAACACACAAACACACACACTAACACATAAACACACACATACACTAACACACACATACACACTAACACACACAAAAACACTAACACACACAACACACACATAACACACACAAACACTAACACACACATACACACACACACATAACACTACACACACACACACACACACACACTAACACACATACACTAACACACACTAACACACAAACACACACATACACACAAACACACATTTTTTAAATGTAATCCCCCAGCCTCCTTACCTTTTGGAGTGCTGGGGGATTCCCAGTGGTGCTGCTGGGCTCCTGGTGGCGGTCGGGAGGCGAGGGCACTCACTGCTTCCTCTTCAGCTCCCTTGCGCGCCGCGTAGGGATGCCGGTGCCGGAAGATGGCGTCTCTTCCGGCTCCGGCATCAGCGGTGCGCGAGGGAGCTGAAGAGGAAGAAGCAATGCGCGCCCGCCTTCCTGCCACCGGGTCAGCGGGGCCCACGGGGCAGGTGCCTCGGGCCCCCCAAGAGAAACTGGGCCCGGGGCAGCTGCCCCGTTTGCCCCGCGTTAAAGACGGCCCTGACTATAGACCATAATTTAGCCACTCTTCTTTTGGCTGACTCCAGGATTTGTAGATAATATCCTCATTCAAGAAATCTACTCATCACATCTTGTATTGTATTTCCATGGTGGTTCGATCACTATAATATCTCATAACTCTCATGAATTTTTATATGGGTAGAGAGTCTTTATGTTGTTGAGGCTGAAAACTAAAAGCAAGTAGCAATGTATTCCAATCTGTCTATTTATGATGTAATGTATACCAAATCTTGTTTTGTGTTTTAAAGACTGTGACAAATACCACGTGAGCCATACTAAAACTACCACAAAAGACTATATCACTCTCCTGACTCCCTGCCCCCTCCACTCTGTGGTGGATACCACTTGAGCCAAAGTAATACTTCCACAAAAGACTATATCACTCCCCTGGTTCCTGGTTCTCCCTCGATATAACCTAGCTAAGCGCCCCACTCTACCAGTCCACAAATCATTACAGAGAGCCAGAGTATATCAACACCTTCAGCAGGACTTGTCTTTGATTCCTCAGGAACTCTGGCCTGACCGCGAGAACCACCCGGCCCTGTCATATTGCTTCCCAGTTTTCATCTCTTTCCCAATGGACTGGGAGAGCTTTTTAGAGGAAAGTTACAATTCATCAAGGTGGACAATCAGTACCTATAAGCCAGGGTGAGCTCCCTTGATTTAACCCACCATAGGCTCTGGTAAATGACTGTCCATATGCAGCAAATGCCTGGAACTGATTTTGGCTAGAACTTGTGTAATTATCAGTCAGAACTTTTTACATGTGGCAATTCCCAAATTCTCCATGGATCTTGGTGCTACTTTCACACAATGGGCACTCGGATCAGACATATCCAGAGATGTATAATGTGTATGGATTTGGGAACGATTCAGTAATGTTTTGGGGAAATACTTTTCTCCCTTAAGCCATTTATATTGAATTGTTATATCAATATAGATACTTTTTAATCTCTCTAGAAGATCATGTAATTTTACTCATTTTTTTTTTCTTTTGACACTTTCAATGTCAATTCTAAACACCATCCCTTAATAGGATCTCATAATTTGGAATCCCACAATGATGGCAATCTAATTTCATCTGACACTGAAGGAGTGAATTTCATCTGGCACTGGAGGAGTTCATTTTTTTTCCTTACTTTATCCATTCAAGCCAATTGAAAAAAGAACCACCCCCTCTGATGTGATTTGAGGTTAACACTGACATCACTAATGGGGCGGGCTCTCATGACCATACAACATAGTGGCCAGTTCAGTCTCACTCCAACTCTTGAGAAAGGCGCAAGTAAGCGCCGAAACGCACGTTGAGTTAGAGACCACACTTGTGGATCTTACTTTCTAGGATCTCTTTTGATGTCTTGACAAATCTAATATTTGTTCATAGGTAGATCTCTATACCAGAGTTTTGCAGCCTAGTCAGTTAGAATGGGGTTGCCTTGAAGCAACAAGCAGATTAGTATCAGGCTTTACTCGTAGTATCGTGTATTTGTACCAACATATTTTCAGATTTAACTCCAGCTACAATGATTGATGGTAGTCTCTCTGCTTTTTTTTTTAGCTTAGAAGGATTAGACAGTCTGCTCTCCTTATAGATAGCACTTTCATGGGATTTCTCTTGCTTGGAATCCATAATAGCACAGCGATAAGGGGAATTTGCCTATATTTATCATACTTTTATCATCTTTCAATTTTTGCTGTTATATCTAACTAAGTGCTACATCACCCAAGGCTCTCTATATTAGCATAGTAGAGTTCTGTCAGGATCTGCAATTCTTCTAAACAGCTACCTAGCACACCTCATGATAGGTTAAGATATACTATTTGCAAGCGTCAAAATTAGTGTCAAAATTTGGGATATGTTGCATTTCACTTACCCCATATATCTGTCATACCTAGTATTAGAGATTAAATTTATTCACACTGCTGTTGTGTAGCCTTGGAATATAATTGCTTGTCCTACCTCCTATACTATTATAATCACTCTCTGTGTCCTGGAGCTATACGTAAATAGTGCTATATCAGACCCAAGACTCTATACTAGCAGAGTCCGGTCAGGTTTCACAGCTCTTTATAGCATTTCGTTCAGGATTGGCTGAGATTATCAATAGGGGCTTCTTCTTTCCTTATCGCTAGTGTCCCATTTGAAACTAATTTGGGAATTGCTGTGTTCAACTCGCCGCATATATTGGTTATAGACATTACTAGTGACTCTATCCACCCTCCTGCTTACAAGTGCCCTTTTGAGCAACAAGACTAAGAGATAGATTTCTACATTTTACTTGCTTACTATACCACAAATTAAATTGATATCTCTTATTACACTGCCCTTCATGGATAATCATTCCAATTCACCATCCTAATTAGACACAGCTCAGTACCCTTGATTATTGCAACTCCTTGCAACACTGTATTCGGGCTATTAGTTAGTGTATCTGGATTTCAAGTGTGTGTGTAATCTTGGAATTACCATTGAAGTTCTGACAGTTGCTCCTATTTTAAACAAGTATATTTACTTTACTTTTTTGTTTTTCAGGCACATTTTTTGACACTTTCACTACATTTATTATCTTTTGGTGTGTGATTTCTTTACTCGTATAGGGATTCAATTAAGTTTGTGTTTTTAATCATGACACCTAGCCTAATACCTGTTTAGTTAATTAAAACAAGGGTAGTAGGATTAGTATTGGTCTTTTATTGCAAGTCTAGTCTAATCTTTCTCTGCATCTTGATTTTGGGTTATGCCCTAATTACCCTACAATCAATACAAACTTGGCATCAGATTTCCTCTCGCTAAGTCTGTCTATCTTCGGTGTGTGAAATGAACCTATTATTGCCATTTTAACCTGTGTTTGTCACATTGTGTGTCTATAACAAGGCCAAACATTCAAGGGTGTGTAAACATTTGATCAGGGCCAACTGGGTGATTTCAGATAGCATTATGATTTACAACAAAGGAGCCAAACAACTGTGTAATAATAAATGGATTCATATTAATTATATCCTTCAACAAAAGACATTTTCAAAATCAATGCCAAAATGTCACAATTTCTGCCAGGGTATGCAAACTTTTGAGCACAACTATATGGCACAGAATCTTCCAGGCAGTCAAGTTTTCAAACTCTCTACCACTCATAATTAACCCGCACACAAATAAATAAATAAATAAATACACTTAAAAATGTAGAAATTAACTCTGTGTTCTAATTTATGTGTTGTTCTTCCTCCTGTGTCTTCAACCTTCCAATAAAGGGTAAGCTACTTTAATATGTACTACTTTAAAGTACACTAACAGATAAGCTCTTAATGAGCAAGTTCCGTGGGCTATATAGGTGTACAAAATCGACACAGGTGCCAATTAAGTAACCACACCCTTATTTAACCCCTTAAGGACACTGGACAGAATTTTTCCGTCATTGCAGTCCTCCTATTAAGGACACAGGATGGAAAATTTCTGTCCAATACTAAAATTAAGCCCAGATTGCCACAATCACAGCAATCGTGGGGTTAATGTTCTTGCAGTGTGTCTCTGTGTCTGAGGCACACTGCTGTAGGCAGTTTCACTTTCACAACCTATGTGATCTCTCTGACCAGGAGTGAAACCTGATCTGTCTCCCTGCAGCTCTGTGTGAGCTGTGAAGTGCAGAGAGACAGATCGGTACTGATCTGTCTCTCTCTGTAAAAAAAAAAAGTGTTAGTTAGAAAATCCCACCCCCCTCACCTCTTTCAAATAAAATGTTACCCCTTCCCTGCCTTTTGATTACTGTCTGCAGTGATCAAAATACAGGTAACATTATTTCACTGTTATCTGACTTTTTCTTTTAACCCCTAAGGGTTAACTTATTTTTTTTTTTTTTTTGAATCCTCAGGGGTTACATTTATTTAGTTACTTAAATATTTGTAAAATATGTATTTATTTATTTATTTAGCTAGGTTGGGTAGACGTTAGTGGGGAAATTGGGGTATTTACTGTTAGGCTAGTTAGGGGTTAACAGTAAAAAAAATATTTTTAAAATTGTAAACAAAGTTTTAGAATAGTAATAAAAGTTTTAAACGCTAAAAATTGTTTTTAAAAGTTAAGAAAACTTTTAAAAAGTAAAAAAAAATAAAAAAATGGAAAAATACCATGCTAAGGTTTAAAATATACCTTTTGAAACACCCTGGGTTGTCTTCTTAGGAAATGCTATGCCTCTATGAAGTATTTGGAAAATATAAACTACTAAAAAAATTCCAAAGTGGGGCATGGACCCAGTGTAAAAATTCTAACTTAAATGGCTGTGTCTCAAATGTGCCCCTTCAACATTGTCATATACCTGGTAAAGGTACACATGGGGGTTTTACTGTACTCAGATGACATAGTTGAGCAACATATGATGTATTATACTGTCACAGCACACATAAGGTTTGCACAATATATATTACAAACTCATTGTGTGTGGCAATAAGGCATAAAAAAAGCTTATTACCACTAATCTTGGTACTAGCTAGCGAAAAAATGATTTCACGCTAAGGTTCAAAATATGCCTTTTAAAATACCCTCGGGTGTCAACTTTAAGAAATGGTATGCCTTTGCGGGGTAGTTGGAATAATCAACCTACTAAAAAAAAATTCAAAGTGGGGTATGGACACAGTGTAAAAATTCAAAGTTTGAAAAAATGGCTGTGTTTCAAATGTGCCCCTTCAACTTCTACATATACCTGGCAAAGGTACATATGGGGGTATTGCTGTGCTCAGACGACATAGCTGAGCAACATAGGAAGAATTATAGACCCATAGCACACTCGAGGTTTGCAAAATATATAGTGCAAACTCACTGTGTGTGTTAAAAAGGCAGAAAAAATTCTTATTACCACTACATTTGGTACAAGTTAGCGGAAAACTTATTTCAGGCTAAGGTTCAAAATATGCCTTTTGAATTACCCTGGGATGTCTTCTTTAAAGGACCACTATAGTGCCAGGAAAACATACTCGTTTTCCTGGCACTATAGTGCCCTGAGGGTGCCCCCACCCTCAGGGTACCACTCCCGTGGCGCTGAAGGGGGAGGAAGGGGTTAAAGGCTTACCTTTTTCCATCACCTGGCTTCCTCGGCGCTGGGACTCTCCTCCCTCTTCTGACATCCCTTGCTGAATGTGCATGAGTGGCAAGAGCCACGCACGCATTCAGCCAGTCTCATAGGAAAGCATTCTCAATGTTTTCCTACAGACGCTGGCATCTTCTCACTGTGAAAATCACAGTGAAAAGCGCGGAAGCGCCTATAGCGGCTGTCAATGAGACAGCCACTAGATGCTGGATTAACCCATATGTAAACATAGCAGTTTGGAATATAGTTGGAATATGTAGCCTGTTAAAAGAACTCCAAAGTGGGGTTTGGACACAGCGTAAAAGTTGAAAGTTTGAAAAAAACTGCAATGGCTTTGTCTGTAATGTGCCCCTTCAACATCCACATATATAGCTGGCAAAGGTACATACGGGGGTATTGTTGTACTCAGACAACATAGCTGAGCAACATATGAAGTATTATAAAGCAGTAGCACACATAAGGTTTGCAAAATATACAGTACAAACTCACTGTGTGTGTTTAAAAAGGCAGAAAAATGCTTATTACCACTACACTTGATACAAGCTAGCGGAAAAATGATCCCACACTAAGGTTCAAAATTTGCCTTTTGAAATACCCTTGGGTGTCTTTTTAAGAAATAATATGCCTTTTTGGGTAGTTGGAAAGCCTGCTAAAATATTTTAAAATAGAATACGGACCCATCAAAACCATGTATGAAAATTTACACTTGAAAATCTGAAATTTACAGGTCTTTTTTACAGCACCGTAACTTCACAAAATAGTGTCTAGGTCATACATTGGGCATATTGTTTTTCTCAGAAGAGGTAACTGAGAATACTTAGTGGGGATTTATGACAGTGGCACTTATCAAATGTACAAAGTACCCAGCAAAAATGCAAAATGGACAGCTGCAAGAAAAAGTATGTAAACCCTTTGGAATGATATGGATTTCTGCACAAATTGGTCATACAATGTGATCTGATCATCATCTAATTCACAACAATAGACAATCACAGTCTGCTTAAACTAATAACACACAAAGAATGAAATGTTGCCATGTTTTTAATTGAACACACCATGTAAACATTCACAGTGCAGGTGGAAAAAGTATGTGAACCCCTAGACTAATGACATCTCCAAGAGCTAATTGGAGTGAGATGTCAGCCAACTGGAGTCCAATCAATGAGATGAGATTGGAGGTGTTGGTTACAGCTGCCCTGCCCTATAAAAACACACACCAGTTCTGGGTTTGCTTTTCACAAGAAGCATTGCCTGATGTGAATGATGCCTCGCACAAAAGAGCTCTCAGAAGACCTACAATTAAGAATTGTTGACTTGCATAAAGCTGGAAAGGGTTATAAAAGTATCTCCAAAAGCCTTGCTGTTCATCAGTCCACGGTAAGACAAATTGTCTATAAATGGAGAAAGTTCAGCACTGCTGCTACTCTCCCTAGGAGTGGCCGTCCTGTAAAGATAACTGCAAGAGCACAGCGTAGACTGTTCAATGAGGTGAAGAAGAATCCTAGAGTGTCAGCTAAAGACTTACAAAAGTCACTGGCAAATGCTAACATCCCTGTTAGCGAATCTACAATACGTAAAACACTAAACAAGAATGGATTTCATGGGAGGATACCACAGAGGAAACCACTGCTGTCCAAACAAAACATTGCTGCACATTTTGTAGCGGTACTTACCCTTTCCAGGGGCCGGCCGGGGTCCTCTGTTCGAGCCGCGCGCGGTCCTGCTGCTGCACGAGCCGCGCGCGGCTCAGCCGACCGCTGTAACTAGTAGCGGTCACGTGTTCTACCTACTCTAAGAGCGCGCCGCGGGTATCGGGCGCGCTCTTAAAGGGACAGTGGGTGCCTAAATTGGAAAAGGCATCCCATTGGTCCCTGTCATGCCACACTCCCCATACACTTACCTTTTGGGGGCGTGGATGTGACAGGGACCAATCAAATTAGATGTTTAGGTATTTATACTCACCTTCTTTCTTTTGTTCCTTGCCCTATCGTGGTTTCTGTATCAGTTCCCTTTAGCGCTTGTTGTGTTCAGTTGTGTTTCTCCGTATTGACCTTGGCTTTGTTTCTGACTACGTTTTCTCTTTATCCTTATCTGTTCTGGTTGTCGGCTTGTTGTTTACTGTGTACCAGACCCCGGCTTGTCCTAGTTTACGCTGTCTCTCTGTGCCCTTGATTTCGGATTGTTCCTGACTCTGTCTCCTCTCATATACGTCGAGTCCGGCCATTCTAAGGTCCGGTAGACGTAGCTCTCCTCTGTGTTGTCTTTTGTTTAGCTGAATCCTGCGTGTTGGGGTATATTCTCGTTACACATTTACAGTTTGCACAAGAGCACCTGGATGTTCCACAGCAGTACTGGCAAAATATTCTGTGGACAGATGAAACCAAAGTTGGGTTGTTTGGAAGAAACACACACTATGTGTGGCGAAAAAAAGGCACAGCACACCAACATCAAAACCTCATCCCAACTGTGAAGTATGGTGGTGGGGGCATCATGGTTTGGGGCTGCTTTGCTGCATCAGGGCCTGGACAGATTGCTGTCATCGAAGGAAAAATGAATTCCCAAGTTTATCAAGACATTTTGCAGGAGAACTTAAGCCTGTCTGTCTACCAGCTGAAGCTCAACAGAAGATGGGTGTTGCAACAGAACAATGACCCAACGCATAGAAGTAAATCAACATCAGAATGGCTTAAACAGAAGAAAATACGCCTTCTGAAGTGGCCCAGTCAGACCCTGACCTCAACCCGATTGAGATGCTGTGGCATGACCTCAAGAAAGCGATTCACACCAGACATCCCAAGAATATTGCTGAACTGAAACAGTTCTGTAAAGAGAAACGGTCAAGAATTATTCCTGACCGTTGTGCATGTCTGATCTGCAACTACAGGAAACGTTTGGTTGAAGTTATTGCTGCCAAAGGAGGTTCAACCAGTTATTAAATCCAAGGGTTCACATACTTTTTCCACCTGCACTGTGAATGTTTACATGGTGTGTTCAATAAAAACATGGCAACATTTCATTCTTTGTGTGTTATTAGTTTAAGCAGACTGTGATTGTCTATTGTTGTGACTTAGATGATGATCAGATCACATTTTATGACCAATTTGTGCAGAAATCCATATCATTCCAAAGGGTTCACATACTTTTTCTTGCAACTGTATGTAAAAAAAAAAAAAAAAAAAAATTCTCACCACTACATTTGAAAAAGAAATTGGTGAAGACATGGTGGCAAGTTAAGGTATAATATATGGCTAATAAGATACCGTGGAGTGTCTGCTTTCTCAAATGGAAGGCCTTTCTGGGATTATTTGAAAAGTCAAATGGCAATAATGCCACAAGATCAGACACAGGACCATATATGAAAATTCCAACTATAGAAACTGAAATAGCATGGTCTCCTATATGGCATTGTAGCTTCACAAAATAGTGACAAAGGCATACAATTGGGGGTTCTGTATAGTTATAGCACACACCAGCTTTACGAAATACGATTTACAAAACCCTTGTTAAATGTGTATATGCCAAAACAGAAAAAAAACATAATTTTACTCAAATATTTAGCAGAGATTGGCAGTGAAATGGCTATGTAAAAAGGGTCAAAATTACCTTAGGTAAATAGCCTGAGATGTCTACCTTATATAAATATATACTTTTGTGTGGCAATTTAGTTTTCCGTGATTATTATTAAACTTCCAAGACAAACATACCAACTTCTAAAATTGTTTCACATTGAAATTTTATTTTAGACCTTGTAGTATGTGACCTGTAACTTTCAAAATAAACTGAAATCCTACACATATTATGTACTCTGTAAATCAAGACAGATAAATTAATTTATTTTGTGACAGATCTTATGTGACAGATTATTTTGAATTACTTTTCCCAAGCTGGACATATTATGCACAGGTTATTGCCAAAACTTGGAGAAAAAAAACAAAACATGTTTTTTTCCCAATTACTTTGCATTTTTTTTTGTAATGAATGAGAATTTATATATATGTCACATCAAATTAAAGCCATCCTGACATCTAAAATACGGTATATAATATGGTTTGGTATAATAAATGAGAGAGATGCAAATTGCAGTTGAACACAAACAGAAAAAATCCTTTAAATTGCTTGTGTCCTTAAGGGTATGTCCAGTTTTTGAAGCTGTGTCCTTAAGGGGTGAAATGAAGATGAAAGTGCACACATAGGAAAACAAAGGTGTTTTTAAACTCTTTAAATACAATTGCAACTTTCACAATATAAATAACAAACCACAATAGCCAGATATTTTATCCAGAACTCAACATAGAAACTGCAAACCTTCAAGCTTTGTAAGTCAGTACTATGGGTCATATAGGTGCACAAAATCAACATGGATGAAAATTAATAAATAACTCACATTACAAACACTGCTGGATGGTGAGTCCAAGTTGCTGTTAAAGGACCACTATAGTGCCAGGAAAACATACTTGTTTTCCTGGCACTATAGGGTCTCTAGTTTGCTGACTGACATAGGTGTGGGAGGAGCGTGGGCAGAGCCTAACCCAGCACCGAGGGACATTGGCGCTGGATTCAGGTAAGTGACTGAAGGGGTTTTAACCTATTCAGCCAAGGGGGGGGGGGGCGAGGGAGGGGACACTGCAGGAACCTAGAGTGCCAGGAAAACGGGTTTGTTTTCCTGGCACTATAAAATTCCTCTAAACAAATGTAAATTGCTAATTCCAATTTGATGATAAGTGGAAGTGTGGCTAGGATTATGTAAACAAAGCAATATAAATTCTGAATGGCAGAGATTTGAGCAGTGACACAGCAGTGGCATTATATATACACAAAAACAATTTATTAAGCTAACGTAGTTTTAGTGCTTAGAGTATCCCTTTAAGACTGGCCCTGGTTACTTATTTCACCAATAACCAGTTGCTAAACAGAACTCTTCTAAAGAACAGGAAATGCCTCCATAACTCTATCGATAGAGTAAAATAATTTCACTCTTTTCATCTAAAACACAAGATAAAAATCAAATGTCATTTTAAAGTTAACTCGAATATTATGTCCTGCAATCATAAATATAGTAATTTAACTGAAATGAAGGACAAATGCATTGGTATACATTATGTTAAAGATGATCAAATATAAAGTTTAATGGTTTGCTATCCATCCAAATATTATTACATTTGTGAAGGTCAACAACTTTTCATTCAACTTTTTAGTTGATATGAATGTCCACTATTATCTGAAATAAAAAGTAAACCATCTGTTTTAAGCTCTAAAATGGCTGTAAATAATTTTCTGTTAAGAACTATAGAAATGTGTATAAATCCTAGAGGACAATTTCATTCTCTCGTCTGGTATTCAGTGTTATCCTCTCAACTTACCACTGGTTAAAACAACCAATATACTGCAAAAATGTTATGAATTGAGGATGGAAATAAAAACCATCAGAAAGCAAAATCTACAAATATTGAGTAAAATTACAACAGTCTGTGGCTCTTGTGATCTATATATCTATATTTTTCCTGTCCATTAAGGACCATTAAACTTGCACTAAATATGCATAGTCTGCATATCTCTCAGTAAATGAATACTTGCATGCTGTAGATGAGACTAGGAATGAGTGACCTTTGCTACAGAACTAAAATAAACATTGTGAGATAAATATTATGAAAAACATTTTGGACCTCTTGATACTCTTTTTTACTATATTATTTAATTGCAATCAAGATTGTTTTTTTAAACTGATTTTTAAATAATGTTTCTCAGGTGAATGAAAATGTATTTGATTTACCACACATATTACAAGAGCAAAGCAAACAACAGACAAGCTATACACACTGGTCAATTACCGTTAAGAGGAACAGAGCCTCTTTGCAATTGGGGCATAGTCCTAATATTTTGTCATCAAACCCTCTGTTTTCACAATCCCTCTGAAGTTTACTTCTACCTTTAGCAATAATTCTAACCTCACTATGACAGAGTGTCAATGGATGGAACTCAGGTTCCAGTAATAGACTGGAATAGTAGAACAAAAGTGAGGTACCAATAAGGACACAGCAAGGGGTCAGTGCATGCAGCAAAGGTCCCTAGGTGAAGACAGTACATGGGATCAAATACTGTATATTTGTATTGTCTCAAACATAATGTAGATGATTGTATTTTATGTATTTTATATATTTTTCAGATGATCTACACTTGTATGTAAATAATAATTATAAAGATTTTAAAATGAAAACATTATTTACTTATGACTATCGATTCGTCAGAAGTTGAGAGGAGTCAGCACTGTAGTAATGAAGAAATTGTTTTACACAAAGGACCTTTATTTCTCCCTTTTGCTTAGTTTATATGGTTTCCTTTAGATTTACCAAACATGTTTTGAAAATAAATTATACATTATTTCAATCGAACGTTTCACATAATAAATGTACTTCCATTTAGCATGTTCCAATTAATATGTTCTATGGTAGCACATTTGAATCATTATAAAAAAAGTTCTAATAGTTGTAATTGTGAGACAGTCTGAATTATGTCGTTATGCAATAACTTGAGATAATTCCATTTACAGTAACAGCAAACCATGCTAAACCTTGGCAGAAAAAAATGATCAATCACATCATTGGTGAATCCCTATACATAATATGATGAATGAGAGCTTGTATATTTATGTCCTATGAATGTAAAATATAGTAAGATTGACAAGCACTGCAATTTGAGATTCTGCTGCCTGTAAGCATCTGTACCCTATGAATTATAAATAGGATTCATGTGTCCAAAGGTAGCAACTAAGGTACAAAGTGCCATCTAAGTAAATGAATTAATGTGAAACAGATGTATTTGAATTAAGGGCTCACAGGTGCTGCCAAAAAGCCAACTGTATAGAATATGGATGTTGGTTAAACATCTGGCATCTGTATTAAATTACTTTAGCACATATTTACTTGAATACAAGGAAAAGTGATTTTCCATTTTATTTAATTACTGAAAATTACCAACTCTTTAAACAGATTTTAGTTTTTCATTCCACATAAAATAACACCACACTTGTATTATAATTCATTGTAATGATGATTCACACAAGGCAGCAATTGTGTTAAAGAAACCCAGCAATGCATTTTTTTTCTGTAAGTGTCCATAGAAAAAAAATATATATAGTCACCAAAATAAATCTACACAATACGGCAAAAATATTATGGAAATAATTTACTAGTTGCCATTATAAGCAAATAGCAAAAATAAAATAAAATAAAAAATGCACTCAGATGTCATATAACTGACATAGCCGTGTACTAGCATTGTTAATGAAATGAATTTCGATATGGAGTGGAAACAAAGGGTTATTAACCATCATCTGAATTGTTGGGCATTCAAATTGAATTCAAAGTGTATTAATTTAAGACCAAATTAACCATTACTCTGGCAACTATTTTTGTACTTCATTTCAAAATTTATTTTGATTTTATGACAATTCTCTTTCTTTGGTGAATTCAGAGTAAATGTAAGGCAATAAGAGCCAAATTAGAAGCACCCTGTATTTGTAGAGATTTTCCTTTTTAGGTGTGACATTTGACAGCATAAACATTGAATCCTGCACTTCTATTTCTCACATATTTTTATTACAAATATATATATATATATATATATATATATATATATATATATAGCCAGGTATTTGACCATATTTATTTTAAAATATTTAAGGTACTTGTGTCAGGCAGCACAGTAATAGCTTAATATGGAAAACAGACAAGTAAGGAGTTTTTATGTTCCCTCTCAAATATAATCATGGATGATTTCACAGATGAAAAAAAAAAAGACTGTATAAACACTGGAAGGGCCAGGAATAAATGAAGTAACCATGGTAGAATATTAATCTTTATGGTGTTAAATTGACCAAACAAGCTAAATAGTGTGTGGTATATACATTTTTTTAATCTAACTGACTATTGCCATTAAAATAGACTGAAATTATTCCCAATGAGTACATATCGGTCAGATGTATATACAGATATTGTAGAAGGGGTCTCTTTTAACTGAAAAAATGTTTATATGTTTCTGGATATAATAATTATATATATATATATATATATATATCATCCAGTGGTACCCTGCACACACACTTTAAAGTATTAGAAAATGCCGGGTGCATAAAAAAGCCATAGCCAAAAATTACAAAAATTATATAGGAAATAAGGCTTGCACTCACGGTCTGTAGTAATGATAACATATTTTTTCTTTATTAGAATATTCTTAAAACATGTCTGTTATCATCGACGTTTCAGCCATCGTTCGTGGCTTTCATCAGGATCAGTTCAGTACAAATACATTTGTACTGAACTGATCCTGATGAAAGCCACGAACGATGGCTGAAACGTCGATGATAACAGACATGTTTTAAGAATATTCTAATAAAGAAGAAATATTTTATCATTACTACAGACCGTGAGTGCAAGCCTTATTTCCTATATAATTTTTATATATATATATATATATATATATATATATATATATATATATATATATATATATATATATATATATATATATATATATATATATAAAAAATATATAAATGAATGCACGTTTTAAGGCCATCCCATATAATCACTGACTAAAAACAGTTCAATACAGAGACATCTTGAGAGTCAACTCTGTAAACAAAAACTATATGGTTTATTTTCTAAACACTCAATTGAAATTATAGGTGCAGGAGGTAAAGGGTATGGGGAGGACAATTCCATCAGAAAATCTATTAGGGGAATGAGAGGAGCAAGATCTCCCTGTCATGATGGTGCAACTTTTAAAACCATGTTTTATTGTTTAAGAAAAATGAGAAAGGGAAAATAATATATTTTCTGCATACCTATTGAAACAATTGCATTTCAACAAGATGATGCATACATATCAGTGGAAAGACCACTATTAAATTATTAATTTTTGGGATACATTTCTTATTTGTATATTTTAATGCATTATTCCATCACTGATGTCCTTCTCTTCAGGAACCATGACTGAATAATTTAATCATGCTGTATTTTACTCTTTCCCTGATAGTACCAGGGAAACCCCAGGTAACATTAGATATTACCCTACTTAGATTCCCTATTTCAGTGGTGGCTATAATTAATGGCCCCAGACTGACAGATGAGCTGCATGCAGCCCTGACAGGCAGCAGTGTATGCAGCTGTTTAAATTGGAATTTAAATCCCCAGAGACAGCAATGTGGTGTGAGCAGGGTAACATACCTGCACACACCTGGGATATCCAGGTGTCATCAATACTTTGGACTCCACTCTTTTAGCTGGAGCCACAACTGGCTAATGATTTGTACACAATGCTAAAAGTCAGTGCTGTATACAGCCACATAAATGTATTGAAAACACCTTGGCTGAGTGTGTTCACTATTCATTCTGTGTATGTAGCTCGCATGAGGGAGACCCACAAGGTATGAAGAGACTCTGAGAGGGTTCCCTCCATGCCCCAATGCCATTTTGATTGGTGCTATGCTTTCCCAGTTGTAAAGCACTAATTACTGTGCAATGTATTTGCATTTTTAGTATGATAAAGATAAATATAGTCCTCTCATCCTGAAAACAGCCAGATGGTGGCAACATACTTATTTTTATTGTTTTATGTTAGCTTTCAATTTGCTAATATCATTACTAATATTATCAGATGGAAACCCTTGGGGTTAGGATTAGTATTATGTTTGGGATAAGAATTAGGTTTATTATTATGTTTATGATTAGTATTACGGTTCAGATTAGGGTTGGATTAGGGTTCAGATTAGGATTAGTAAATCAGCAGGGGAATTTCTCTGCTGATGTCAGCAGAGATAATCCTTCTAACACTATAGGATTTGGGATTAGGCTTTTGTATAGAATTAGGGATAGTTTAGGATTTGGGATAGATTGTTACTTTGCAGAGGTATACATATGTTGTATCATATTGTTGTACGTCAATGTTACTGAGTATAGTTATGATATTTATTACAGTGGCAGACATGAAACTTAAAAAAATAAGCTACAAAATACAATGTATATATAAATCTGTCAGGATACATTCATATGCCCAAAACACAGAATTTAAGTAACAAATAAAGAAAGCCCTAAAACATATTACCAGGCCTTAGGATGGCCGGATTTAACGTATAAAAGGAAAAACACAAGACAGGCTGAGGTCAAGAATACAGATGTTGCATAAATGGTATGTAACCAAAGTTCAAGGAATATAGAAGTCAAAATAGTCAGGAGCCAAGCCAAAGGTCAAGGGATTCAGAGATCAGAATAGTCAGTAAGAAAGCCAAGGTCAAAATATACCAGAAACGCGCTCTCAGATTACCAGAATGGAAACCACAACAGGGCACAGAGAAATGGACAGACAAGCTTTAAATAGTCTAAGGTGCTTCTTGATTGGCTGCAGGGAAGCATGTGACAGTGAACGTGTGTGTGTGATGTTACACACACGTTCCAAATGGTTAGGCACTAGAAGGGTTAATTATGAACCTTAAAAGGTTCTAACTTGCAGCGGCCGGTGTCTCTAATGTTTACGGACCTGGCCGCTGTGTAAGGGGAGGAGTGTCTGTTAGTGAGGCCAGGGGGGCGTCTCAGGAGGAGGTGACTGATAGGCGGCATTCCCATTGCCATGTGGGAATGTCGCCTCAACAGGATGCCCCCGCTGGGTCCCAGTCCACTCTCGGACATGAGTGGACCCGGCGGGCCTTGCGATGGCGGAAAGCTGCCGCAATGATATGCGCCAGCCTAGATCAATACTGCTGTCTGGCAGCAGCGGACCCGGTGGGCGGCGTGACAACCACAAACTTTTAAAAAATGGTGTTAAAATGGTACCGCAATGGCAAGCAATGTTGTGGACCTTTATCACACCACGGTTGACAAAAGCTTAATAAAAGTCATGGTTTGTGACCGAAACATTGCTTTGTGAAGCCCTGTGAAATGCTGCATTATACGGCTGTCTATTTTTAAAAGTTGAGTTCCTGGACTCTTTTCATTTGGATATGAAAATGAGACAAAGTCCTATCAAATCAATTTATCAAAAGTCTAACTGAAATTGTCAGGTATCTTATATGACACTGTAGCTTCACATAAATGTGGCAAAGCCATTTGTTGAGAATATTTCTGTACTCAGAAGATGTAGGTGAAGACAATAGAGGGATTTTTACAGGAGTATCACACATCAGGGTTACAAAATACAACTTAAAAAACTTATTATATGTATTTAAGTTAAACATCTGAAAAAAAAAACTTTTTGTAAATCAGGACCAATAATTTATTTTCAATTACTTTTCTTGTGCACTTCTTATGCACTAATTATTCACACATTTATTATTGTAATTTTCATTTTATTGCATTCATTTTTGTACTTATAAAATGAGGCTATTTAGATTTGTATATGTCATATCAATCAAAGCCCATTTTTGTTCTTTACAAATTGGTGTATAATATGTTTGTGCAATAGATGGAAATTGCCATTTAACCCACACAAGTACAAACCAAGGAAACTGAAGTGGTTTTCTTTAAGAGGTTAAATGGTGAGGTCAGTCTGCTTAAATAGGCCTAAATTCCATGTTACAAATGGCCTCATCAGTGATAGTGTAACATTTTGCAAACAGAAAACTTTAGCACCTAAGGAGCACATATTTAATTTGAAAGACAGTTCCCCCAGATTTTCTTTTTTTCCTATGTCAACAATTAAAGTGAACGGATAACTGAATAGTAATTCCTGGGGCATTAAACTCACCATGGATCATAGTGCTACACAGGTCCACTTTTTGGACTTGGAAATATACATCAGAGATGGACAGATATGCACTCGCACATTTTTTAAGTCTGTTGATATTTTTTTGGGATAGCTGTCATTACGGTCCATGGCTGAGAAATATCCCAAGGGACAACTTATGAGAGTAAGAAGGAATTGCTCCCATTTGGAAGAGTTCACACAACAGGCAGAAAAACTTATGGGGGACTTTAAAGAAAAAAATTATTCTGAAAGTATAATGAAAAAAGCAAATGAAGAAGTGCACCATATGAATAGGTCAGAACTAAAGGGTAAGCAGAAAGAGGAGAACACGAATAACAACAAAGAAAGTACTTAATATGTGCCATTAATTTTTGACTATTCAGGCAATGAAAAAGCCTTAAGAAAGATTCTAAACAAGTATTGGTTCATCCTATCTGAAGATCCCCAACTGCAATGTATCATTGGAACAAAACCACGTATTATTTATAGAGGTGTTTCAACTATTAAATTAAAATTAGTGAAAAGTAGCTTTAATACAGTAGGTGGGAAGAGAGAATCATTTCTTAAACAATGATGAGGGCTTCTTTAAATGTGGCTATTGTCTGGCATGCAGGAGTACAGGAACTCATAAAGAAACACTAAATAATTGTATAGGTGGTAATAAAAAAGGAAAAGAATATAAAATAAAACACCTAATCACTTGCCATACAGAAAATTGTATTTACTTATTAACATGCCCCTCTAATCTTCAGTATGTGGGCAAGACAACTAGACAAGTACATATAAGAGTGGAAGAGCATATACGGAATATCAGAAAGGGCTTTAAAGAGCATCCACTGTCCTCACATTTCCTTAAAGAACATCAAGGAGATCCCAAACTATTGTCCTTTTTAGGGATCGGAAAAATAAAAAAAAGATTGGAGAGGTGGGGATTTTAATAAATTGCTAGCACAACAAGAAATGAGGTAGATTTTCAAATTTAAAACTTTATACCCCACCGGATTAAATAGCGACTTAACTGACTTATGCCACTTTTTATGATTTACCCCTTTAAGAAAAAGACTTTATATGGAGTCTTCCTTTAAGCAACCTTTAGAAAATTAGGGATTTGGTGATTGGTATGGTCTGTCCTTCTGAATATATTTGCTTATTGGCTTATGAATTGAGTAAGCATAACATTCTATATTAAGGTTTTTTACCCTATTTTGTGGTTGCATAAAACCATCGGCTGGTTATAAGATTATTTATTGAATAGATTCAGATTTTGCATCAATCTTCAACATATTATATGATTTAGGGATGTTATATTTGGACATGCCCAATAGAGATTTGCATCTTCATTTTACATAGTTACATAGCTGAAAAAAGACTTGCGTCCATCAATTTCAACCTTCCTCACATTTGTTTTTTGCTGTTGATCCAAAAGAAGGCAAAAAACCCAGTGTAGCAGATGGCACCAGGCGACCCTACAAGAAATACTGTATAAAGCTGCATACGTGTATCTGCTGTAATTTCTGTGTATTTTAAAAGAATTGTATTCCTCTGATTGTTCGGTAGTTTCATTCCCTTAGTTTATTCGAATGAAACTACCGAACAACCAGACCTCCCTGTGTGAAGTGTGTCCTCAATTACCCGTTGCAACATTGTTGCGAACGGGTAATTGAACAGTAAGTAGCCGTCCTTTGTTCTCGGGGGTGGCCGCCATTCGACAAACGAACACGTGGCGGCGGCCATTTTAAAACTCCCGAACAGCGGTGTTTTGCCGTCGAGTGTCTGGAACTAAAATCGGACACTCGAGTAGGCGAACACCGCTGAGACCTCCACAGCCCTGGTCCGTTCGGTTCCAAACTACCGAACGGCCCCTCGTTCGGTAAATAGAGAATACCGAACGAGGGGATTCAGGCGAACCCTCCCTAGCCTCTATAGCTAGAGGCTTTCGTGTATTTTATTCCCTTATGCCAGGACCGACCGCAAGGCCCATTCCCATGGAACCGAATTCGGCTATCTCTGTTCGTGCGGTCGGTCATTTTATTCCCTCCATACTTTTCCCGAACCCCTGGTCCGATCTGGGTGATTTTTGGATATGTTGTTCACCCAGATCAGGGCTATCAGGGGGTGTAGGATTTAAAGGGGTACCCCTACGTTTAGGGGTACATCCAGAAACGGGGGGAATTGGTGTGCTGGATAAGGGGATTATGATGCTGGCTGAGGGGAGGGGATGTGTGGGAGGTTACCAGGACAGGATTGGCTACTGTAATAATTACTGTAAATCCCTCCCTTGCATGGGAGCATGCTTTATAAGGAGACTGTGATTAAAGGCTTGTCAGTTATGCTCCTGAAACTGTGTGTCGTCCAGTTATTGGGATTGCTGTTGGGATATTGCTGTATTTTACCTGCTGGAAACCCTGCCTTTGGATTTACTATCTACTTGTTCCTGAGTCTCACTTGGATTATAAGCGGAGATAACCTGGGTAATATTGCATCTCCGCTACACCCAGTTTAAAGCACAATTTTGCAACAAGCTAGGAAAAATTCCTTCTTGACCTCAGAATGGCAGTCAGATTTATCCTTGGATCAAGCAGTTATTACCCTACATAGAAAGATTATATCCTTGAATATTCTGTTTTTGCAAGTATGCATCTTGTAGCTTTTTGAACATCTGTATGGACTCTGATAAAACCACTTCTTCAGGCAGAGAATTCCACATCCTTATTGTTCTTACAGTAAAAAAACCTTTCCTCTGCCTTAGACGAAATCTTACTTCCAGTCTAAACGCATGACCTCCTGTCCTATGTAAAGTCCGGTTTGTGAATAGATTTCCACACAATGGTTTATATTGGCCCCGCATATATTTGTATAATGTTATCATATCCCCTCTCAGGCGACGTTTTTGTAAACTAAATAGGTTTAAATTTGTTAACCTTTCTTACATTGTCTTTTTGAGGGGCGGGGCTTTGAATATAAATGGACAGCAAGCAGCATGAAGAGGACGTCTGAGGAAGCCCAGGTCACATGGGTGAAACACGTTACAGCATAAGGGGGCGGAGCCAGGACCAGGAACAAGGAAGTGACAGCAGCAATTGACTTTTAAACAAGCACTTTTCGTTGGAACTTGTTTGTCACAAGCCCACATCTTGCTGAGTTAGCAGTTTTAATTGTTTTAGAATAACTATATCTTTTTATACTGTGCCATTGGTCTGCTTTTCCCATACAGTGCTGCAGAAGAAAGTTTGGTCTCTCTGAGGAACCTGATTGTGGGAATATTTCCCTCTCCATAGAAGCTAATCCCACCCAGAGCCAGGGTTCATTAGGCTCTGGGAAATGTGAGTGTGAACTCCCAATTTTCTATTTAAGTGTGCACTACAAGAATATTTAAAAATCAGATGGTCTTCACTATATTGTCTGTATGTATATGTATATATATATATATATATATATATATATATATATATATATATATATATATATCTTTTCAGATGATTTTTATGAAGGTTTACTGGTGAGATATATACTTACTAGATACACATAGTAATACTCTAGCACAACATCCTTTTCTGGATATTGGATTGTTTTACACATATTTGGTGATTGCTGCTGATTTCTAAGATCTCTATTATCATAAGTGTTACACTTTTTAACAAACCTGTTTAGCGCTATCCACTACTTTGGGTTAACTGAATGGTAAGATTTAGATAAAAAGCCAATTTTGAAAAATCCTCCAACTCTGTTCTGGTCACAGCAATTTTGTGATAGATCTCTGAAACAGACCGAGAAGGAATTCTAAATTTTACATGACTGCTAGTCTATCTAAGTCTATTCACATTTACAAATAATGGAAAGAATAGACAGAAGCTATAACATATATATATATATATATCTCCCAAAAGTTCATGTAAAAAAAATCAATAAAACATTACATGGTACATATGTTCCACAAATCAGTAGAAACTTCAATTAATTATAATCCTATAGATTGGATACCTGTGATGCAAGTAATTGTTTGGTAGAAAGGAAATGTTTTCTCAAATTAGATCCACAAAAATTAGATTAAAGAGAAAACATAAGAGTCACAGTGCATGTAGCATGAGAATTAAAATATGGAGTTATACCAGATGGTATGATACCTACCTGTGGATAGTTTGATAAGCTATCCATATATCCTTCGTGCTTAGAGATACATGTGAATATATTAAATAAAAACAGTACAATATAAAACACAGTGAATTGTTATAAAGATTTGATTAATAATATACAGGAAGCTATACTTTGCCCACCTGCATAGATCAGAGTTTATTAAACATTCATAAATAACAGCCTCAATGATATAATCCACCTACCAAATTAGAAGTCTCCCCACTGATTTCTTGGAGTAGTACCATGTGACAAACCCTGTGTTATTAAACATTTGTATGTATTTTTCTTTAGTTCATGAATTATGTCCTCTTCCATGCATTAAACAACATAATGGGGTCAAAGTAAGAGCAAACCTTTTCATTTTTGTAAATAACATATGTTCAGCATCATGTAAAGCAGCAAATATATAATTTTTTCATGATACTATTTCAGATACATACAGTGTTATTCACAAAAAATCTGCTATTCAGACTGCAAAACCCATTAACAATGTCTGGATTTTACAAAGCAAGCTCTGAATGAATGAACCTGAATTTGGTCTGGATTGCTAGAGGTGTGACCCTTTTCTAAGTCTACTCTAATGTAAGATCATAATAACTGAGAAAAGGTCTCTTTCCTTTTTCATCTTGTTATGTGAGTAGCAACTTGTGTAACAAGCATGGAGAACAGCGGAAACCAAGCCATACATAAGTATAACTAATGGAAATCTTTATATATTGCATTAAGATTTCCCAGGAGGGTATAAACATTGATTTACACCTTAACTTTGTGAAAACACTTTTTTCAAAATCTTGTGAGTGCTCCTTTGTTTACTTTTTATTTTCAGCAATTGGAAGCACCCAGGTTTATTATATAATTTTGTTAAAAAGGATAGTGCCAGTTCATTGACCTTTATTTCTCTCTCTTTCTCTCTCTCTTTCTCTCTCTCTCTATATATATACAGTTGCAAGAAAAAGTATGTGAACCCTTTGGAATGATATGGATTTCTGCACAAACTGGTCATAAAATGTGATCTGATCATCATCTAAGTCACAACAAAAGACAATCACAGTCTGCTTAAACTAATAACACACAAAGAATGAAATGTTGCCATGTTTTTATTGAACACACCATGTAAACATTCACAGTGCAGGTGGAAAAAGTATGTGAACCCCTAGACTAATGACATCTCCAAGAGCTAATTGGAGTGAGATGTCAGCCAACTGGAGTCCAATCAATGAGATGAGATTGGAGGTGTTGGTTACAGCTGTCCTGCCCTATAAAAAACACACACCAGTTCTGGGTTTGCTTTTCACAAGAAGCAATGCCTGATGTGAATGATGCCTTGCACAAAAGAGTTCTCAGAAGACCTACGATTAAGAATTGTTGACTTGCATAAAGCTGGAAAGGGTTATAAAAGTATCTCCAAAAGCCTTGCTGTTCATCAGTCCACGGTAAGACAAATTGTCTATAAATGGAGAAAGTTCAGCACTGCTGCTACTCTCCCTAGGAGTGGCCGTCCTGTAAAGATGACTGCAAGAGCACAGCGCAGACTGCTCAATGAGGTGAAGAAGAATCCTAGAGTGTCAGCTAAAGACTTACAAAAGTCACTGGCAAATGCTAACATCCCTGTTAGCGAATCTACAATACGTAAAACACTAAACAAGAATGGATTTCATGGGAGGATACCACAGAGGAAGCCACTGCTGTCCAAACAAAACATTGCTGCATGTTTACAGTTTGCACACAAGCACCTGGATGTTCCACAGCAGTACTGGCAAAATATTCTGTGGACAGATGAAACCAAAGTTGGGTTGTTTGGAAGAAACACACAACACTATGTGTGACGGAAAAAAGGCACAGCACACAACATCAAAACCTCATCCCATGGGGGTGGGGGCATCATGGTTTGGGGCTGCTTTGCTGCGTCAGGGCCTGGACGGATTGCTATCATTGAAGGAAAAATGAATTCCCAAGTTTATCAAGACATTTTGCAGGAGAACGTAAGGCCATCTGTCTACCAGCTGAAACTCAACAGAAGATGGGTGTTGCAACAGGACAATGACCCAAAGCATAGAAGAAAATCAACAACAGAATGCCTTAAACAGAGGAAAATACGCCTTCTGAAGTGGCCCAGTCAGAGTCCTGACCTAAACCCGATTGAGATGCTGTGGCATGACCTCAAGAAAGCGATTCACACCAGACATCCCAATAATATTGCTGAACTGAAACAGTTCTGTAAAGAGGAATTGTCAAGAATTACTCCTGACCGTTGTGCACGTCTGATCTGCAACTACAGGAAACGTTTGGTTGAAGTTATTGCTGCCAAAGGAGGTTCAACCAGTTATTAAATCCAAGGGTTCACATACTTTTCCACCTGCACTGTGAATGTTTACATGGTGTGTTCAATAAAAACATGGCAACATTTCATTCTTTGTGTGTTATTAGTTTAAGCAGACTGTGATTGTCTATTGTTGTGACTTAGATGATCAGATCACATTTTATAACCAATTTGTGCAGAAATCCATATCATTCCAAAGGGTTCACATACTTTTTCTTGCAACTGTGTGTGTATATATATATATATATATATATATATATATATATATATATATATATATATATATAGAGAGAATAAGAGATGCACTCTAAGGACTTGTATAAGCAAAAATTGTAGTATTTATTTAAAAAGAAGGTTTACATAGTATGATCGACGTTTCGACCCCTCAGGGTCTTCCTCAAGATCAATACGTCAAAATCTGTGAAATCAATAAATAGTGAAATAAGAAAAGTACTCACCAATGGTGAATTGCCTCCCTCATCCTCTCCGTGCGAACCCGGAAGTGGCACAAAAAGAACCGACCCACGCGGCGAGGACAGAGGCACTGTCAAAAATACAAATCTCACCTCAAAACCACCCAGAATGAGGAGATGATCACTGTGTTTAATCTATCGGACAAAATTCTTAATTCAGACCACTATTCTTTACTAAATAAAGGACTTTCATTCGTACCTGTAGCCAAACCGGACTCCTTTCTTACTGAGGTGGAGCTATATAAAATACAAAGAACATTATATAGCAATGAATTAAAATTAAATTTGTTACATCAGATACAACTAATCGTCTGTACACAAAAAGTAAGAAAGATGTCCGTACTGCCAACACCTCCATTAAAACATTCATGCAAATGGTTAAGACTGATACTGACAAAATAATCAAAAATTCATCGAGACAACATCACAATTTGACACCCGGAGAAAAGATAGCACTCACGGATCTTAGACAAGATCAGAGTATCATAATCCGATCAGCGGATAAAGGGGGCGCTACGGTCATCCAGTCATATGACCATTATCGTACTGAAGTATATAGGCAACTAAATGACGCATCAACATATGCCAAACTTACCTTTGATCCCACCAAGAAATTTCAAATGAGAATACAAAATCATATTGAATTGGGAAAACAAATGGAATACTTGGATATAAAAACTGCACAATTTTTATTTGTGGAGTATCCTAGGCACCCTGTGCTATATACGTTGCCCAAGATCCATAAAGATCCTATACGACCTCCAGGGAGACCTATAGTCTCTGCTAATGACAGTCTATTAGAACCTATTGCAAAATACATTGACCTTTTCATCAAAGGCAGTGTGCTGGCTTTATCTACATGTCTTCGTGACACACAAGACTTTATGTCAAGGATCAATCGGGATCCCTTTGTTAATACTACAGCACTACTGGTAACGATGGATGTTCAAAGCCTGTATACCATAATACCTCATGACGATGGTATACAGGCACTCAGAGATGTTCTCATACAGTCCTCCGTATATGAGGGACCTCCTATCGAATTCCTGATGGAATTTCTATCTATAGCACTTTCGTGCAACTATTTCAAATTTGAAAATCAATTTTTTCTTCAACTGACCGGTACCGCCATGGGGGCGGCAATGGCACCATCTTATGCCAACGCCTACATGTACATGTTTGAACAAACTTATATTCTGCAAAGATATGGACAGTATATTAGACACTACTACCGTTTTGTGGATGATCTTTTTCTTATTTGGATTGGAACGTCGGACCAGCTGGAAAACATGATTATGGAAATTAATCAATTACCGATACCAGTTAGATTAACTGCTCAACATGATGACAAATCAATCCAATTTTTGGATGTGACATTGTATAAGAAAAGTGATAAACTAGAATTCACACTGCATCGGAAAAAGACTGACCGCAATACATTACTCATGGCCTCCAGTTTCCATCCTCAACAGTTTAAACGGTCATTACCCATATCACAATTTTTAAGAGTCCTCAGATACAATACTGAATCAGAGAAATGTAACATTCAAATTGAAGAAATGTGGGAAAGATTTAGAGAACGAGGATATTCGTCACATGCACTTACATTGGCCAAAACAAGAGCATTGGAAATTTGGAACAAGGAGAGAAATGATCTAACAAGGAGAAATACAGCAGGAAATTCTTCTAAACCTAGGATTTACCTTCCACTGACATTTCACACTGGCACGCTTAAAATTAGACAATCTATTCATAAGCATTGGGGAATACTTCAATCTGACAAAACTTTACCAGACTCGTTCCAGGAGATGCCAGTTTTAAGTTATAAAAGGAGTAAAAATCTTAAAGATCTCCTGGTGAAGAATGATCCAGTGACATGCTACCGTAAAACCACCACTATTTCCAAAAAGGGATGCTTTAAATGCAGTGGATGTGTGACATGTGGTCACATGGCCAGTGGCACGACTTTTGCACACCCACATTCGGGTCAAAAAATTAAAATATCACAATTCATTACTTGTACCACTGACCATGTGATATACATGATCACATGTCCCTGCGGACTCTCGTATGTGGGGAAGACTGACTTAACAGTACGAGACCGGATAAGAGGACATCGATCTACCATCATGACGGCATACAGAGATCAACGGAGTGATAAGCCTGTAGCCAAACATTTTTTGACCATGGGACACAGATTACCTTCTTTAAGATTCATCGCCATTGATCACATCCCCCCTATGCCGAGGGGGGGAGATAGATCTAGGATGTTGTTGCAGCGTGAGGCTCAATGGATACATCGACTGGATACGGTTGCCCCGAAAGGGTTAAACGAAAATATTACTTTTTCTGTGTTTCTTTGACTGCTCGTATATATTATTATCCACACTATATAGATTATAAGATATTGTGTGTGAGTACCTGTATCTATGGTTAATAGTTTCGTAATTTTATAGAGATAATCTTTTCATGTCAATAATAGTCAAGTATGCCTTTATATTACAGTGCTCCCTGAGAATGAGCATTAATGGCTTTACCTAGTGATCTAGTTTATGTTCTCTTACTTAGTTATGCTTACAGATCTTTAAAATCATATATACAAGTTCTGTGATAATTGTGTTATAATCTTTTTTATTTCATCTTGTCAATATGAAACTCTGCCTTAGCTTTAGGTTATGTTGATTATTATGACAATTATATGTGATTCTTCCTTGTATTGTTTTGATCTATTCTAGAAGGTAGTAGCACTATAATCACCTGGATCTCTATAATCACATAGTTGCAATGTGTTATCACATTTCTTATGCATGCATTGGCACTTATTTATCAGCACTTGTCACTTTATTAGTGTATCGTTTACACATAATACTCTGATCACTTTTTAACATGGGCACATTGTTACACATTGCTTCATTTAGCGTGTATCACACACGCTCCTAACCAGCACTTGTTACACTGGTTTCTTAGCAACTAGTAACACGTCATCACGACGGCATTACACCGCACCACGTGATCGCGCGTCCACTTCCGGGTTCGCACGGAGAGGATGAGGGAGGCAATTCACCATTGGTGAGTACTTTTCTTATTTCACTATTTATTGATTTCACAGATTTTGACGTATTGATCTTGAGGAAGACCCTGAGGGGTCGAAACGTCGATCATACTATGTAAACCTTCTTTTTAAATAAATACTACAATTTTTGCTTATACAAGTCCTTAGAGTGCATCTCTTATTCTCTGCATATATTTTTCAACGTGGGATTGCACCAAGGCATTAAAAAACTTTGCATTGGAGAAAGGGTGAGTGCCAAGCATTTCTGTTTTATATATATATATATATATCTCTATCAAATTAACTTTGAAAGAGGGTCATCATTTCTTACACGTTATAGTAATAAAACCAGAGAAAAGAGGTCAGCACAGACAGCATGAATGTGCAACAACTTCTACCACATATTTATTAGAAGGACAAGTATACAAATATTTTGGGCATATCCCTTTATCAATGCATCTTGTCATTAAAATTACAGTGCAACACTAACCCATTTATAAGAAATACAGAAAACCCCCGGTAAATCAGGTAGGCATGAGACTCCCTTCAATGTCTGACCCCAGCTTCCACGTCTCTGTCATGTGATGAGTCATAGCCTATGACGTCAGCGGCGTTGCGCGTCATAACATTAGTTGCAAAAAAAACAAGATAGCAAAAGAGCAATTACTAACTGAGAAGGAAGCCCTTTATTGCCAAATTAAAGTTAAAAATCAAACTCAAAAACCACCATGATGGGGGCAGAGCCTGAAGCCTAAGCTGCACTGACACTATTCTCCCGAGCTCCTGCAAAGTGCTACTAAAACTAGCATAATCACAGCAAACAGAGTGCGGCATACACACCGAAATTCCTCCCTCACCAGCCCAGTAGCACAGGGGGTGACCAGATGCCCTTCTTGTTCCAGAAATTGGGCAGGGAAACACCACAAACCATCAGGCTCACTAGCGACATTGTACCGGCCTACCACAAACCATCAGGCCCACTAGCCACATCATACCTCTCAGTGCTACATCTAGAGAAGGCAGGGCCCTGCCAGAGCATGATGCAAACTCCTCCAGCTTAGAATCAGTCTCCAGAGACCATGTGGAACCTGAAAACCGCAAGACCGTCACCACTGTCCTGGCTGACCTTGATGCGCTGACCCCAGCCACTAAGCTGGACATAAAAAAACCTGCGAATGGAATTAAAACAGATGTCTGTTATGAACCTAATCAGAATGGAAGTACAAGCAGTGACCACTAGAGTCCAGGCCTCAGAGGGGGCGTATTGGAGGTACAGAGCAGTGGTGGATCCAGAGCCTGATCTCGAGAGGGGCACTTGTAGATTATTTAAAGAAATAATTAATGCACAATAACCACTACAGCTCTGTGTAGTGGTTATGGTGCCATGAGTGCTGGGACCTCCTCCCAGAGCAAGTAGTCAAACTGTTTAAGAACAGTTTGACAACTTACCTGGGGTTTGCTGGGATATGGGGCTATAGTAGAGCATAGGAGCAGTTGTGTGTGTGAGTGGTGCAATGTGTGAGGGGTGCAGTGTGTGTGTGGGGGGGATGTAGTGTGTGAATGTGTAGGGAGTGTGGGGAAATGTGTGTATGGGGGTTGTGTATGTGTGTGGGGGGAAATGTGTTTATCAGGGGCTGTGTGTGTATGGGGGCAGTGTGTGAATGTGTATGGTGTGTGTTGGAGCAGTATGTGTATGGGAGGGCAGTGTATGTGTGTGGGGGTAGTGTGTGTATGAGGGGCTGTGTATGTGGGTATGGGGCTGTGTGTTTATGTGGGGAAGTGTGTGTAAGGAGGGGCAGTATGTGTGTGTGTGTATGCGTGGGGGGGCATGAATAACCATGAATATTGTGTAAAACTGTATTTTCCTGCCTGTGATAATTACATTAGCCCATTGTGTTCAGTAATTATATCACAGGAAGAGGGGAGGATTTTGCTGTAATGACTGGGAGTGTCTGACTGTATTGTATTGTATTTGATTGGCTGTTCCACAAAACCATGGGGGCGGTTACCTTGTGTAAAAACCTGCATCAAAGAAAGTACTTTGGTGTTAAGCAGAACTACTTGATTCTTTCTTGAAGCCTTGGCTCATGCTTATAAACGTATGTATTATATATAAATAAAATAATAAAAAATATAAAACAATATTACGTTAACCATTTTACAAGCTAGACGTTTTATAAATGTATGTCTTATAAATTCTGTCTCCTCCTACGTTTAGCTTACGGCTATCGTGGCCTCAAACCAGAGCAGCACTATTGCATTCTAGTGGTCTACACCTCATTCCTGTTGTAAATTCTATTTTATACCCTCTGTTCAACTGGCTCAGTAAGTATGTATTAAATAACCTAACATTTTCTCTGCAACTTTATCTACCAATCACCCCCTCATTACTTTTATCACAGCCTCATGTAGCCACCGTGCACCTTAGGACTTACGTTGGGCCCCTTCTTGGCCTCATATACATAGTCCTTGCAAAAGGACCTCAATGGGACTTTTCAACGTCCATTTCACGTGACCTTCAGTGGGCAACATACTATGTTACTATTTCAGCCCTTCTTTGGGCTTTTCATTTGCATAACATCCACTTACAGGGGTTGCATATTGATAAACTAATCATGCCTTACCTTTCACTAGATCATCCTCCTGGGGAAGCTATATCCTTCATCACATACATTGTCCCTACCCCATGTCAAACACTCTGGTTCAGCAGTATATATTAGGCGGGATAATCATCACCTACAGAGGACACAGCCTAAATATACTCGCATTTTGCAAATGATTGAGTGTCATCAATATTATTATAAAATAAATATACCCTCTTGCTTCACAAGGGTTATATATGTCTTATCTTACTTTGTTCATATATGCTAGGCTTACACCAACCCAACCTATATGGCCCTCCACATCCGATTAGTTTATCCTTACTACACATATTAAGCCACCTCGGTCTAGCATGGTATTGACAACGTTACATATGAGACCTACTTCTCGACACTTAATAATCTATCATGTTGGTTATTTATAACATTATCCTTTTTCACAGGCTCAGACAGCCCTCCATTACGTACAATGTTGCCACCCTGGTATTCATGAGAATTTCCCCTTCTACATATGGACAAACAACAACAAAGGCATTATTCCTGGCCTCTACACAACTCCTACAACCTTGATATGTTTAGTCCACATATGTTCATTCCATACATATGTATCACTCATACAGCCCTACTTTTTTCCACCCTGCAACTCAGAACTTGCATTGGGCACTATGATACCTCTACACGTGGCCTTCACTCCATACTGTTGCATACAGCCTTCTTCGGGCAAACATGTACGATCCAATTTCAGTCCCCCATTTGAGCATTTACATACAAAATGTTCATGCTTCCGAGGGAAAACTACAACCCTTTCATATCGCAATCTTCTATTCCACACTGCCTCGCTAGGCCCACACAAGAACCCCTCATTATGCAATTATAGGTATTCAGATCTGTCTATTTGACTTACATTAGTATAACCCACAGCTTCAACTAAGGCACTTACTAGATAATTCACTACACGCTAGTAAGCTAGAGATGTTTTGGTGTTTAATTACTTAGGCTATTCCTTCTCACACATACTTCAGGTCTTTCTAGTAGAAGGATGCACAGTGGGAACTCATTTCAAGATTCAGTTCAATCAGGTATCTCTTTTCCATACTCATTTTGTTTGACCTAGGTATGTACTTATACATAAGTTCCCTTATTTTTCTAGTTTCCCACCATCCTTACTTTTATTATTATTATTGCATTTATATAGCACCAACAGATTCCGTAGCACTTTACAATCGAATGAGAGGGGGAATTTTACTATAAATAGGACAATTATAAGAAAACCTACAGGAACAATAGGTTGAAGAGGACCCTGCTCAAATGAGCTTACAGTCTATAGGAGGTATATAAAACACAATAGGACAGGGAATAGCAATCAAAAAGGATGTAAGATAGAGGTTACTCTGGGATGCCATAAGCTTTCCTAAAAAGATGGATTTTAGGGCACTTCTTAAACTATTGAAGACTAGGGGAGAGTTTGATGGCGGTAGACAGGCTGTTCCATAGGAAGGGAGTTGCCCACGAGAAGTCCTGCAAGCGTGAGTTGGCTGTATGGGTGCGAGTAGTGGACAGGAGAAGGTCACGAGCAGAGCAGAGAGAGCAAGAAGGGGCATACCTATGGATCTGTGAAGACATATAAGAAGAGCTGGAATTGGTCAATGCTTTATAGGTATGGGTTAGCATCTTGAATTGACTCCTATAGGATACAAGAAGCCAATGTAAGGACTGACAAAGGGGTGAGGTGTGAGAGGAGCAACTAGAGACGAAAATCAGTCTGGCGGCAGCATTCATTACAGACTGTAGCAGGGCTATATGGTTTTTGGGAAGACAAATTAGGAGAGGGTTACCAGAGCATGGACAAGCTCTTTGGTACCATCTTCAACAGCCAAAAAACAAACCAGAGTACTGCGCATCCAGTATAGGTGTGCAAACACAGGTGCTACCACAATTTATTTGAGGACAAATTTTAAGCAGCAAACGTTTTGGGCAGCAGCCCTTTCTTAATGCTTGTGTATGTATGTATGTATGTATATATATTGAAAAAATAGATGCTTGGCACTCTCCTTACATTTGAAATAAAGATATCTTGCCTGGGTGCTGTATCCACTGGCGTCCAATGTATAGAAAAATCAAAAAAACGGGATGCACTCACAGGTCTTCATATAGGTGAAAAATAGTGCTTTATTAATACATAAGGTGAGTGCATCCCGTTTTTTTTATTTTTTTTATAAATATGTATGTATGTATGTATGGGTGTACAGACAATAACACTACTGGGACTTGGTTGAAGTAGTAAAATATAGCTTTTATTTATTCCATATAAAATTTTAACGTTTCAGCTCCAACATGGAGCTTTTATCAGGTCAGATGTTACCGATCCTGATGAAAGCTCCATGTTGGAGCTGAAACATTGCTATTTTATATGGAATATATAAAAGCTAAATTTTATTACTTCAACCAAGTCCCAGGAGTGTGATTGTTTCTACACCCATATCTACCTTTGCCACAACCAGCACCGGGCACTACAAAAGTCTTCTTGGAGTGCAAGCTACTATGATGTTTGTGTGTGTGTGTGTATATATATATATATATATATATATATATATATATATATATATATATATATATATATATATATATATATATATATATATATATATATATATAGAAACATAGAATGTGACGGCAGATAAGAACCATTCGGCCCATCTAGTCTGCCCAATTTTCTAAATACTTTCATTAGTCCCTAGCCTTATCTTACAGTTAGGATAGCCTTATGCCTATCTCACGCATGCTTAAACTCCTTTACTGTGTTAACCTCTACCACTTCAGCTGGAAGGCTATTCCATGCATCCACTACCCTCTCAGTAAAGTAATACTTCCTGCTATTATTTTTAAACCTTTGTCCCTCTAATTTAAGACTATGTCCTCTTGTTGTGGTAGTTTTTCTTCTTTAAATATAGTCTCCTCCTTTACTGTGTTGATTCCCTTTATATATTTAAATGTTTCTATCATATGCCCCCTGTCTCGTCTTTCCTCCAAGCTATACATGTTAAGATCCTTTAACCTTTCCTGGTAAGTTTTATCCCGCAATCCATGAACCAGTTTAGTAGCCCTTCTCTGAACCCCTCTCTAAGGTATCAATATCCTTCTGAAGATACGGTCTCCAGTACTGTGTACAATACTCCACGTGAGGTCTCACCAGTGTTCTGTACAATGGCATGAGCACTTCCCTCTTTCTACTGCTAATACCTCTCCCTATACAACCAAGCATTCTGCTAGCATTTCCTGCTGCTCTATTACATTGTCTGCCTACCTTTTAAGTCATCAGAAATAATCACCCCTAAATCCCTTTCCTCAGATGTTGAGGTTAGGACTCTATCAAATATTCTGTACTCTGCCCTTGGGTTTTTACGTCCAAGATGTATTATCTTGCACTTATCCACATTAAATGTCAGTTGCCACAATTCTGACCATTTTTCTAGTTTACCTAAATCATTTGTCATTTGGCTTATCCCTCCTGGAACATCAACCCTGTTACATATCTTAATATCATCAGCAAAAAGACATACCTTACCATCAAGACCTTCTGCAATATCACTATATATATATATATATTTTATATATATATATATATATATATATATATTTTATATATATATAAAAATAATGTGTATCTTGTAATACCTTTTTTATTGGACTACAATCTCTACTTGAACACTATATATATATATATATATATATATATATATATATGTGTATATATATATATATATACATTTATAATATGTGGCAGGCTTATGCAATGTATGATCATATAACTAAATCCCAATTATTTTTGCCTAGATTAGGTGTTTTAAATTTTTTTTATAAAATCTGTCACCATTATAGCTGTTGTTGTTGTTGTTTAATGGATAGGTGAGTGTGCTGGATCTTGTGTATTGTAGAATTTCGCCCCCAGCAGCACCCCATTTATGCATGTTCAGGTGAGTGCAACCCCCTGTGTGTGTATATATATATATATATATAAAAAAAAAATCCAACTGTACCTTGCACACAGGCTCCAAATTTTCTAAACCGGGTGCATAACCAGGGCTTGAACACACATATAGTCAGGTAGTATGGCTGCACTCACAGATTTTCCAATAAAAGTTTACTTTTATTTAAATTCCAATAAAACAAATCGATGTTTCAGTCCATCTTGTGGACTTTCATCAGGATTATATTTAACTATTACCAAACAATTGTTTGATTTTATTAATTATAATTTGAGAGACCTGCCTGACAACCCAGGCAGACAGTCCAGAGAATTCAATTGGCAAGCCCTATATTTAACTCTGTTACATAAAACCTTTACATGGGGGGTATTTTTATATTCAGGAGACTTCGCTGAACACAAATATGCGTGTTTTTAAAAAGTAAAACTTATCACGACAATGATATCACCAGTAAAAGTGCAGTTTTTGTTTAAAAAAAAATGCAAAACACAAATAAAAATGCTGACTGGCATGTTTGTGACTAAGTGGCTACTACAAAAGACTGGAAATACCCCATTTTGAATACCTTGGGTTGACTACATTTGAAAATGGAATGCCATGATGAAGTTAATTCATATTCCTGGGCTACCACATGGTCTTAAAAGGCAACATAGACCCAGCAAACCAATCTGGCAAACTGAAAGGCGCATGCCCTATATTGACCCTGTAACTTCCCAAAACAGCATAAAACCTGTACATGGGGGAGGGGGGATTATTATTATCAGGAGACTTTGCTGAACACAAATATGAGTGTTTAAAACAGTAAAACCTATCACGACAATGAAATCACCAATAAATGTGCAGTTTTTGTGTAAAAAATGCAAAAAACAAATATGGATGTTAATTTTGGCAAGTGTTTGTGGCTACTACAAAAGACTGGACATACCCCATTTTGAATAACCTGGAATGTCTAATTTTTCAAATGGTAAGTCATGGTGGGTTTAATTTTCATTTCTGGGCTGCCATACCGTCTCAAAGGCAACATAGCAAAATGCTAAGGAAGTGTGCACAGCTGGATGAAAATAGAAATTGCAAAACACCTCTTCCCGGGACCATTCTAACGATCGAAGGATGTCATGTAGGGAAGCTCCAGCCATGAATACTCCCGATGCCGCCGCCCCTCTGATGGAGTGGGCTCCAAAGGAGGCTTCTATCCCTGCTAGGGAAATTAACCATCTAATCCACCATGCTAGAGTGGTGGTCAACCCTGGATTATGTGGGTGAACGTATGAGTTGACTGGAGGAAGATGAATGGAGGGTGGAGGTGATAGACACCACACATAGAAAGATCCAAAACCACACATAGTTTAGGATGGTTAGGGAAATGAGGATAGAACACCGAGGAGGTGTCCGATTTAATATGTCTAGATAGTGAAAAATTAGATCAAAGAGGTATGATAGGAAGTTCAAGATGAATTGTCTAGGGGCTGTAAGGGGATTGGTATCCCATCCCAGGCACCAAATGCATCAAGAGTTCCAGGAGGATAGGTAGGATCTCCTGGTTCCAGGGGCCTAGGAATCCCATAGGAGCTCCTTAGATCTCTGCAATGTATCCAAAGTTCCAGGATCCCCGGAAAGAGTCCAAGCCACCAAGTGGAGGTGGCCTTTTTCAATCATCGGATGAGGGAGACCCTGAGGGTGGGCCTGGGACATTCTGCTTTCAAACGCTTGTGGACTTCCCAAGGGCCTTCTGATCCAGAAGTGGATGTACTGGGTGAGGTGGTCTGGTAGTGACCACTCTGATGATTGGGGGTATCTAATGTGGCGTGGGTCAAACAGCGGTTGACCTAGTGTGTCCAGGAAGGATGCCTCTGGCCAGTTGATTTTGTCATCCGACGAGTGGCCCGCTTGCCATTCATCCAGGATAGCTAAAGGAGGAAGGGTATCAGCAAGAGAGGTCCAGATGGTCTGGAAACCTTGCTTGACGCTACCAGAGCAGAGTGAGGAGCACTAGCGTGACTTGTTGACTGCGAATTTGCAGGAGGACTCTCTGAATCATCGCAAATGGCAGAAAAGCATAGGCTCCTGTCCTCGGCCAGCTCTGTAGGAAATAGAGCTACAAGCACTCTGGGTCTGGGAGCCAACTGAAGAACTGTGGAACTTGATAGTTCGTCCGTGATGCAAACAGGTCCAGCACGAATGGGCCTCTGTGCCTTGAGATGTGAAGGAAGATTGATCTGCGAAGTTGCTAGTCGCTTATTTCTCTCCAATGTCGGGAGAAACGATCTGCCGTAATGTTCGTCACTCCTGGAAAGGTATTCTGCCCGAAGAGTGATGTTGCGCTGGAAGCAGAAGTTATAGATGTCCTTTGTTACCTCTGAAAAGGTTCGAGATCTGGCCCCACCCAATCTGTTGATATATTGGACGGCTGATATATTGTCCATCCATAAGAGGATGCAACAGTCCAAGAGATGGTTAGCCAAACTGCGGATCGCAAAGGAGCCTGCGATCAATTCCAGACAATTGATGTGGAATGAATTCTCTGCAGCTGTCCTGGGTCTCCCTGTGGAAGGTGTCTGACAAGTTGCACCCCAGCCCTGAATGCTCACGTCTGATTCCACGATAAAGTCCAGAGTTGGGCCGAAAATTGCCTTGCCGTTTCAAGCCGACATGTCGAGGAGCCACCATCATAGTTCCTCCGGATTGCCGATAGTTTGGATTGTGATAGGCGGACACAGGTAGACGCAACTATTTTGAAGCTGAGGAACTGAATCATTTGCGATGGGGAAAGTGCCAACTTCTTCCGGTTGACGATGAAACCTAAAGATTCAAGCAATGAGGATGTATAGCTCATCTGAGATCGCAGTCTGGAGGCGTCCTTACAAAACAATAAGAGGTCGTCGAGGTAGATTAGACAGCGTATGCCCCTGGCGCGAAGATGTGTGGTGACTGGTTTGAGCAGTTTGGTGAAGCACCATGGAGTGGAGCTGAGGCCGAATGGTAGACAGGTGAATTGGAGTGCCTGGTTTTTCTAGAGGAACCGAAGGAAGCGTTCACTGGCCGGATGCACCAGCACAGACTGATATGCATCCTTGAAGTCGAGTCGCGTTAACCAATCGTCTGGCCGTAGTATGTCTCTGAGGAGATGGATGCCCTCCATTTTGAAATGTCTGTACACCACAAAGGTGTTCAGCTGATGGAGATTTATGACCGGGTGAAATTCTCCTGATTTCTTCTGGACTAGGAAGATAGAACTGAAAAGGCCCCCATTGTCCCGAGCGAGTTGAACCACTCCTTTTGTGAGGAGGGATTGCAGCTCTATGTCAAGCAGGGTTAGGTGTGTTTTTGACATGACCGGGCAATAGGGGTGACCTGTCTGAATTGGAGGGGATTAAACTCTATCGAGTAGCCCTGAACCGTATCCAGAATCCAGGTATCTGAAGACAGTCTTCCACTTGTCTAAACAATGAAACAAACTGCCCGCATGACATAAGGTAGAAAGGTAAAAAGGGGGAAATCTCACATGTGGGTAATCTGTTGCATCCTCGAGCTCTGCTGCCTCTATCCAACCTTTGGTTTTAGAAGCCCCTTGTTTGGTAATTCAGGAAGAATGTGTCATGTATTCATCCGCTTACAAAAATGTGGTTAATGACATTTACTGTCCACACAGGAAAAGTTGTGCCGAGTAAAAACCAAATCCACAGAAGGGTTAATGCTGAGCAGCAATTATGCAAATTGGAACCTGGTAACTGCCTTTGGGGTCAAAGGCCAGTTACAGCCTATCAGACCTAGGCCCAGTTCTCATCCTGCTCAGTGCCTTGTCGTGGTTTCCCTTGTGGTTGTCCGAGAGCGCATTATTGATTCTGGTTATTCTGATTATTTGACTTTGGCATTGTTTTTGACTTCCCTGATTTCTGGCATCCCTGACTCCTGGCTTTTCCTTATCGTTGTGTCTCTTTCTGTTTCCCTTGACCTCGGCTATTCCTGACTATTCTTTGGTATGTTAGTCCGGCCATTCTAAGGTCCGGTATACGTTACCTATCAGTCCTCTGTGTTACACAATTCTACGTGATGGATCATTCTGTAATCCTGACAGAATGTTGATGTGTGGGATCGTTGGCATTGACCTACTGACCAGAAATGGCTGGCTGTACGACACCCTTGTACGGCCAGCTCTGCCAAAAACTCGAGTCGGGTGTTGGTGGAACATTCTTCTCATAGATAACTGTGCCTTGTTCAATGTGGTGTACAAATTTACATATTAGTGGAGTTCTTTGATATAGGGTTCTCTGAACAGAAGACCCTTGTCCTTGGGACCTAATTCTTCGGACCCCAAATCAGAGAGCTTGGCATGCATGCGCAGCAGCACTGCTTTCCTTTGCTCTGTACAGAGGGATGTGTTTGCATTGCCCAGCAGGCATATGGAGCGTAACGCCCATTCCCTTATTACTGGTGGGTATAATGGTCCCTCCTGAGAGAGGGCATCATCAGCTAATAAGAGGATTTTAGCTAGGGGTCCAAGAATGTCCAGCAGCTTGTCTAGGGTCATGGCCAGTCCTGGCCAAGTAAGTTTAAAACAGCATATTAAATTCTGGGGTCATCGCGACCTTGTCCGGCAGGGTAGGCATGGGACATTCTGCTTTCAAACAATTGCGGACCTCCCGATCCAGGGGCCTTCTGATCCAGGGTGAGGTGTACTGGGTGAGGTGGTCTCGTAGGGACCAATCCGATGATTGGGGGTATCTAATGTGGCGTGGGTCAAAAACTGGGGCTCACCCAGTATAAAAAAGCCTCCGGATGTATATATATTAATACCCGTGGGGAGGTATGGGGGCACAGACAGAGTGGGCCAATCATGGGCTGTTTCAATGACAGCGATCTTAAATGACACTTTGGGGGGTTCACCCCTAATAAACTCACAGCAGAGTGTTATAGTCATAACCAGACTGAGTGATAACGTGTATAACAAAGGGGGGTCACCCCTATGCAGAGACAGAATGAAATGGGGGCTCACCCCAAATTAAAACAGTCTGTAGGAAGCAGTTTGAAATCAGGCTTGTGTATAAGGTAAACTATCATGTAGTTCCCTGAGTTTACCTCAAGGGGAAATCAGTGAGACCAATAATGCTATGGCAATATAACCATGACACTTCCCCTATAATAGAGCAAACAGCAGAACCCAAAGGAAGTGTGGGGTCCGCTGGACAATGTGTGTGGTGCCCACGCAAACAGCTGGCTTACAGGGAATTCATTTTTGCAGTGCTGCAATGTCGCGCGGTACACTAAGATGTGCAAGGCCAGTATGTGTGCAGATTGCGACTTCTCAATATGGCCACCCGCGATCTCGCATAGGTGCACAAGAGCTGTAATGGCCGCCTGGATCGCGCGGTAGTGCGCGAGACCCAAGATGACAGCTGTGTGATCGAAGAGGCCATCGGAGGCGTTTCCCACGACCCCAGAAAGCCTGGGAAAAATAGGCCAGCAATATGCCAGCCGCGACTCGGGTGACAGGTAGAAAGAGAAAAAGGAAGAGAAAATACAATAGATAGTTTAGAAGATATAGTAAAATGTTTGAAAATAAGATGTAAAGGGTAAAGGTAAAAATATATATAGTACAGAAAAGAGAAAAAGAGAGAGGGAAGCTGAAGTAAAAAATAATAATTATATATATGCAATACAGCTATCCTTCAAAAAAATAAGTAACACATTTAAATAAATAGCATGCACAAAATAGAAAAATGAATAAAAGAAATAGATAAACCACAGTAACCCACAGAGAGTAGGAGACAGTGGCACTCTGACCTGTACTGGTGCGGAGCAGCAAAGAAAGAGGAAGTGACATCAGTGGGAGGGAGTTTTGTAACCTGTTACTTTTTTCTGATTGGTTATCCTGTTACTATGTTAAAAAGTGCTGCTGTGGAGCTTAAGTAAAGAAAGACTTAAGCAAAATACGAAGCCTCCTGCCATGTTATAAAATTACGTGTTTTTAAATGTAACTATTCCATTTTGTTAGACTTGAAATTGCTGTTTAGTGAATGATTGAGTGTGCTGGATTTTGTATGTTGTTTGGATTTGGCCCCAGCCAAACAGGTATGCATGTTCAGGTGAATGCAACCATCTTGGTTTCATTCATGTATTTGGGAGTCCAGACCAACTCCCTGTCACAGGTGCCTTATTCTAGGGCCCTATTTAACATTGACGGGCAGAGAGTCCCAGGAGGTAGCATTTCCAACGTAAGTGGATTAATCTCATAAGAGCAGGCAGTAGGTGTCTATAGTAGGACCTGCCAAGTTTGGGGTACAATGACATTGTGGCAGGCTTATGCAATGTATGATCATATACTGTAACTAAATCCACATAATTTTTTGCCAAGGTGAGGTGTTTTTACATGTAACTATTACAATCTGTGAGACATGAAATTGCTATGTAGTGAATGATTAACTGTGCTGGTTTTTGTATTTTATATATTTGATTAACTTTATTTTTTCCAAGTGCATAATAAAAAGAACAAAAAAACACCACTGGATGATTTCATGTGCATCATATAAGTAACAAATTAATAGAGGCTCGTGCATAGTGGTACCTTAGCATCACACTACTAGTTTAATTGTAATAAGAACACTAGATTATGAGCAAATGTCTTATTTTTTATTTTCTTGTAATGGACAATACCTCTACTATTATGAGAGAATAGTAAGTACATACAGGAAATAAAATTCCATTGGGTCGAATCAAAACCTCTTGCAGACAGTGAATTTAATTAAAAGAACACTACAATGTCAGGAATACAAACATGTATTCCTGACACTATAGGTCTACATGCACCGTTTAGGTACCTGGCACCCATATCAGCTAAGTAAAGGTTGGATTTACTCACCTTCTTTGCAGTGCCACACAGGTAATGGCGATCTCAACCAATCCAATGCTTTCCCTTAAGAAAACACTTAGAGGCACAGCGCTGCGCCAATCAGCATCTCCTCACAGACATGCATCAGAGCAGATTATTGTATGGGGGTTCTTTTCTATGCCCTTATCTCCTATGCTCATTTTTTTAAAATAATCACAGGCACTTTATTAAAATGGCAAGTTTGTTATAGATATATTGCCAGTATATGCTATGGACCTTATATGTCCCACCACATTAATATACATGTCACTTTAATACAGCCAACATATCTGCACTTTAAATGTCCGTCCAATCCTCTCTTGCTAATTATGTCTAATGTCTATCACTTTGTCACTATGAAGCCTTCAATTGTACTTTGCACAGTTAGCTTTTCTATTTTACCCCTCTTTAGTTTAGCCGTCACCATGGCAGCATCTATTTTGTATACTACGTAGCCATGGTGACTTGCTGACCGCATCACGACACCCACGGAACCATGTTACGTTCGGGGGCGGAGCTTATTCGCGTAGGCACCTGGCACTGAGCTGAACGCCGCCAGCGATCCACCTCACCTGGGTGAGTCTTTTATTCACTTATGCATTTCCTATATATTTAGTCAAGGTTATGTATGTATGTTATGTTTGATCCTGAAGAAAGTTCTTACTTTAGGACTGAAACGTCGATCTTTTTAATGTATACCTAATAAACTGGATTTAATGGAAGAATGCAGCTTTCCCTTCCTTTTTCTTATGTTAAAAGGCCATTAGTTAAACGCTGAGCCCTTACTCACCTTTGCTGTTCATGCTGATTGACTTCCCATAGCAACCAGCACTTCCGGTCCGAGGTACCCACCCAAAAAGTTCTGTTGCTGCAGTATCCACTATCTTTGACCTCCAGTCCTCCCACCCAGCCTCTCCACAGATGCTTTACCCAGCTTCCATTCACGTACACGTAAGAGCCACGTGGGAAATGATAATCAGTTATTTCCCACGTGTGGGTCTAAAATGCGGGGATAGGCTCCCTTCTTGTGCTTACTTATCTGTTCGTGTAGTTTTCATCCATTCGTGTGGCAAATTTGTCAACCGCTGCCTGTTACATTTCTCACGATAGCACTGTTCAATTGCTATTACCATACTATACCATTCGTTCATACTACACCATTTGTTCATACTATACAATTCGTTCATATGAACGTTCCTAGCTCTTCATTTCAATTCCGTTACAATTCACACGATATCCCTGTTCACTTGTTTATTCCATGCTACACTGTTCGTTCATAAAATACCGTTCATTCATACGAACAGTCCAAGCTCTCAGCGTAACAGGCTGTCACATATTTTGGCTCCAAAATAGAGATGTAATAAACAAATGGAAAAAATGGTGCTTGAAAATCTAAACTGTATTAAAAACCTTTGCTATACAGCAGCACCTATATTGTGCATTAGCCCAAAAAACACTCCAATAATAATAAAAACAGAAAAAGGGGCGCTAAAATTTAAAGTGCACATTCATTAGCAGGATCACATGTGTAATACAAAAGTGCAATATACTTCTCCACTCTCATAAAGTGATCAAGTGTATGTAAACAGCATTGATGTGCAAAATATCTAAAAGTGCAAATTGCAAAAACCTTTTAAAGTGATATAGTGCATAAAACAATGCAACTTACACCAGCAGCATCACTGAGATAAAAAACAACTCCAAATAGAAACATAAAAAGACAAAAAAACATATATAGTATATTATTGTAGGATATGAGTAGCTAAAATGCAAGAGAAAAATAGGAATTAACTCACATTAAAAACAAGTCATTAAAAGCATATATGGGCTGGATCTGCATTATACAACCTTTTATTTAAGTTGGTTTATCCACTACAGACAGCCTCTATTATTTAAGTCTTACACTTTGAGATACTTACTCACCACTATTCTTTCATGCAGCAATCCCTATAGATTTGCCAATCTCATATCCCCCTCAGGTCAGCTGAGCTTCACTGCTCTCCTCAGGGATTTAGATGTGGAGTGTTTAATTATTTTTGTTTATTTTTTGTATCTAAAGGTTTACAAATAAATGTGTTTTTAATTCTTGTGAAACTCTGAAGACTCTTTAGCGTGCTCCTCAGACTTTGTGTCCCTGGTTCACATTTTTATTTATTTTTCTGACTTGTTAAGGGTTACCCCCTGTTAAGAAATCCTCAGGACAAACTATAGCCCCTCGATCTAGAGTTTTTCTGAGATGAGTGGGAGTTACAGCAGGATGTTAAATGCAAAGCAT